>WEIV01002542.1:388269-440289 GCA_013390005.1 Calyptomena viridis
TCTCAGATGAAATCTTTGCTCCTATGATTCCTCACAGATTGCTGGGGCCCTATTTCAGTGTTTAAGGCATCTTCTCTTTGTCCTTCCCTCCGACCTTGGTGTTAATCAAACTTTGCACCCTCTTTCTCTTAAGCTGCCATGAATGTTCTGCCCAGCTTTTTTTTTCTACTCCTTCTTAAATATGTTATCACTGAGGTGTTGTTGCCTGACCTTGGCTAGCTTAGAGCAGAGAAAAACTCCAGCAGCTTCTTAAAGAAGCCTCTCTCCTAGCCCCCCCAGCTAATAAAAAACTCTGGCTACTTAAAACCACAACATAGCTACACCTTCAACAAACTACGGAGTGCACCATGGATAATATCCCAACAGAAAAGGTACAACTGAGCCCCAAGTCTAGGGACACACCTCTGCTACAGAGCTGAGCCTGCAGACACACCAAAGCTGCCAAGGCTAGAAGATGGTGACAGTGCCTCTGAAGGATGTGACTGTTGATATAAAAACTATTTTGACCAATACAACAAAGGCTGGTTAGAGAGGAATTACAGAGAGATGACATGCTTCCAGATGAGATTTCTTGACCACAGCTTTGTTCTGGAAGATGCTTGTACAGGTAATTCCTCATTTCTGCATTAATAGAAAGAACTTGAATAAATCAAAAACTTATTTAAATGTGTTGATACACCAAGGAGACCAAAAGTATTGCAGGCCTGGCTTTCCCATCAAATATTAAATCTAGACATCAAGTAACATGAGTCAAGTAAGACAACATAAATGAGGAGTAAGAGTTATGTTTTAAAACATAATAGGGTGAAAAGGGCCCTTACTGAAAGAAACTGGTAAACTCAAAGAAATTGAGCCAAAACTTAATAAACAAAGTGTAAACAAAAGCTACTTATTACCGAAAGAGCTTTATTTTAAAACACCACCACATAGATCATTTTGCTCCAAACCCTAACGACCAAAACAGTCTGAACTGAAATTACATTTCCTACAGAAAGTTTTCCATCCTGTATAACCAGCCTGCCCACCAGCACGTAGGTGGAAAGAGCTGAAACACTTGGGAGAAACTAGGAGAAACAAAATCAGAGCTCACCCTGTGTTTCACCCTCCCTTCCCTGACACAGCCAAAACATGTCCATCCTGTCCTGCTCCCAGGCACCCTGGCCATCATGTGCCCTGAAGCACTTTCCATGTCCCAGAAGCGTGCCTGACCACATGCACTTCACAACTATCATCAGACAGAAGACAAGTGAAAAAGGACACTTTCTTCCTGCTTTGCAGAATTTAATGCAATGCTTTGCAGTATATTTTGAAAACAATTCTTTAAACTGAAACAAGGGGCAAATTCCGGTAATTCAGCAGATGCTCTGGACAGAAGCAGGTACTGAACCAGCCTGACCTCAGCCCCTGGCTTTCACCACTGCACCAGGAGAGCCTGCCTTTAAGGGCCCAAAGAACCTTCCACCTGCAGATTTCACCAGCCACCCTTTATTAAAGTGTATTCCAGCCTTCTGTAAAGCTCTCCAAAACAACATGATTTCAGGTGCTGCTGTTATTTCACCTCAGACTGAAATCACGCCAGGTCCACTGATGAGCATCTGCCTCTGCACCTGCAGAGCAATGGAACAGGCACTCTCAGCACTTGATGCATCAGGTAAACTTGCAGCATTGCAAACACAGCCAGCTACCTGGGCTTGTCTTTTTTTGTTCCACCTCCTTAGGCTTCTCTTACCCCCAACCTCTGATTTGACACCCAAAAGATGGCACCAGTAGATCAAGGGAGGTGATTCTCCCCCCCTACTCTGTTCTTGTGAGACCTTACCTGGAGTATTGCATCCAGCTCTGGGGTCCCCAACATAAGAAGGTGGACCTGTTGGATGAAGTACACAGGAGGGTCATGAAGACACTGAGAAGGCTGGAGCACCTCTGCCATACAGACAAGCTGAGAGTTGGAGTTTTTCACCCTGGAGAAGAGAAAGCTCCAGGGAAGCCTCAGACCCCCTTCCAGTGCCTAAGAGGGCTCCAAGAGAGCTGGAGGGGGACTTGAGAAAAGGGCATTTACTGACAGAACAAGGGATAATGGCTTTAAGTGGAAGGAAGGAAGGAAGGAAGGTTTACATTAGATATGAGGAAGAGATTCTTCCCTGTGAGGGTGGTGAGGCCCTGGCAGACATTGCCCAGCAAAGCTGTGGCTGCCCCATACCACAATGTGTCCAAGGCCAGGTTGGATGGGGCTGGGATAGTGGAAGGTGTCCCTGCCCACAGCAGGGGGGTTGAAATGAGGTGATCTTTAAGGTCCCTTCCAACACAAACAATTCAATGATTCCGTGATTGATCACTTCCCTTGTGTGTGCCTGTCATCACTCTCTTCTTGGTGCCTTTGTCTCCACCAGTAAAACACCACAGGTATCTCTCATTTCCTTACACCATGTATCATCTATTTTCAACTCTTTCCCTCCCTGCAAGAAACTGACTCACTTCCTCATTTCCAACCTCATACCATAGAGGAAAAAAAAATTACACTTTGTTTGGTCCGCTTAGACTACACCAACAACCTTATTTCACCGACACGCACACTCGTCCTACACAAATATACAACTGTTCAAGCCTTTAATATTATCCATTCCTTTGCATTAACACACCAAACCACACCCATCCACCAAATTAAAGGAACAATAATTCCAGGAAATCTTTCATTTCAGAAACCACTGCTAGATTTTTAGCATACTTCTGGCCTTTTGCTCACATTACCCGCTTTTAGAGCCATAGAAAAAGCAGCACTGAAATTTAGTTCTTGCGTTCTTTGTTTTGCAAGATAAGAGCAAGCAAGGGCTTCAAGTTCAGCCTCAATGGCAAAACACTTGAAAACATCACTTGAAATAAATATCAGTATTAGTAAACTGTCCATGTTTTTATCCTGTTTTCATTTCAAAATGAAACAACCCAAAGGCAATTTAGGCCCTTGTCTACAACACATTTATGGCTCAACATAGCTACAAGCTCTACATGCCATTGCACATCTGTACTTTGTCCTTGAATAAACCACAAAAGCCCATTTAATGCAGAGCCTTGTTCACCCTATGCAAGGGTGAATTCCCTCTGTTCAAGGCCAGAATTAAAGCATAGTTTCTTTCCATCAGTACACTTGCTTTTTTTTCACAGAAATTTTGTGCTTCACTCTCTCAAACCTTGTGTGATGATACTAAACAAAGACTAGAGGCAAGTTTCAAGAGAGTATTTCCAGCAGAATGGGTTAGGCAGAATATAGTAGGAATTGCAATTTTTATTCAGTCAGCTGCTTTTCTGTTACCTCTCCTCCTAACCTAGTTCCAGGCTTTTTGCAGCTTTACATATATACAGAAAATTACGGAACAGAAAACTCAGTTTGGTTGGTTTGTGGCAGAAAATGAGACCCAGCATAAGGACCATTCGGATAGATGTCAACAAAAAGGACATTTAGCAATAATTGAGCAATTCTGTGGGATCAGTGGATAGAAGCTTTATGCAGTCTGCATACTCTGTACACACATTTTCAACATGCAGGCGACAAGTAAGGTCAAATGGCACCAGAATAATCATTCTGTCCATATTATTCAGACCACGGTGAGTATGACAGCTTGGCATTATTGCCTGCCAGGATGGAAAAGCTCTGAACAGATTCTAAAGTAAAGCATCACTGCCCCAAATTTTACAGAAACTGTGAATTTTTGAAGTGTGAATGACAATTATCAGGCAGCAATAGAAGTTTCTACCACAGATCTTAAGATACTGGCTAAAAACACCAGTCTTCAATCAGTCACAAGGGAAAAGGGAATTTCCCGAACATGTCAGATTCACTCGGGATCTGTTTATTCTGAAATTTAGAAAGCAGAATACTTTTTTTTTTAAATACATAGAGGTGTCTCAGTTCCATTCTGCAGCTGATCAGATCCATGTTCTCACCCTCTTCCATATTTTATTTAGTGTGGTTTTACCTCAAAGCACTAGCTAGCAGCAATCTTTCGTATAAAGAAAATAGCAGATCCACAGTTGATAGCCAAGAAAAGAAATGGGTGAGAATATGCCTTGCCCTTGTCCTTTCCTTGCAGAGCTAGCAACAGCCAAGTCCTGACTTTGTGAAAAATTAAGTGGAAAAACGTGAAAAGGAAATGAAGTATTTAAAGTATTGACACATTTATGAAGTACTTATTACCTGTCAAAACTTTATATAAAGAGCAGCTTTTAAAATACTGATTATACAGAACATACACACATTTCATCTCTCAAAGATACTGAATTATGAATCTAAATCAGCCTCCCTTGAACACAGAGTCAGAGTTCTGCAGTCAGAACACAGGTGGTTGGCAGCACAGGGCTAGCAGGTCTTCTCTCCCTTGCTCCCCGGGGGATAATGGGTCTCAGAGGAAGTACATTAATACTTTTTCATTAACTCACACATGGCTTAGAAGGAACAAAGACCAGTGATGTAATCACACATAAATAAGGGATGTGCTTTATGTTTCTACTGCACAAGAGGCCAGGTGGCCGGCCCTAATATTCAGCAAGCACTCAGGTGTTTAACAGCCCAGCACACAGTTCCTGCCTGCACAGGCAGAGTCAGGTCCCAAGGTTCTACCTGATTCAGCTTCCAGCAACTACTAAAAAATTAATCTCAATTAATCCCCAACATTCCACTTCTTCATTCCTTTATTTGGCTGTTGTTATAAAGGCTACAAAAGTCACATACCACAGCATCTCTTCTGTCACGTGGGATGGAGAAGGCAAACCCTGAGGAAGTCAGCTGACAACAGAAGTCCTGGTGAGAGCACCTGGAACTCCTCAGACATTTCTCTAAATAACCCAACATAGAGACTATGCATTCCAGGGCTCAATTTCTCCAATAGACCAGATTTATTGTATTTTTTTAATTTACTTTCTCTTTAAATCTGTCCTCTCAAGGAGACCACAGACCCCCTCCATGACCACTGACCAGCTGCACTTCTTCCAGTCACCATCATTTCCGAGAGCTGCTTAATCCAGCCCCACACAGTGATCTATGGGGGTTGTAAATCAATGTCTTAAACAAGTCACCTCCAGCTACGTGCAAACAGAAAACAAGAATGAAGAGAGCACCTACTGTAACACATTGCGCCTTCAATTACAAGTATGCATTTTTTTCCAGTTTTATAGTATTTAGAGGGGGATTTCTCAGTTAGGGGTATTTTTATTTTTAAAGCTCTCACTGATTATCTTACTAGTGCAACACTAAGGAACTGGAAAAAATTTTTGTATTTCAGATTCCTCCACCACTCCAAAACATCAGACATGTCCAAATACACATCTACTCTTCCTAGTTTAAAACACTGATTACTTAATTAGTAGCTTATTACACTTCAGGATGTTTAAAAAAGAGGACATTCTCCAGAGGTGTTCCTCAAACAATTGTCTTTCTTCCAACTTTGAGAGGGCAAATGAAGATACACTAAGTCTCTGTTTTCTCTGTTGTTTTTGCCTCAGTTCTCCAAAGCACATCATCACCACCCATCACCAGATATATCATGACTGTGTGATCAAACAGGGTCCTGGACACCAAGTGATGGCTCACAGGACTTCCAGAACAGGCTCCAGGAGCACAACCTGAAGATTGCATACTTCTGAAAAAGTCATATGTAAAAAATAACAAAAAAACCCTCTCTACATAAGCAAAATTAGCTGCCCCTGCAGAACAGTTACATGCCAAAGAGAAGAGGAGCTTTCACATATCCTGAAGAATTTAGTGTAACTAAGCCATGAAATCTCAAGTTCTTATTAACAGTGTTCACTCCCTGAACTCAGGAGAATCACCCAATTCATAATAAAGTAGTCCTTCATACTGTGAATTTACAAGCACATCTTATGTCATAACACTGAATGTGTGGCAGTGAGGAAAAAGCAAGCATCATCTGTTCCACAGGGACCTACCAGCTCCCAGGCACAGCCCAAAAACAGACTTTCATGCTGCCTTAACACAGTGCTAAAATTATTCTCTATCTTGCTAATCATAGTGCAATGTGGGAGCAATGGAAAATGCATCATCATTGTCCGAGCGCTGCCCTACGTATAGGGAATACATTAACCTTTAAACATACAAAATACTCTATCACAGGAAAAAAAAGACAGGAAGTTTTGTGGAGCAAGAGGGAGTGTAATTTCCAACAACACTGCACAGAAAATAAGCCTGTCTTTTATAATGACCTCAGAGCAGAAAAAAACCTGGAACCGTCACAAATACCAATCTTAGTATATTTGCTGGCTCATTACAGCACTTGCTGCAATAGATCATTATTACCATTATGTACGTTCTGCAACTGCACTGTGAAAACAGCTTTATCAAAATATAAAAAAACACAACAGCAATACAGTCAGGTGCTCTTCTGTGTTTGAAACATGTACTTATTTCAGCAATAAAAATATTTTACAATGAAGTAGAATTTGAAGTTTTAGCATGTAAAGAATACCATGAATTTTCAGACTGAACTTTAAGGGTGTATACAAACAAACATGTGTGCTTTGATGGTCAATACTGCAGCTCTAGCCAAAAAAAAAAAGGAAACAATCTTATTCTACAAATTCTAAATCAATTTTATGAAAGACTGCTGATGAGTACCAAACAAACCACACTGGCACAAACATGTTAAATTACTGGGAATACAGAAGCAGGAGGTTTCAAGTTGCATTCATTTAAATACGCTGTCTGAACACCACTTTGAGCAAGAACAAAATTATAAATAAATTGTGCCATAATTATATTTGTAATGGAAATCTTTAATGTACTATGCCAGAATAAAGCATTCATTTCAAATAAAAGGAGTAGCTAACTTTATTCCTCTGTTAATTGCAACATGGACCAATTCCTTACCACACAGCATGTTGGCTATAAATCTCAACAAGCAGCTTTAAATTGCTGTTATTACTGCTCATCAAGACCAAATAATCCTGGATGGTGTTCAGGGAAGCTTCTGTAACATCTACCTCAAACAACTATTAATTCATCATTTCCATGGGGATGGAACTTCAAGCAACAACCACCCACTCCTCCGTTTTTAAATCGGGGGGGGGGGCACAGAAAAGATGCAAAGAGACTTCAAGATGGGACTAATAAATAACTGGAGAGAAATCGCCTGACTTCCAAGAACTTCATGACTCATTCTGAGATATTCAAGCCCTAGAATACATACAGCAGCCACGTCTGCAACTTCTCACTCCTAAGTACTTCGGTATACTTTCAGAACTGCATATCATGTTTTTGGGGGGATAACAGAATAGGTTAATAATAATGCAAGCAATGCTCATCCACGTTCGTGTAATCTCTTACCTTGGATGCACTGGAGGGTTCCATCCTCAGCCCTTATTGTAAAGGTTTCACCTGGATTAACTTGAACAAAAAAGACCTGCAGAAAGAAGAAAAAGCAAACGCATTTGTTTCATTGTGACCTTCAAAAATTGAATTTCCCCAACACAAGTGTATTGTCCCTTCTCTGAAAAAGGCATGGAGTGAACAGACTGGTACACTACACCTTTGGGTACCAGTAGGGTCCAAGAGCAGGTAGAGATTTGAAGCCCACCTACTTGTATACATTTTAAAAGCTGAAATAAAGATGTAACTTGGCTGCGTACAGGTGGGAATTCTGGCTTTGGGTTCTGATATTACAGGGTTCCACACCAAACTGTTCAAAGTGTGTTTAACTCAGCCAAATGTTGATAGCTAAGGTCATAAATCTTCAGATCATTGGCACATGAGAACAGAGAGCACATGTAACAAACTCCAGCAGGCAGCAACAACCCATACCAGGATTTCAAGTTCACAGGAATAAAAGTTTTTTGCCATGTAAGGCAATTTGAATTGTTACATTTTTTAAAACTTATCCTTCAGTCTTACACATAGCAAACCTCAGTTAACCAAAATCCATAGGCATCAAGAGCTGGACACAGAATGAGTAATAAACTATTTATGTATTAACAAACACAATATTTTTTTAAAATAAAAAAAGATCACTCTAGTCTCCCATTGCTGAATTCTGCAGATGATGGGAATGTTATAAACACCAGCAAGCACACAAACATGTCCCAGTTCAGGTTATGTTGTACTCATCTTTATTAATTTTCTAGTGTCCAAAACAATGGGTTTAAAACTTACAATTTAGATTTCTTTCTTTACTGGACAGTTTCACTGGGAACTAGTGACCATTTATCCCATCTTGCTGCTTGTGAAACTTTTACAAAATACTTCGAACACATTTCTCCTAATTGTGCATTGTTATAAGGTCATTCAAGATATAAATTAAATTTTCAGTTTATACCAAGACTAATCTAGATTTTTTTTTTGTGAAAGCTTTGTCTCCAAATTTAGTTCTGGTCTTTATATTCTGGAACATTCGCATACAGAATTTAATCATTCTATCTGGAAAGACAGAATCTGAATTCATGTTGTGTTTCTGAATTCCTTAAGCCAAATGTGTAAGATAATTATTACCTAGATGACCTTTTGAATTACAGTAATCCTACAGAAACCCATTATCCAGCAACATTTTTAAAGCAGAAGCTGGAAATCAGAGAAATTACATATGAAAGCCATTATGTTGTCTGCAACAATCACTTCTCAGGGAGCACTGATCAGGGTGGATCTGATCCAGCACACAGAGCACAATAAATGATTCAGAAAAGATAAGAGATACAAAGCCATTCCATTCCTAATCTCCCAACAATCAACATTTAAGTGACAGCATTTAAGTTCTCTTTTGCTATGAATAGGCATGAATTATCCACAACAGGATATGGCCATCAGGTCAAAAGAAGCGAGCAAAGCAGTATCATGCAGCTTAAAAAAACAGCTAACAAATTGGAATCCAGAACACAAAGAGGCAAAGAATCATAAAAATACTCCATCAGCTCATTTACATTATGTCTAAACCAACAGCTCTAAAGCTGGTTATTTACCAATACATTTGATTAACATAAATCAGAAGCCCTCACACACCTTTACACCTTTGGAACAACTTGGTCCAACTCCTCAAAGACCTTAACTAGACCGATGCCTCATGCATGAAAAGTTCCATCTTTTTCCTAAAGCAGAGAGCTGAGTTTAACAGCAGATATAAGAGTTATGGGGAGAGAGGGACCTTAGTACACAGGCATGTGCCTACGCCACAGTTATCAGAAAGGTATGATTTACAAATTTTTGTCCAAGGAGTCCATCACCAGTCCAAGTGTCCACATTAGCACGACTGCAATCGTCCTTTAGAAATAATTCCTTGTGTTCCACATTATAAAAGATGATATCCCAAATAATAGCTGTTGCTTTTGACGGTTAAAATGAAGTAGCATCACCTTTGCCTAATCAGACAGGTTTTTAACACAAACAAATAGTTCCAGCAACAAATTAGTTTCCTGTAGGGCAGCAGCCACACAGCTCTGTCCCCCCATCGTAAGCCCATGAGCAGAGACTGGGACATATATAGAGTAGCTTCTATTAAAATGTTATAGATATGGAAATAACTCATTGACTGATGCTCAAATTAGCCACCTTTGGAACAGAAAACATTTACAGGCTGTTGCTGGGGGAAAGCAGCCATATGAGGAACAAACAGGAATAGCCAGTGTGTGACTGACGTGGGTCAAGACTGGAGCAAGGGCTGGGCACAAAGGGAGGATGGTTGGCATACGAGCACATGTAACCAAAGTGGCTTAAGATGCAGGAGCAGTGATCAGGCTCCTCAGGAAAGACCCTCCACTTGCCCCACACCACACACAGACCTTTCCATCAGGTTGCAACAGTCTCAGCCTCTCTTCTCCCGAAGATGGCATACCAGTGCTTTCCGCATAATCCATCCCACCACACAATCCTCTCTGCACTCACCCCATGCTGCACATAACCCCAAGAGCTTGCAATTGCAAAGCACCAACCAACAAGCTGCAAAGCTGAGGCCAAACCATTAAAGCTACCACATGCTGAATATTATATATTGGGCATCTTCCAGACAACTCCCACGATTTGTCCCAACTGTCTGGGACAAATAATGTCAAGGCGCTCTGCAACTTCTTTTGTTTATGCACACTAAGTATATAAAACTAATTTTGAGATTTATTTTTCCCCACGTCCCCATAAACAACAAAACCATATTCTGCAGCCTGAAACACATCTTTTCTCTTTGCTTTCACCCCAGGGATCTTCAAGAGAATGCCTTGTTTTTAAAGTTTTTAATTAAAAATTTGAGGAAAGCAATAAAAAAGTGTAAAGATAACATCTTCATTTTAATAACAACAAACCCAGATGATCATTAATTGCCCTACAGCTTTTCCAATATTCATCAACCCGAGTATGCACATTTATAAGATGGCAACAGAGGAGAGAGAACTTGAAGAGTTACTTGGAGCCCACACTGTTGGTCAGCAGCATCTCAAGGGTGGGGTCTGATGTCCAAGGTCACTCCAGCCCAGTTTAAGACCTTGGCCTCCTCCCATCCAAAAAGCTGGAGCTTGTGACAGCTGTGAGCAGGGTGTCAGCAACACAATCCCAAAGGCTTTTTCTTTTCTCTATAAAGAACTTGGATGTTTAATTTAGTAGTTTAATCTAGTCTGTATTGAAGCCCAGCCTTACCCGCTGCATCTTCAGAGAAAGCTTGTTATCTCTATGGTGCACTTTTACATTTATAATGTCACTATATTTTATCAAAGTCATGTTTATTGAGTGATGAATATTATTAAGTTGCATGGTTACTATAAATATTTATAATCACACAGAGTACATGCAGACTAAGTTTTCATGACAAGCCAAGCACATGTCACTCGTGTCCCTCTTGTCCCCACTATCTGCCTCTCATGCTTACTGAGAGCTGGGAAAAAAAAAAAATGATCCTACCAGTAAAGCTAATGCAGACTTAAAGCTCAGGTTCAGGAATACATAATTGAAAGAGGGCAGGTTTAAATGAGATATTAGGAAGAAATTCTTCACTGGGAGGGTAGTGAAACACTGGAACACATTGCCCAAAGAAGTTGTGGATGCCTCATCCCTGGGAGTGTTAAAGGCCAGGTTGGATGGGGCTTAGAGCAACCCGGGTTAGTGGAAGGTGGCCCTGCCCACAGCAGGGGAGTTGGAATGAAATGGTCTTTAAGGTCCATTCCAAACCAAACCATTCTGTAATTCTATGATATAAAAGTACATATACTGTGGATAAACAGTCTCACACAAAGACAGAAATGCTACCTGATAAGGCCCAAGGGCCTATGCCACTTTTGCATCTTACTGGTTTACTTACGCAAGTGTTTAAGCACACAAAGAAATTTACTCTCAAGGCAGGCTGTCATCCCCAAACTGCTTTGTGGCTGCTCCCCTACGAGCACAGGTGCACCAGTGAGTATGATGACATTCACCTGCATTTGTGTGATGCAATACACTCCCTGTGCTCACCTTAAAATATTTCCCCTTTACAAGTACATTTTCCTTTCTATACTCAAACAGCCCCTGCAATGGTTTGCTTATTAAAATCCTGCCTTAAGCACGTTCCAGCATGGTCAATTTTCCCTTCCCTGTTTAGATATATCATCTTTCATATAGCTGAGGAGCATAGCACTATAGGCACCACCTGGGATTCAGCCACATGTTCCTCACATACGTTTTAAATCATTAAAATTTACTGTATTTACAATTTCTACAGTGCATAACTTTTGAAATACATTGCATCTTTGGGGAAAAGAAAAAACCAAGAAACTAAACACCAAAAAATAAAACAGTAGCTGGATCCATTCTGTAGTCTACTTTAAAAGACTGTGCCCCAAATCCCAACAAATTTACAGGTCCATCCCACAGGAAGGATCCAAGAACTCACCCCATTCTGTGTGCAATACACTTCTCAGGAACACAATTCTCCTCAGCCACAGAAGAGCAGGTAGGTTGAACATATTTAGCCTCTCTTCAGTAAGAAAAATCAGGGAACACGCTATATCTTAAACAATAAAACAGTGACTTTTAAAAGCTAATGCTCCAAAAATAGTGTTCTGGGCTTAACCTTTTTTTCCCAACAGGACAAAAAGTAGAGGCATGAAGCAATTCAATCAATTTACCATGACTGTTCTTGATAGCAAAGCCCGCAAAGGACATATTCTGAACCTCCTAATTTATCACACATTAAACACATGCCAAAGAAGCAGTAAAAATAAATATATAATTCAAGAAACCATGAAGAAGTAACTCTACATTTTGGTAGAAAGTTCATTTACTCAGCTCAAATGCTGTGGTACAGTTAAACACTTGCAAGGGGCACAGACTTGTGCTACACGAAAATACAGATCTTGTTCTTCATTCAGACATACTCTGGCCTCCCTCATTCAAAGCATGCGACCCTAAAAGACAAGAATAAGCACACCCAGCATTATGTATAGTGCCTGAGCTTGAGCCAAACTTTGAAACCACAGGGTTGGTAAACACACCTTCACAAAGAGTGGGCAAGCAACAGACTTGGTACACCTTTGCAGGTGCAGTTAGCAAACCAAGCTCAAATAAAATTTTCCAAACTCAACTGCCCAACATTCTGTACAGATGTGCTGTAGTACAGCTCGTTGCTCCTCCAATTTGTACTCCAAGCTTTTTACAGCTTGAAGTGGAGTACCTACAGCAAACCATCGAAATTCTTGGACCAAAAGGTTAATTATCACACCCTGACTCCCCCAAGGAGTTACAAGTGGATTAGAAGCAGAAAGAGAGTAAGCAGCAGCTCTGGAAGGGATATGAAAGCATTAAATACAGTCAGCAGTAGTGGAAATAAAGTGTGGGAAACAAAAAAAAAGTCAGTGCTAGAAACACCATTTTGGGTAGTCTAGGGAAGAGGGATTACTGTCAAGCAGGCAGAGACATTCCTCGCCCTGCCCTGTACAGCTCTGCAGCACTTACCCTGAGGAAGATAAAGCAAATGAACATTCCCATACAATTGCCTTACACTCCAGGACTGCTCACTGGCAGAGCTGCCTTTTGCATTGCTCTCCAGCTGGCTGCTGGCAAAGCCAACTACATCTTTAAGAATGGGTCTTTTGAGAAAAGAGTCTTTTTCTCTAAAGCTCAGCATTTCCAGGCACAGCTCATAGCACAGCTCTATCTCGCTGGCACAGCTGAGGCTTCACAACTCCAGTAACACATAAGGGTGAGCAACAGCAAGTGCACCCAGAGCATCCCATCAGACCCTCCATTCTGTCAGCTCCAAAGCACGAGGCACTGATCTGCCTGCTGGCCACAATGAAGCCTGGAAAACTCCACACACCTCGTCCTCCCACAAGCTCAGCTATGATGCTTTCTCACCACCAGCTTCTAATGGAGACTAATTACACCCCGTAAAAGCACATGTCTTCATAAAACTAACACCTATTTATGGAATAATATAAACCATCTTTCTTAATGAAGTCATTCCTATGTGAGTCTATCCTGAAGGCTTTCCTGCCTTACAAGTAACTAAGATAAATCTCAACAAACACTTAACATTCACTTCTGTTACAACAAACCATGTTAAGAACAGTTAACATAGTCCATTTGCAAAAATTAAAACATTTATTCTAACTTCTTTCCATTTTAGAACTATATTTCTAAAAAAGCAAATAAATCAACTGAAGCTTCAGGAACAGAATGAAAATGAGAAAGCACAAAGGTAGTTAAAGCTTTGCACCAGATCAGGACACACCCATATTAGAGGCCAAAAAAAGTCTCACAGAAGGCTGGTATTCCAGCTACAAGTACTTAAACGAGATGTGATGAGGTCTATGAGCGTCATCCAGCAAATATTTATGCAGAAGAGGGACCTGGCCCAGAACTGTTCTGCTGAGTCACATTTGCAACACCACCACAAAAGCAAAGAACAGCGTGCTGCCAGTGCACCAGCAAAACATTAGCTGAGAAAGTACTTTAAAGGCAACAGAGGCATTCACCAAGAAAAGCTGCTGAATCAAGGATGGGAAATTGAAAGATTGGCCTTAGAGCCCAACCTCAAAGGAGGACTCAGAACACTTCACTTATTCTTTCTGTAATACAAAAAGGCCTATAGGACAGTCTGACCTCATAAATGGTTTTCCTCATAAATGGCAAGGAGGAAAGGATGTAAAGAATCCTACCCAGCAGCAATAAGATTTTTCCTTCACTTAAGCATATTAATATTAGATTTGGTAAATACAATCATTAAAACCTCTCTTTTCAATTTTTTCAAGTCAAAGCACACTGTCCAGAAATTACTTGAAAAAGATAATGAATCACAGTTATGAAAATCTACATCATAATGAGAATCCAGATAACCAAACAGACTTAGAAGCTACAAGGAAAGCAGAAATTATTCTTTGTCTTTAGGTTGCGCTAGCTCAAAATGCAACTTGAAAGGAGAACGAGAAGTAAGAGAATGACATTTTATATTGATCCATGAAGAACAGTTTGCTTCTACCTTCACGAAAATATTTTGCTGAAAATGTCTTACATCAGGAGGGAACCAAACTGAGTCACAGAAAAACTGTTATGGTAGACATTGTATAAAGAGAAACCTTAACCCCGATGACATGTTTGGGAGCCTACCACCTATCAGCCTGAACCTCCAGGCTGTATCTCAGCTTCAAGGCATGATTGTGGTCTTATGATAATTCTACCAACTTCTGATCAAGCTTATTAGAGACTACCTCCCAGAAAAAATTTAAAGCAACTGTAAGCTTGCCCTCCTTCAAAAACCCACTCAAATTCATATCTGCTTTTTATAATGAAGCTCAGAGTAATTAGTACACAGGCCTGCTAGGATCAGTACATTCAGGTAAGCAAAGAATAGTAGACAGCACTGCTATTCTCCATTTCCTTCCTACTTCCCTTTTTCCCCTGATCTCAGCATTAAAAACTTAAAATCTCATCACAAATACTAGTAAGTTGTCTAGACAAGAGCTAGCGCATATAAATAATACAACTACCTTTCTGCAAAACCCTCAAACATGCAGCATTTATGGCCATTATTTCAATTCCACTATTTTTTCTTCAATGAATACATATGCAAATAAACATTAAATTTAATGGTACACTTCAAGCATTGTTTTTAATGTCTTTCCAGTACAAAGTTAGAACTCTATGTCCCAGGAAACATTCTGCCCTCCTTAGTGCTAAGGAAAGCCATTTTCCCAGTCTTAAAAATCCCTTGGTGGCCCAGCAGCTGCTCATTTAAGCCAGCCAGTTTCTGCCAAGCTCACTGACCTGCTGTGATGCATCTCCATTCACGATGTGAGGCATCATGGCTACCTCCCCGTTCAGCAACGGCGGCAGCTCCAGCGGGATTTGGTCGGTCATCATCATTGTGACGTACATTCATGGAGAATTTTCCTCAGACTTCCTGCAAGAGAAACACCAGTTAAAGACAGCTGGAAAATCCTCTTGAGTTTTAAGAGGTCGTTTTGCCATTGAGCAACTCAAGCAGGACCCCTGATTTTGTATCAGGATGGCATGTGGGAACTCACAGCTCTGAATGGGGGTTTTAACTGTTAGATCAAGAGCATGGAAAGTCAAGGGTCCATGCAAGACTTCCAAAAAACAACTAGCCAGATTTCCACACTTCCCCACAATTATACTCCTCAGCCTTCACCACTGAAATAGGTGAGTTCTGAGACACTTTGACAAAGCTTTGCCGTCTTCCAAAAAATCAGCACCCTGCTTGCGACCACAGCTCTTGGAACAACATCACCTGTGTGGTTAAGATGTTACAGCAATTTCATTCAACAGCCACACTTCAAAGCCAAACACTTTTATTTTCTTTCTAGGGCCCTGTAAACAGTGTGAACTGCCACTACAACACAAAGACCAGATGCCTGACTTCCACTTAATCATGATCCAAAGGATTAAGGTTTCTGCTGGAACAGGAGGGACAGCACATCCCAATGCTCTGAACACCCTGTGATAGAGCAACAGAAAATTACAATCTCACGTAAGGATTTGTGAAAAATCACGCATCACTTCCGGCACACCCTCCCCCCTCACAGCTAACTGATGCGATATGTGAGCATCACTAAAACCACAAGAGACTTCTTTGTAAAAACAAGTCTTAATTCAGCATTAATGGTACCATCATGCTGGTTTATGGGGCAATAATCCAGCTATTGCGAATAAAATGGATAGTCTTATCACATAGTTTATCTAGACTTCTGCACAAGAACTCCGAAGCAAAACAATCTCACATGTCCAGTGTTGAGCAAGCAGCCTTTTTAGTACTCCTCATGCCAGAGATTCCTAAAGTCCTCCTGAATAATTTCATATACATCCCAAATTCAAGTTAGAAAAAAAAAAAAGATGTGACTTAGGTGAGTAGAAACAGGCCACGTAATCAGCTGGCACAAGACTATCAGCATACAGAGAGGAGAACTTTTAGCAAAGAGCAATAGGAGAATCCCAGCTCACAAGAAAAGTGTTGTGGGACCTAGCATCCACATGGAGCACTTGACTACAGGGCCATAAACCACAAGTTGAATTCACCTGCTCCCGAGCAGATGAAGGAGAGAGCCAACCTCCACATGCTTGGAACGTGTGGTTCCATGTATACTTCATGCTGCCTATCTTACACCCCTATACCTGATCAGCCCCCAAGTGCTGCCAGGCTTTTAAATTTATACTTTTTTAAATTTATTTTTTAGCTGAACAAGTAAATTGATAGTTTAGTTGAAATACACTGTCTTCATTTTCATCAGATTCTTCCCATAACCTGCACAGCCACCTGAGGACCAGAAATACCAGTCTGATCAGGAGCTGCTCCTCCAGCTCCTGAAGAGGAACTGCTTGTGTGATTTAAAAGTGATGGCAGCACCCACACAGACTGAATCACATCTGTGTTTTCACCGTTATTACATGGGCCCCTTCACATTCAAGTAGAAGCAGAAGACTGAAAGTGCATTTGTTTATCTATAGATGTGCAAACCTGGCCCTGTTGCTCCAGCCATACAGCTCAAAACCATCATTTTAATTTAACTCAGTTCCAAATTTAGCACAACTCTCACAGCTCTTTCCAGTGTTCTTATTTGTGTGAAAAAAATACTTTTCTAATCATCACTAAGATATAAAACAGAGGCAATGTATTTTCATCAACCTTTAAATTAAATCCCTTCTTTTATCTGAGACTTGACTACAGAACAGTTCTTGAGAAGCTTGAGACACAGCTCTTAGGAGGATGGTACATCCCTAGTTGGGTTTCAAGTCCTAATTCCTGTCTACATCAACTGCTTTGTCTCAGAGTTTGGCAGTGTTTTAGTCCTACTGTCACCACCACTCTGAATAACCCATTTTGCAGTGCATACACTCATGGAGTAAGGAATAAGGATACTCACTAAACATTCCTGTAGCTCACAGGATCAAGCTCTCAGGGCTGGCACAGTCACTCGCATCTCTGATGCAACAAAGCTGTCTGACAGACCAGAAGATTTGCCCAACACATTTTTCCCCTGAAGTTTCAGTGCTTCTTCTTAAAGCTTTTCCTTCGCAGCATAAGGTTTTAATTTTGAGAAAGATCTAAGTCCACAACCAATATTCATAGGTGTTGGGATTTGGGGGTGAAGGAGAAGTGAAGCAGCATGACATCAGTTTTTGGGTGTTTTCATTGCTTAACAAGGAAGAGAACATGTCAGTTTTTGAACCATTTCTCAACTGCTTGGGATTAAGAAAAGTACTGAAAGAGCCCCATAAAGAACACCAGTGAGAACGCAGCAGAGAGCAGCTTTCAGTGGAAACGGACTAATTTAGTCAACAGCCAGTGGTACCTCCAACTAGACTGGCTATACATGTAGTTATTTATGTATCTATAGCTATTGTGTGTGAATATATATATTCATATATAAATACAGATCATTTTTAAAGAACACAGTCTTCATAGGATCTATTTTCAACTTAGAAAGCAGAACCCTCCTCCCCCCCAATACATGACATGTTCATTTAATCCAAATCTGAAAACCCCAGCTTTAATAAAGTTTAAGCATCACACTGATGTTATTTCTTGAGGAAAAAAAAAGTCAGACTGTAGCTTGAAGCTACATATTTTCCTAGTAATATTTCCATTCCAGGCACAACCACCAATATGTTGACATTTATTTGCTACTTGTCATTATTTAAAGTTTTACAGCTGCATTCCTTTCGCTTTATTAATGGTTTGTCACTACAGTTGTCTACACTTGCCTCACTTGGGGGAGGGGGGAGAAAAAAATAAATAAAAAGAGCTTCCTGTATTTGTCAGATCTGGTACAACCCCACCAGAGACGATGCCAGCAGCAGTACTGGCTACAAGGCACAGCTGGCCACCGGCAGGGGTTTTTTTGCAGTATTTCACTCCAGGCAGAACTAGATCAGAGAGGGTTAAGACATCTACTGTGAGACTGGCAGACTTCACTCCTAAGCCAAACTCTTTGGAAACAGGTTTCACACACTTTTTGAGCTTATTTGCTCATCCATCCCACTTAAAACAGATTTATCAGATGTGCTTCCACATCCCTCCTAAAACCTAGAGTTCCTCCTAACTTAGGAGATGCAAAGTTGATTAATACAAAGAAGGTGAGGTCTGAACACAAGCAGTTTCTTTTTCCTGCAAATTCACAACATCGATGGAAAAAAACACCAGATGAGGACTCAAAGAGCCAGGTCACATTCCAGGATATGAGAACTCTTCCTCAGCTAAAATATGAACCGCCAGATACTAACCCACAGCTTTTTTTTCAGGTACTAACTCAAATTTGGGGTTTTGTCTAGAAAGTTGACTATATTTAAATTTAAAAAAGGTATTTCCTGTATGTCTACATTCCCTAGGTTTGGCTGGGACACACCACAGTGCGCCAACATGGAGCAAGAGGCTGCATCTCCCTGTCTAGTTACCTCCAGGAATACGGAAATCACAGTTTCCCATGTTGCTGTAGAGCAAGGAAGAAATAACCATCCAAGTATGATATTCCTGTCCCCAAGTCAAACTTGCAAATCATTTGATGTTTGCAAGTTACTGTTGCAAACCTGATTTTCAATTCAGTACTGCAGTCTTCTGTGGATCTCCGAGATGACCCCATATCCTTAAATTAATTCAATATGTGAATTAGTAATACATAAATTAGTTGCACATGATGATAGAGAGAAAATTAAAACACATAGAAGAACAAAGTGTAACTATCTAGACCCCAATGTCCATGTATGGTCAATAACATGACCCAACAGATTACGTCAGAGTTTTCCTAAATCCCAAAAACAGTGTGAACTATATCAAGATACCCAATTCTACTTTTCCTAGAAGGCTTTACCAATTCTATTAATGGGGCTGGAAGCCAAGAACATTTTTCTTCATGATTTTCTTCCTACTTTCTGTCTCTTACAATGCCAAAGAACCTCTTCCAGCTATGGCAGACAAATGCAGAGAACCTGGCAGAATCAAAAGGAGTTCTGAATATTCAATCCTGTGACCGCTCTCTGCAAAGGCTCAGTTTTTATTTCTTTGCAGCAAATAATTAAGAACAAGTGAACAAAGTGTTCTACTTTTTTATCACAATCATCTGGAATTACGTAAATTGTGGTACAAGGACAGACAGCTTTCCAGTACTTTGTAGGGCCTCATACCTTGTTTTATTTAATATGCAACAAAAATCAGTGCTAAGCACACATTTCATTCACCCAGTGCTTGCTTACGTGTATTCCATCTGATCAGAAAAGAACACACTGCATAAAGAGTAGAAAGGTACCCCATCTTCAATCCTAGTGTAACTAGAGAAAATATTTGAAATTCACACACTATATACTTTAAGAGGAATAATTTTCTCTTTCTAGACAAAGAGAAACCTCTTATCACTTCACCATGATGAAGCTCATACACAGAAAGTGCACGCACATAGTTACACAGTCTAACACAAGCTTACTTTTACAATTACATACATATATTTTAAAAAGCATGTCCTATATGAGCCTCTCTCCTACCCTTCTGTATGTACTGGATGATCTCTTGCACAGTGGTTGATCCATTGACCAGAGAAGTAACCCAACCCAGCAGGAACTTCCTTGGTACTTTACAACAATGGGCAAAGCTAGGTCAGGTGTGACATGGAAAGCCAAAGCGTGTTGATAATTGAGCTGATGACCAACAGTCACTTAAAAGGCAACTGTTTATCCCCCCCCACACCAGATGTTTTCCCTGGCTTGTCCTGGGGTAAAGCAGGTTCTGCAACAAGGATGTTCATAAATCGGCGGTTCTCTGACCACAGAAGGAAAGGATTTGCGATATCTGATCTACATTCTCCAAACCACATCCTAACAGCACAACCAGCCCAAACCCTCCACTGTCACTTCCGCATTTAGTCTGAATACAGATGGGTTCCCCCTGCAGTGCACTACACTGACCCTCAAACTCTTGTGTTGTTCTAACCAGGCCAAGAGGAAGCAGGAGTTACTTAAAATGGTTTTGCCATGGTTGAAAAATATATATGGAATCATCAGTCAGATGGAGTCCCCCTGGCATCACTGAGAAGTCAAACACTGCTTTACAAACACGGGCCCCGAAAACAGGGAAAAACTCAAATATTTATAGAAGAAAACTCACTTTTAAAAAGAAATACAGTGAAACACAATGAGAATTTAAAAAGATGCCTTAGTATTCACAGGAGCCACTACCTGCAGCACACGCTATTCTTCCATAAAGAGAAATAGTCTTGAAACTATTTGTTATTTTTCCATTTTATATGTGCAATTCAAGAACCATATCAAGGTCTGGTATTTCTAATCATGTCACTGCTAGTTATCATATAGTTGAAGAAATGGGTTAGAAATGCTTTTCCCAGACATATTTTGAACAATCTTAAGAATAAGAAAGAAAAATAACTAGGAAAAACATCACTAGTATGTACAAAGACTTTTTTGCACACACAGAGACTGGGTCTATGACGCACTAGGAAGGCTCCGAACAAGGAATGCTCCTTCTGCACATTCCTGTTTACGCTGGTGTTTGCACTCAAGAGATGAGAGAGCGTAAACACTGCCCCGTTTGCCTACTGTATTTTGTACAGCACACGCTGAACTTTTAAGATTTAATTAAAACACACAACAATTGTATTTTCACTGAAAAACAGAGCGGTAAATAGAGCTGCTTTCAAGAGACTCCTGCCATGGCTTGGCACTCCAATTCAAAGAGGAGTGGTAATAATTGTTCATGTAGAAAAGCCTCTTGAGACATGAGCAGTACCTGGAGGTATGTGCACAGATGGTTGGTCAAGGCACAAACAGTCTGGAATTTGTCTTGTCTGCTGGGCCTTCATTAGTTTAGTTAAATCACATCCGTCTGAAGAGCTATTGAAACCTGAACGCATTCTTTCCCTGTTTAATTGCAAACACGGTAGATTAATTTGGAAGCCTCCAAACAGACGGGCTTCTTCATAACAATTTCGAAGAAATACATGCAATTCTAAAAATCTGTTATGACAAAAGAAAATAGATTAGAGGGAGCACATACTCACAAAGCCACTGGCATTTTATGCAGAGGTAGTGAAATGCCTATCAACTTTCTCTGTGCCATTTCACAGACATGAGTACACCAGTAGCTGTATCCTATCTCTGGCAAGTTCAAAAACAAACATCCCCTCAAAACTTAACCGCTGTAATTAATCAGTGGGTTTATTCCCCTCTAGTTTATTTTAAATAGCAATGCATTTCAATGTCCATGGTACATTCCACCACTGAAGATGGAATCATCAGGAGTAGTCAATTCTATACAGGATCAAGGAAAGTTAATGTTTTTTTCCCCACACTGGTGTGAGATTCCCAAGGCAGCAATCCAGAGGGTAATGATATGATGATGTTCAGTAGTATGCATTTATTTAGACCTTAAATTTGACCTCAAGTTTTCCAGGCTTAAAACTCCATTATTATAAACAGCAATTTTGCAATGTAACCCCTCATAGGAAACGTTTGTTATTTAGGAACAGAAAAACCATTAAGAATTGGTTCCCAGCTCAACCTTGGGAAGAAATGGAATAACCAAGTAACTTCAAACACATACCAGAAATGAGCATCAGGAATGGGGAGATCAGGTCAAATGGCATCATGCAGAAGTGTCCTATTTCACAAGGCAAGTACAACTAATCAGCAGATAATAGCTCTGATGAAATACTGGAATAAAGCAAGCTGGCACACAAAAGAGTTTTTTACCAAAGGAAAACTTCACCCTACTATGGTTTTTTCCCCTGGTTTTCCAAGGGGAAATCTTGTGACAACTCATGTAGGAAAAGCCAACCCACCTTCCTCCCACTCCACCCACGGCTGGGCTGTCACGTGCCCAAAGGCAGTCCTACTTGTGAGAAAACCTAATGGAACTAGACTTAAGGGAATAACATACACCAGCAGTGAAACAAATCTCTAAAATTCTTATTAGCCTTATATTAGCTACCGCTGAACAGAAAGCCACAGGCAGACGAGCTAATTCAATGGTTACACAGCATTCTCACTTCTGCAAATAGTATTAGAGCAGCTGCTCAAAATCAATTCCGAAACACGCAAACACACCATGGCTACAGCCTGCACTGCAGGTAGAAGAGCAAGCTGCACAGAGAGACAACTTTGTATACAAACAACTCTCACCATTTGGGTTTTCTGTGCTTATTTTTCAATCTGAAAATTAAGTTAGTAATTTTTGCTATTTATATTGCTTTCCTTCTTCTTTGTCCTCACAACTGTCTTTCTTCACATTCCTCGTATTAATCACAACAGATAAAGAGGATTCACAAGGGATGTAGCTGCAAAAATAGTTTTCAGGCACACAACTCTCACACTATTTCACAGCACTTCTTCCAAGCAGCAATAGGATGAGGTTAACACGAGAGTGCCCAATTACTTTTTATCATGGTTTTTACTGTTGTCATTTCTGGCACAACTCACTTTAAATAGCTACTACTTGAAACTTCTTTTTTTAAGTGAAATTACTTTACACGCTTCCAAAAATACAAGCAGCAATTAACATTTCAAACTGATTTGTTCTTCCTTGTCCACCCTTGAGTCAAAGAGTTCTGGGTGCCAACCAATCACCAGCTGTAAAACACACCACCAACTGCACTCTGAACTTCCATGCTCTTCTAGAACACCACAATCCACATCAAACAGGATAGGATAGATTTAGATTAGGTATTAGGAAGAAATTCTTCCCTGTGAGGGTGGTGAGGCACTGGCACAGGTTGCCAAGAGAAGCTGTGGATGCCTCATGCCTGGCAGTGCTCAAAAGGGCTTGGAGACACTTGGTCTACTGGAAGGTGCCCCTGTCCATGGCAAGGGGTCGAAACTATAGGATCTTTAAGGTCCTTTTCAACCCAAGCAATTCTGTGATTCTATGACAACATCCTCTTCTGCACAGGTCATCAGGAAAGCATAAAGCTCTCCCAGCTGTGGTCCCCCATACATCAAGGTAAGGAATGGAGGATGACAGTGCTCCAACAGGCCTCCATTCCACAGCACAAACTGGTCCCCTAATAGCAAAGGGCCATTATGTGCAGAGACAACATTGCACACTTCCTAACTAAATGATGACCCTTTTCAGGTTCTCTGCACCCTGTACTGCCTCTGACAAAAGTAATTTGCAAATAAAATTCACAATGCTACAAAAGATATTCAGTAAGCTTAAAGCTGCCATTTCAAGGAATTAGCAGGTTATCCCAACTATTTGAAGAGGAACAAACCCCTTCAATTCAGACCTACACCAATCTAGATTCTGAGCCCTGATCCCGCAAACATTTGTGCTAGGTAATGTCTTTATGCTCTCTCAATAGTTTTATTAAGTACCGAACTCCCCAGATCAGGGCTGCAACCTCATGCACATGCCCACAGACACGGACAAAATCTATATACAAAAATAAGTTCTCGCACAAAGGTGCCAGTCATATTAGGCACAGGACTGCTTCATCTGTTTGCTTTCTCCCTCCATTTAGTAACCATGATTAATACTCTGGCTATAAGTTGATAAGCATAGCATTTGTCAATAAATACCCTCCCCTTCAGCTCTGCTCTCTCAAATAATAACCTCTCTGCAATAATATAACAAAGACCTTGGTTATCTCTTCTGGAGTTCCTGCACAGTGGGGAATCCACTGGAACCAACAGGGTGGGGATTTTTTTTTTAGCCACTAATTAAACTTCCAAGAAAAGGCTATCTATGATACCAATCTGCAGTGCTTGAGAAGCACACATACCAAACTCCATTTCCAACAAGATTTCAGCACACCTTTGTGCAACACAAACTTTTCTGTTGTCGCCATTCACCGCTAACCTGACTCCGGGTTGACGCTGTGCTGACAAAGTGGCTCATTGTGTTATTGTGGGAAAGCACTTCGGAGAGATCTCCCATTCAGACCTGGGATTCGAGAACAGGCATTCACACGGAGCAGCCGCTGCAAGGCAGCACCTCTGGAAGGCCGCCGGAGAAGTTTCTCATGTAGGAGGAAAGTTGAGCCCATTATTATTATCATGCTCACAGGATCCAAGTGCCTGAACTGCATTATTAACAAGAAAACCAACGCAAACCCCACCACCCAAATCCCATCACTCCAGAACTTTTCAGCATCAAAAGTTTTGTTACACCGCTTCCACAGAACAAAGTAAAATTTTCAGGAGCTTTTACTTTTCTAAACGGCTTCATGAAAGAGAGTGTGCTACCTAAGAAAGCTTCTCTGCACTTGAAATAGACAGGAATTTATAGCAAAAAAGACCCATAACCCAGCACCAAAAAGAAACCACACACACAAAAGCAAATCAGTGTTCCATTTGTGATTGACTAATTTTGGTATCCAGGACCCTACAGGAAAGAAGCCTCTCCTACTCCAAGTATCTGATTTTTATCTCCAATGATAACAAGGCATCAAGGAGTCAACAACAGTGCATCTTTAAACAGAGAGTACTAAGGTTGTTTTCTCGAAGGTGGGAAGATAAAGGGTCTCTTTCTAGACAGAAAATACTGTGCTGAATATGCCACCTGCCGCAGCTATAAAGCTCAAGTTATCAATTAAATCGTTTAAAAAAAGGAAAAACTTGGGGGTTTGTTATTTGTCTGAAGGGGGGCACAGTTTGTAACACAGACTAAAGGAGAAATGAAGTTCTGTTGATACAGCAGGGACAGTTCAGTGAGGTCAGCAGCACTCAGGTGATCTGTATCCAATTTAATTCTGAATCCTCATCCTTCTAAGCTAATTCCCACTCCTTGCTAAATCATTCAGACAAGGGAAAACTGAGAATTATTCTCAATACAAAGAAATTTGTTTTGTTCTTTGGTAACAATAAACACAGTGAAGTACTGGACAGCTTGTATTATGAATCGGGAAACCAACGGCATTTAAAACTACACCAAGCCCAGCAGTGTTGGTTCAAAGGCAGTCTCATGGCATGGTGCCAGAGGAACAGATGCTCTTCCCACCCCGGTCACAGTCAAAAGGCAGCAGCCCCAATCCTACTAAGTCATTGGAGTTACTCATTACTAAGTTACAAGTCTTTGTTAATTAAAATTCCCTAATATTTCACCTATTGACTTGGATACTACAGTTTGCAGGTAAGATCAGTACTGAAAGGTTATTAACACACCTTATCGTAATGACTTTTCACATAATGACAAACTTCTGAAGATCAATGAGAATTCTCTTACCTCCTAGAACAAGCAGTGCACACCTCTAGTTTCAGCTCATTGCTAGACAAGCTCCTCTGGAAATAGCCCCAGAGAGAGTGAATCTAAAGGCCACCTATTGTTTCTGGTTCTTTGGGCTTTTTTAATTAAAAAGTATCACCCAAAATACCCTATTAGTGTTTTCTCCTCCTTCAAAGCTAAGACAGCTTGTTGTTACTATAAGCTTAGGCTGAAAGGTAGGAAAATAAGACCAAAAAAGAGAAGGAATTACAATAAAACAATGTGTGCTTATACGTCTGCAGAGTTTCTTGTTGCCAAAAATCTTGAAGGACATAGATGTGAGCATCCACGCCTACACAGACTCCCTTTAGGATAAAACAGTTAGCATTAGCCTGCAGGCTCCCATGAAAAGTTAATCCTGAGCAAAGGCAGCTCAGGTGGTTTATGGTACACAGATGGACACCCATAACTGCAAAGTGACAAGAGTAATAACACTGTGTGTGTTCGAGACCAGCCCTTGTGCCCTCGATGCCCACACAACTCTGCAGAAAGTAAAATTTTAAAAGACAAATTATTAAAGGACTTCAAATAAAGCTATGGAGAATCAAGAGGCACATATATACAAGACAGGAATAAGAACCAAAAGCTGAAGTAGGCAAAAGATGTTTGTGCAGAAACTGCAATAACTTTTTAATGCAAATTTATTGTTGAAACAAAAAGGGGACAGTTCATGCTTCTTTATTTTTCCCTGTTGATAAAAGCACATACAGCTCCAGCGAAGCCAATTATACCCTTGAAGCTCAAGTTAACTTTCCACATCCTTTAAATGACACAATCTCAGTCAAGCAAAAAAACTTAGACAAGCAGCAGAAAGCAAACGAACTTTCAAGCTTCATGTCGCATGTACCTGAAGTTACATTTTCCCTTGTTACACTTGGAGAAATTAATTTCCATAGCCACAACCAAATACCAGAGGTGCAGAAGGCCATAGAGTCTATTCAAATACATTTAAGAAATCCACTGAAAGGAAGAATCAGAGAATTGTTTAGGTTGCAAAAGACCTTCAAGACCAGAGAGTCCAACAGTTACCTCTGTGCTGCCAACTTTACCATCAAACCATGTCCCCAAGTGTCACATCTACACACACCTTAAATCCCTCCAGGGATAGTGATTCCAACACTGCCCTGAGCAGCTCTTTCCAAGTTGTTCTCTATAGAGGTGAGCCATGAGAAGGTTTTTTTTACTGAACCAGTAAGCTTCGGCAGGGAGTTTTGATCAAAAAAATAAAAAGTTTGTCTTAGTAAGACAAATGCACTATTATTTCTGATCTGCGAGATCCCTCCCTCTCCCTGGCTCTCTAACAGCATCCCCAGCCCCATGGAACAACACACTATTCCAACAGAACAGCAGGGAACCATAAACTTCCTGGCCCGCCTGTTGCCATAGGCAAGCTGATGTCAAACTCCACACAGAGCCCTTCCAGCTCAAAGTACTAACAAAAGTTACTGGGAATGTTTCACACCACCTCTACCAACACAGGTGGCCGTGACAAACAGGGACACACTTTGCATGGCAAAGGCATATGGAAGCCAAGAGTGGAACTCAGTATCACAGACTCCATCCAAAACACCTCCTTTCTTTCTCTGCTCCACACATTTTCAGAAGATAAGCTTCATTTGTTTCCCCATGTTGGCATAAACAACCTCATTATTACTTATGGGGTATGGGGTATATCCATTGCATAAGCCTCAGAGCAGACTAGCAGCAATAAAATTGTCAGTAACAAAGCAGACTAAGTTTAGGTCAAATATACAAATATAGTATACATATATATATAAAAATAAATTTTAAAAATTCTGTGTGGGTTGACAGGGGCTTCTCTTTTACAGTGGAGGCAGAAACATCAGAGTATCAGCAAACCCAGGAGTTTGCCTGCAGGGTTCTGACAGCTTTAACACAGGATGTGAGCAAGGAAAAAGCTTTCCCAGTCAAATTTAGCTGTGCTCAATTTTACCTGAATGACATAACTGACACATGACCCAACAAGATTTTATTCCCAGGGGAGCTCTACTGAGGCACACGTAAGTTTGTGTGAGTAAGCAGGAACACCCAGGCGCTATCACCGAAAATACAGCACAAATCTCAATTCTTTAGTATTTACATTCTGACCCAGTTCGGTCACATTTTGGCAGCGCAGAGCCCACACAGAAACCCACCTTAACAGTACAGTACACAGTTACTTAGTGATAAACATCTACCCATAACACCAGTTGTCCTTCCAGCAAAAGGCTTCACAGGTCCCAGAGATTCAAGCATTTGTTTCCCAATTTCTACATGGAGAACACCTATTTTCCATAATTTGAAATGCTAATACCTGGTTAAAAAATAAGTAAAACTAACTGATATTATTCTCTACCTACACTCCAGCATATTGCTCTTGTGCAGGGGAGGAAGATGACATGTCCAGGCAACAATTTTAATAAACACTCTCAATAGTAATGGATCCGTATAGTTAAAAGCACTCCCACTCTCTCTCATGTGAACATATACCTCCTCCCACTTCTCTTTCTAGTCCCTCATCACAACTCCAGGTTGGTACAGAAAGACAGCCTGGGCGTTCAGAGTAGGTTTCACCTACTGATGAGAACATGAGTGCGGCAGAGAAATCTCCCAATACCAAACAGCTGCTCAATAGCTCATCCACCTCCTGATGCTAAGGACATTCCCTCATCCTTTATGAATTTTTTACTAATTTTTGCCAGTGCCCCAGAAGAAAACTCAATCATAAGGTTCTTCTCTAATCTTTTTCTGTGTTCCTGGACGTTGCTGCATCAAGCCCTGTTATGAATAATCTAAATCACAGATTGCCCCTCACCATCCCAAAGATGACAGCAATACCTCACACTTCAGAAAGCCAGTGATTAGAGCACAATATACATAAATCTGTGCTACAGCTCTACACTAAGTCATCATCATTGTCCACTGCAGTTTCGAGTACTCAGAAATGAGTACTATGAAATTCAGCACCATTACAAGTCACTCCACCCTCAGCATCTTCTCTCTTCAAGGAGATACAGAACAAGATTTATTATTATTTCCATCAGAAGTTCAACCTTTTGTCTTCCAATCTGAAGCTGAAGAGACACTGATTTTCCTCTTTCTCATCCATACACATCAGTGGTACAGACCTATCAGAAGAATACTTGGTCTGAAGTAACAGGTAAGATACTCATTCTCACCTAAATTGAGCAGATTATAACATGTTTCTTATTCAGAACACATCAAGGTACATTAATATTTAAAGCTTTTTTTTTAAACACTTCTTGAATTGTCAAAATTAAGCAGAGTAACTTTGTTACCAGTAATTTACTTCTTGTGTCAAACACCAATGGGCTGAGCCTCCTACCTGTTATTTAGAGAGAGAACTTGGCTAATAATAAACAAAGAGAAAACAGTCATATAATCACCAACTGCATTCTGCTTACAAGGTGAATGTTCAAGCATCACTGGGTTGTAAGAGGATTAAGAATTCCTGAAGATTAACAGAAAACTGATAAAACATGCAGAAATGTGGTGATATTTAACATCACAGCTACTCAACTGGTAAGCCAACAGGGTTTTTACAGCAATGAACAGACTGTAAACTCACTCTCAGAAGTCACCCTTCCCTCTCCAGGAAGGATCACTATGAGAAAACACATGATTTAGTGCAGTTTAACACTGTACACCAGCTGTCAGATCTGTAACTGATACTGTAACAGGGATCTACATTTGTCATCAAATTACTTAGTCACTTGCAAACTGGTAATGTAGAACTAGAGCAAGTGAGCTCCCCATCCCAAATATAAATAGCTATGACAGACAACAGGATAAAGTCTTTAGACTTTTACATTAAATTTAGTATAATACATAATCAAACACAAGGGAGAGGTGACAAAGATTTTTTAAAACACATTCAAGAAACCTAATCAGTGGCAAGAAGATAAAAACATGTATAACGTATAACACGGACAAAATTCACTGCTGGATCCAAACTTCAGCATTTCAAGGCATGTCAGTGGCCCCAAAACCAAAATGAGGGGGGTTCTGTTAGTACAATAGTGTCAGGCCAATCTTCATCCATACAGTAAATCTGGTAATTACTTTTGTAGCTTCCCTTGGCAACTTTCTCTCCTGTACACTACACTCAGGCTATTAGTCTCCTCATATCTGATCACAGAGGTTTGAGATCACCACACAAGCATATATATGTGTTCACCTATGTAATGGGTATAAATACTTCCATTTCTCTTAAGATCCCTGGAATGCTCAAGCCATGTTCAGAAATAAACAAGTTCAAAGAACTGCTAGAGTGGTCAAGAGAAAAATCTCAATTTCTCCCTCTCTTTTTCCTGGATTTAACCTTCTACAAAATCCTGTAGGCTGACAGTGTGGCCTTGAGCCTTGAATCCCAGCATGTCAAAGCCTTACACACACTCACTCAAGAGAGCAGCGTTCCAGGGAGTGCAGGTCCTGCCACTGGCACATACCAAGGATTCCAAATCATTTTTGCACCAGACTAAAGTGTTCTCATCTACTTGGATTTCTGTTATAACATGCTACTGCAGCCTCAAAAAGTACAATCTCAACAGGGCAAGTTCAGCATCCTTTTAGGAAGTCTTCTCTTGGGTGCTGGGGATGCAGAAGAAATGTGTTAATTTTAACACACACCAAAATCCTTGTTTTTCTAAAAATAAATTCCAGCTATAAACTTTAAGAATGCCACATACCTACCAAATTATTTTCCCTTCTTATAAGCACAGGGAAGACAGGTGCTTTGTTAATGCCTCACCTCTTTATTACATTGCCTTCTTTTTGCAAATTTTACTGAATTGCTAAATACACATTGCTAACTTTGAGATACGTCTACAGGCAAATGGATCCTTTCTGAATGTACTTGTTGCTAGAAACACAAAAACACACACAAAGGAAAACTTACGGTAAACAATAAGCTCTCATTGTATTTAATAGCTGTATGTCTTTGTTAGCAACAACTATCCCAGAACATGCAGCCACATTCACAAGATCAAGTGAATTCTATCTAGAGTTTACAGAAGGAAACATATACAAACAGTCTCACAAAGGTATTTTCCAAGCAGGAAGCTACAAGCACTTTGCTGCTACGGTGGCAGCCGACCCCGCTGTCAATGGGGGAGCAGGCAGCAGCAACACTAAGCACACTTTACTTTCACTATGGGATTAACCAGATCACAAATCACCAATTAAATCCTGCTTTATGATTTAGGCTTTAATTCATTACAAATGCAAAGGCAAAACATGCAACAGAGCCTGGTGGAAGTCAGTCGGGAGAACTTTGCTCTGGCTATCCCTTCCCGAGGCTCAGTCCTCTTTGGAATTAAACACCTTTTTAATCACAATGTTTGAGAGTCTCATATTTTTATAAGAGACTAATGATTCAATTGCTCTATGTTATTGACAGTAACAAACACAAACCACTGAATATTCAATGTGCAATTAGGCATGATGGTGGTTTACCATTACATAAGGGGGGGGTGGGGGGTGTGTTTTTCTGTTCTCCAAAGCCTCTCTTCACTCAAGATTCAAAAACTAGAAACTTCTCATCCTCTGCAATGTGCCAGTTTCTCTCTCCTGCTTCCATTTCTGGATTTTCTGCCAATAATAATGTTGAAAAATAAATTCTTGTGGACAGGAAATACCCTGCACAAAGGATATCCAGTTTTATGGTACTTAAAATGTGCATTCCTCCGCATCTGTCATCGCACAGGCCAGCTGCCGGCATGAGAGAGTGGGCAACGCCTTCGGGTGGGCAGGAAGGGTCGTCCCCTCCCCGGAATATCTCCCTGAGGTGGTTGCAGCCTCACACCTTTGGATAAACCAGCTCCTTCAGATTTCCTTAAAATTTCTCTTTTTCCAAACTCAACCACAGCTGTCACACTGTGGTCCAAAGACACATGACACAACACAGCTTTCCAAGCACCTCTAACTAACCATGAGCCCATCCTCCCCAACCTCTCTTGATAAGGTGCTTTAAAGTATGCCCACAACTCTCATCTTAATGGCTTAATCTAATATAGGTGGCTTGCCCTTTCAAATGATCCCTTCATTTAATTTCCTCAACAACTGCACTCAACAAAAGCAAACATCCTGTCACGTTTCCAGAGCCAGATCCCAGCTGTGGCAGGCAGCTGCCAGCAGCACAGGCAGAAGGGAAGCAGGGACAACCAGCACAGGTCATGCTGGGAAGCTACACCACTTGCTCCATTACAGAACCAATTCACCCACTGGAATGGACCAAAAGTTATGATAAAAGGACACACGGTTGGAAAACAAGTTTTGTTTGACAGGTCTTGAAGCAGCCAGCAGGGTGGTGATGCTGCTGCCCCTGTGCCTATCCCATCCCTAAGTTCAAGTCTCCATGTGATCAACTAAAACCTGAACATAGATCTTGTTCATTAGACTCCAGGAGGTAGCAACAATGTTACAGAAATCTTGTGCTTTTAATGAACCTAAATTACACATTGTAGATACAGGGTATAGTCACATCATCACCAACCATGCAACTCTTCCCTGCCTGACCAGCCTCAAACCCCACAAAACAGTATTTAAGTTGATGATTCACTTTTGCAGTAGTCAGTAGCTTACATTTCTTAACCAAAGGCAGACAAATCTTAGCAATCACTCCTATTAAAATCAGCACTCAATCCCTTTAAGGCACTCTGACACTTCAGTAGCTTGCTGTCTCTTCCTATGAGGAGGACAGTCAATATCCAAAGCTAAATGCAGAGGAGCAGTTGAGGTAAAGTCAGGCTGCTACCTCTAGAACAAGGCCGCTGCTCCACAAAAGAAAGCATTTTCAGAAAGAAAAAGACTAATTCTGACAGCACAAAACTGCAGCCATGACACTTGGATCTTTGAAAAACCCATTTTTGTAAAGGTTTTTAAGTGTCACTTAATCTTTTAATAGACATCCAAATCTAGCCTCAATAATAAAGAATGCTAATGCTTTATATCTTCACTAGTCTCCATTTAAGTATCTCTTCTCCTCATAAGAATACCAAATCACTGTTGATTCACTGGAGACAACCAGGGGCTAATGCTCCATTAGCAGAAGACCTCAAAATAACCCCAGCTGCCATTTTTAGTACCCCACAAATGATGGCGCTTCTTGGAGTGTTCTAATACAGCCTTAGCCAAAGGATATCCTCACTCCAATCAGCCAAACTTGCAACATCTGACAAGTTCATGGCTACAGGAGACTCATTCCAAGCAAAGGTCCCTGTGCACTGGCCCTTGTGCTCCTTGTGCACCACCAAGGTACTCACTCTCCTAACCCTGATTAGCTCAATGCTGAACTCTCACTCAATGACCTTCACAACATCCAGCACCACTGCTCACTAAGTACCTTGACACCAATCTTAACACAAATTCAGAGGTAAGTATATGAGAGGTGATTTTATTAATACAGTCTGAATATAAACATAGATAAACATAGATACATATATTTTCAGCTACATGGGATAGAAGAGAGAAATCACGTCTTTCACAAGCAAAACCACCTGCACCTCTTCTCGTGACAGAGCATCCCTGGAGATATTTATTGGACTATGGCCAAAGACCCAGTTTTCATAAGAGCAAATATTCCCTTTAAAAAAACAACTCCACAGAAAGAAGTACGTATCTTGTCTGAACACCACATGCTTGGACACACTCAGGCTTCAGTCCGCAATGCTGCAACAAAAGTACAATTGTAGTGTTTTTCTCATTTCTGTTGGCATGCCCTTGTTAGCTGGCACAGGTTAGAGCCTACAGTGCCTCACATCAATAACTGATGTTCAAAGTAAAATGCCAAAAAAAAAAGTACGTCTTGATCTGCTTACAAGCACAGAGCAAGCAGTCTATTATAAAGTCATGTTTATTCCAAAACATTCAATGCCTCAGGGAAACTTGCTTCTAGAAATATTGCACTCAAATATTTTATAGTCATATATTTTATAGCAATACCCACAATCAAATTGAACTCCAACCAGCAGAGAGCATCACAACTGCCCACCCACCTCAATGCCAGTTCCCAGGTGAAGCTTACTTATTTCCAGGTGTAACTCACACGGTTGGATACACAGTACCTTTGGGTCTCCACTCCTTTGAGATCACCCCGCTGTCCCACCAGCCCTCCGAACTCACTGAATTATTGGGTCTGAACATTTAAAAGCTGAAATCAAGAAATTTCCAAGGGCAAGTACCTACAGTAGACACTGCCAACAAGCTCCGACTAGACTGCAAGAGCAAGGAAGAGAATTTGGAGAGCACAGCGTCTGCTCTGACACATCTGCCCACAGGGCACAAAGAGAATAGAGCCAGCAATGCAAGCAGAGAAATCTCTGTCCTTAGGTGACACCGAAGCAACCTACACATGCCAAAATTGTTGTGCAATTAGTATGTTCTTAATTTTGCACCCTCAGAGAATAAAGTAAGTGTACTTAATCAACTGAAAATAGAGTAATGCAAAATAAAGCAACCCAAGTAAGTAATTAGTTAAAAGATGCCAAATGGAAGGAAAAATGAAGCATCTAATTATATATCATCAGTTCAAGTGTACAATACACTACAGACCTATAAAAAACCATACCACTTGCTAATTTAATCTAAACAATCCAACTAAACACTGTTGTCAAGTAATACTGATGAAAAAGAGTTAAAATCTTTCCAGTAAGTTTCACCAAGATCTTTTCAGTCCACTGAAGTTAACTGGCAAACTTGAACCAAATTCACAAGATTCAAAGCTTCCTCCAACACAATTTTATGCAACAAAATTCATTTAAAGACGTGACATCAAAAAAATTGAAGCATTTTGAGTTTTCCTCCAATATTCATGAAAACTGTATACTCACCTATATCCTCAGCATTTATCCTCAAAGCAGCATCTCAATCCGCAAAATCATGAAACCTTCTCAGAAACTGGTGTAGATAGATATTAATTCACTAGGGGATAATTTCTTCAAAAACCTCCATCCCCATTATTGTATTTCTGCATCTCAAACATTCTCCAATATCGATATTATCACTCACAAATGTACAATCTAAACATACACCATTGAAGCTGATCAGAATCCTTGACATCATCACTTTAACAGTTTTATGGGCAAATATCTTGAAAACAATGAAGTTATGCTGGTGTGCCTCAGAGTAAAGGCCACCTACATATTTGTCAAATTCCCACTTTTATTCTAACCTGAACAAGCACTACACAAAACAAGTGTCTGTAGGAAGGTGGGGGAAAGGAAATATGTAATGGAGCATTTCAGAGGATATAAAGTACCCTCCAACATTTTTCCAAATTCGGTTTCATAGAAACTAATCGACAACTATAATGAACATTTCTTAAAAGCTGGTTTTGTTTGTTTGCTTTTTAATTATAAGTCACCATCACTATTTCAGTAACACCTCCTCACATACCAAATCCTTCTAGATATCCTGGAAATAGCACCGGCATATTTTGCAGAAGAATGCCGTTGTAGCATTTGCAAATACCATGGAAATATGTTTTTCCTGATAAAAATCAAAGCAAATGTTATGGGAAATAAGGCATTTTCAGCACACTATACCAAGCCCAGTAGAATTTACTCGAGAAGGAATGCATAAATTTAATTGAATCAGACACGATCAGGACTCTTATTCATCAGGAGCAAAATAGATTCAACGTCTGAATATTTGCCAATGTATCACTGGTTTCAGGAAAACAAAGGTAAAAAGACTGGGCTTTTTTCAGTTGTCTGAAGTACAATTACTGGCAATTCAAAAAGATTTGAGAGGAGACTTTAGAAAACCATGTTTTAGAAATACTCAAGAAACCTTAAGCTGCACTCAACATGCAAGTTCCCATCAAGTCACATTAGCAGTCCTCTAAAAAACAGAATTAACCAAAAAGATGCTTGGAATTCTTTCTGCATTACACAGACCTTCCCATTCCTGAGCAGTCCATTTCATGCCTACACTGAAATCCTTCACCCACCTCTCAGCAGACAAAGCCTACGGCCGAAACCAAGTCTCCAATGATGCACGTGAAGAACAACAGGAAGGACAAATGCAGCCATAGTGTAGGTGACCCTATGTACCTCAGCTGAACTCAATTAAACCCACTGCTTTAAGGGCAGACCTCTATATATACACACACATATAGGAAAACAGGACCTGAGGGCTACATTCCTGGGTGGAAAAAACAAATCGTTTTCATTAATCGCTGCTCCATATCTCAGCATGCTGCTTTTTGGACGAACCTCAGTAGCTGGGATTTCCAACCAGGATACAAAAGGAGACATTAATAATCTAACAGTTCTTTACACCACCCAGAGTCCAACACACACTTCTACCTCTAAGGTATCTATTACCTTTCTGTTATTCATTCATACCTTGGTATTTCAGCATGAGTTGTGCCTGCACTTGAAAGCTCACTATCCCTTCCCCCATAAGGGCAGGAGTCAAAAATCCGTGGACAAGCACTTTAAGTCAAACACACCCTTTGCTATTTCAGGCTCTAACATAAGCAGATTACAGCTCAGCTGTGTTCTGTCTGATCTTTTGTTTCTCTCTTGCCAATGCCGAACTAATTATCCCTGACAAAAGACACACTTTAATTAACAAGTAACGACCAACTTTTATCTATAAACTCTTTCTTCCCATCCAAGTTCTGCCTCTAAATAGCTATTAAACACCAAATTTTAGCAGCGAGTAATTAGGAGATATTCTTAACCACACAGAGTTAACGCAGAATTCAAACAACACAGGAGAGATGCAGGTCATGGGAGCTGCCAGGGATGCCCTGTTCAGAGAAGTCAAGATGGACCCCTGTCCATGAGAGCGCCTTTCTATAGTCCCAGGGTCCATGTGCTCTTGCAGCACACACTGTTCAAGGAAGGCTGGGTGGCTGCTACCCAGTGCAATGTGCTTCGCAGTGAGTAAACACAAAGACAAGATCTCTGCCTCAAGCTGTTCAGAGAAGAAACGGAAGATCTTTCCTGTGCCTTTTATAAAAGGGATGTGCAAGGCTGTCCCTTCAAATGTGAGAAAAAAGAGCAGAGACAGCTTCAGAGGAAGAAGTCGAGTTATTGGGACAGGTAGCTAAAACAAACTCTGAAGGAGAACAAGCAATTTAAATGAAAACCAGGTAGCTGAGCTGGTTCTTTGAACTGGCACATCACCTGCTGAGGTGTACTACACAGCTGTAAGAGAAAGCTGTCCCACACGTGCAGAGCACTGAGGAGATCAGCAGATTTCACCTCTAACACTTTTGCACTTACCTTCCCTTAACCTTTTTCCTTTAGTGTGGGAGATTGCAGTCAGAGGATGAGACTGGCAGACAGGGAGAACGATCACTAATGCCCTGATTTCAAACAGCACAAGTACTAAAAGACTGAAACCAAAGCAAAATACGCATTTTGTCCAGTTTAACAAGGATGGTTTCCTCTTGCAGTGCATCTCAGCAGGAACAGGACAGGACTCGCCCAGCAGCAAGTAGAGTTAGATACCTAAGGCTGGCTTCCAGACCAGCCCAGGGGGCTTAACTCTCTGAGACCAAACAAGAAAAGCAGTAGGAATAAATAGAGTAGGAGACAGGACTGACCTTTCAATAGCAGCACAAACTTTGGGCGGTGTCATCAGTCCACCAACTGACTCTGATGTACGCCAGTAGTACTTATCTGCAAATATGTGCATGGGGTTGGATCGCAGCACCTCCTTTTTTAATATCATGATGTTTAACTACTTAACTGAGGTCATCTGCCAAGTTCTGTATGGCAAACACTTGTGAAACCATTTCCTTCCCCAACTGCCTACAACATACTCAGAGAATTATTTGATTTACACCACAAAGGGAATTCAAACATAGCTCAAGAGCAAACAAAACTTCCTGTACCATACACACACAACCTATATAAAATGTGTGAAAGAACATCAGTGTTTTATTATTCTTGTGACTTTTGTGTACTCAACACCCAACAGCTGGAAGTTTCTTCACAGAGCCAGTCAGGATCATCCCATGAGAACTTTTGAATCACCACTGCAATCAAGCATTATTGGAGGGAGATTGATTGGAGTCAGGACATGCTGTTTAAATTGAAAACTGCAAATGCTAACTTTCCGAAACTGATGAGAACTGAGGGGAAAAATTAACTTGAAAAGAAATTTATGTACCTGACAATTGTAAGCTCATTTAATTATTTTTTTAATGACAACCATAATTGAGAAATTAATGATTCCTTTTTTTTGAGAAAGAGGGAAACTTTAGCTAAAAGCCTAACCTGATACCATGATAAAGAGACAATAAAAATGTAATGCAGATTTAAAAGGGTTAATGAGGGGAAACTAAGAAGAGAAGTGAAGAAAGCAATCTAGAAGTACAGAAATTTGGTAAGTGAAACCAAGGCTGAAGTCAACACAAATCAGACAAAAAAAAAAAAAAAGTAAAAAATAACCGTGAGTTGCAAGAAAACAAAGTGTACCACTTCTCAAAATAAATTAAGGACCGAACTCTAATAGTGGTATAACCTTACTGGAAAACAGAAGTGAAAATAGGGCTAATGATGCAGCAAAAAAGCATTTAATAAATTCTTACACTCAATATTTGGAAGAGGAAAAATAATGCAGTTGTATCAAACAGACTGAGGAATTACCCCAGTGGCTAAGTCAGCTCCAAAATCTTGCAAGTAAGTTTTGACTTGAGCCTTTAAGGAGATGCCTGACCTACTGCTGACAACAGGACACACTAATGCATGGAGGGGAGACCATGCTGATCCGGCATCAGTAGCCAAGAGGGAAGCAGGATGCTCAGTACACTTACCTCCCATTAGTAAGGCACAGCATTCAGATAAAACACCACAAAGTCAATGAAGGATTCCAGAGATAAGGAATTCAAAGATATGAATATAATCAGCATTGTTGTTCTATATAAAACAGGTCCTGTCAAACAAATCCAAGCACACTCTCCGACAAGATTATACCTTTGGTTGGAAAGACTCCTGTGTTAGCACGTGTGTACTCTTTAGCCAACATTTGACTTGGAACCACGCAACACTGATAAAACAGTTCACACCACACTGTCAAAATGAAATATCTCCAATATATGAAAAGCTGGCCAGGGAACTGACTGCAGTTTCATCTGAAAGCTGATAACACTGTGTGTGAACCAGCCAGTGGGTGCAGACATGCCCCATTGCCCAATGCCATGCCAGCAGGATTTACTAGCCCCCTAAAAGACTCATTTATGTGGTCTCAGGGCCAGCAAGGATTGGACATTAAAGCAGAGTAAGAACCAGTAAGCAGAGGCAGGCAAATGCAAGTTGGGCACAACGTTAAAAATAAAAATCCAAAGGTTAGCTACTGGAGTAGATGGGATCAGCCAGGGGACGTAAGCAGTGTTTCCTCTTCTTATGGAAATATAACTTCATGCGCTCACCAGAAATATAAATTACAAGTCAGCCAGGATAACTTTACCCTTTCTAAAAAAGAACTATAACCTTACTAAATTAGGCATAGGCTGTACTGCCCACTGACAATTTTATTAGCTTGCAAAGACGCATTTGGTATTTGTAAGAAAACAGTTTTCAGCCCCTTTACCAAAAGCAAGTCAACCTTTGACAAAAGCTTCCTACAGATACACTGTAATATCCTAAGCAGAAGGCAAGTAGCTATTGCCCTCTTGCCAAGCTGCCAGGAACCCTCCTGTAGGAGAGGCTTTCAGAGGTACTCACACCGCACACAGGCACTACCACGAGGCTTGTCAAGTGCTGTGTTGCGGACAGAAACCCCCAGACACTTGCAGAAGACTAATAAGACCTTCTAGCCCAGCCTCAACTGAAGCAAGCCCCAAGCAAGTATCTCCAGTATTTTTTTTGTCTGTGTCTTGTTTTCTCAGCTGCAAAATGAGGAAAATGTAATACATCCCTTATGCTCTGGTCTCTGCTGAGAGAAGAGCCATCATACTGGTTATTCACCAATGTTTATTTAATTATTTCCTACCAAAATTGACAGCCTGTCCCAGCCAGTAATGGCAATTATCACTTCACAGGATCTGTTTGATTGTTCACATCAAAAGCTACAGCTTTACACTGCAAGCTTTCTCATATTGACCTTTTTAAATTAGGAAATGCTTAGCAGTTTGTGGGTGAGACTGAAACTAAGCCATACTACCCAGCCACCATTAAATAAAGCCCCACTGATCACTTCTGCTGTGCTTCTGGCCCTGTCAGCCTGCCCACAGGTTCCCTGCACAGCCCAGGGATGCTCCCTTTGTCCCATTCCCAGCCAGGTTCTTCCATTCAGCACCGGAACTCTCATCTGCTTCACCCCTTGAAGCAGAGTTAGTTCTTGTTGCCCACGTTAACTTTTCCCTTGCCAAAGTGAGCTGAAATCCCACCAGAACAATAAAATCAACTCTGACATACTTTGCACCAACTCCACCACAATTGAGCAAGTGGCCACAATGAAAGACGCCATTCCCAGTCACTTCATTAATTCCCCAGTCAGAGCTTTTTTAAATTAAAAACCAACAACAAAAAAACACGAAACCAAAACCCACTTTTAAGTGCACTGGCTTATTGTGATTTTTAATTAGTGACAGGATTTCAGATAGTGCACACCCACGGACCCAAAAGGGGGGTGAGGGGAGTACGTGTATGGGCTTGTGAAACAATTGTTCCTCCATCAATACAGCTCATCCTCCAGCCCATCCAAGTTCCCAGCTGCCCAGTCACACAACTTTAAAAGTCAACAGCTGGGTGTTTTATAACCCTGGAGAACTCCCAAGCCAATCCTTACGTCGCTGGCAAGGAGCCCCAGCCAGAGCCCGAGGACCCTGCAGGGACTGTTCCTGCCCCACCACACTGTTCACCTTCCTCCCTCAGCCGGCTGCTAACGAAGGCAAAGCCCGGGATCACAAAGCCCTGTGCAGTGTTTTGTAAGCAGTAAATGATAGAGCAGGAGGACTGAATTGCATCGGGCAGTGGCTGTGATCCAGGATCTGCAACCATCTGGAAGTTTGCTTGGCTTTTGTTTCCATCTCTAGAACTGATGGATGGAAACAACCTCTTAGTTCTTCTGCATTAACATAAAGACAATTAAAACAACTTTCCCCCCTAAGTAGCTCAGAAATTAAAGCATATCACACAAGCTTAAATAAGACAGTGTTGATAATATATTTAAGTAAAACTTGATTCTTTGGAACAAAAAAACCAAAAAAACCTACCCCAAAACAAAACCTCAATTCAACCACAGAAAACAGCTTTGTCAACAAGTCCCTGTGACTCCTGTTGCAGAGGAAAAGGCTCAAATAAAAGTCTGCAGAAGGACTCACTGCATCCTCCTCTCTCCAAAGAAACATTAACTTCTGCCTGACATAAAAGCATTACTGCTGAAAAAGGGAACACCACAGGCTCCACAGGTCAGTATTAAAGCAATTTCAGTGTAGCTACCAAGCAAATAGCTGGATAATACCTTCTCTACAAGCTGATTTTTCCCGCTTGCACCAGGACTCCAGAAGAGAACTAGTAATTTGTTGCTTCTGTAGCCAATTCTGAAACGGCAGGTGACTCAAGTTAGATTTTTCTTTTCTTATCACAAAGTATTTCAACTTGGGCAGTGCACATTTGTTCACTAATTTATTTCACTTTATTTAAAGCTTTTAGCTTGTATTTCAGCACAACTTCCATCTTCTATCAGCAAATATAAACTCAGACATTTTGATTTTTATATATATTTAAACTCCTATTTGTGTAACTCTGATCTTGTTACTTTTTTTTCTTAAGCCAAAGCATAAACAAAATTTATCTTGCCTTCTGATTTTGCTTTGAAGCCTGTGGTTATCCTGAAGTTAACATGCTCCTTCCTTGAGATTATCTTTACCAAAGTTTTGGATACAAACCTCTTGGTTTTACTCTGATAAGTGATCCACCACTTTAACAAAGCTGTTTTGGAAAGCACCTTTACTGTTTGACCTGATGTTTAAAGCTCTTTGAAAGCTGCCCATCTCCTTTCCCGTTACATCAGGACCTTCTAGCAAAAAGAAAGAAAAAAAAAAAAAAAAAAAAAAGAGTACCAGTTACAGGACACAGATGTGAAATTCCACAATTGCAGCCTTATCCAAGTTTCACCACCAGTAATGCACAGCTCAGCACATACATAACTTCAGGTGCAAAGAGACTTGGAAAAAAGGGTTTTTTATCATGTCACTTCATTGAAAAAATAAGATTCAGGCTTATAAATGTTGCTGCTGCCATGAATGCCTACGGTAGTTTCATCTCAAAAAAAATGCAGATCCTTCTCTGTTCTCCCACTTCCTTGAAATCACTCTGCCACTCGTACACTCCTTATTCATATAAGGGAATATTACAACCACATATTCTTTGACAGCCTTGCATAAAGCCCTGTACATTAAAATTATTTAGGTCTTTCTGCTTGCCATGAGATGCCTCCTGTTTGAATAGCTGGACTGGTTTTGGACTAAACTGCTCAATTAAATTCTAGAAAAGTTTTTATTCACTGAAATCTTCGATCCGCACATTCATCTGCCAACAGTGGCTTCTGGCTTAAACAATCCTGTACACCTTCACAGTGTTTACTTACCTCTCTGATGTATTTAGAGATAGTAGAGTTCATTGGAACGTTTTTCCTGTTAAATATTTCTCCATCCCATCTTACCAGAAAGGCTTTCTACACTTCCAGTCATGCTTGCAACCCTCACCTGTAACTTTACCACTTCAAATTTACCTACCTTTCACTAATGTAGGTGAACAGCATGCATACATTTTCCAAAAGAAGTCCCAGAAAGACTTGCAAAATAGTATTTAATCTCCCTTCTCATCTCTATTAAAAGCAAAATAAAAATATCCCCTTTGATGGGGCCTTCTTTCATGGCTGTATCACCACTAACAGACACTGCTCACTCTGTAGTCAAGCAGTGCAAGTAGTTGCACAGCAAAGTCTCCATATATGCTTTAAGTAGCCTCAGTGCTAATATTGATCACCAAGGTCAGGAAGAGCTGATGTTGTCAGAAAAACAAAGAAACCATTTTTATCTATTCTCTTCTAGTATATTAGACAAAGGTTATTTTTCTGTGTCTTGCTCCCAACTGTGTATCATGCATATGACAAGAGAAGAGTTGTTGTTTCCCCCTCTCATCTGCCAAGTCCCTTTGTGTTTTTCAAAAATGCACAAATTGAGTATTGCAAAATATTTTCTGTGAAAAGTAGGGATGTGCAAAAATGCTAAAATCAGTGATATTTTTAACAGTATGCAGCTAATATAAAATACTCATTGAAGAACCAGTCAAACCTACTTCAAAGTTTTTAAGGTAAGTCAGCTTGTTATATTTTCTTCATTTGAATCACCTAAATTTTGCATATAGCTCTCTCAAATTGCCTTGTATTTGCCAGGCACTAGGATCAGAAGGAGGAGCAGTCCTGGCAGGCAGCACAGTCAGCACCTCACTGCACCCCTGCCCGAGCACTGACAATCCAGCCATCCCAGGCTCTTTGGGGAAACACCAGACCAGTTATACCTCACATGAGCCAGGACACTAAAAAAAAAAAAGGTGTATGCATATAACTAATGGAGAATAACTCTCCTGGGTATAGAAGAGGTGGAAATTTAACAGATCCAATCTGCCCTCTCCATATACTTTCTAACTTGAGTGCGAAACCTCTTCTCACCATGCGAGGTTAGTCCAGGCACCAGGCCAAGGCTTTGCATTTCCCTCCCCAAGTGAAAGGGCAGATCTCCCACTGCCACGTCGCTAACCCAGAGCCAGAAAGCAGCACCTCATTCCTACCCAGCACTGCCCACAGCTGTACAGCTGCAGTAAAACCACATCACTACTGCTAATGAGACTACAGAAAATTTGCTCAAAGATGGAACTATCACTGGTCGAGTAAACTCAATCATATATGACAGCATTTTATTGTATTTGTTTATATTTCATTGAGAGAATGTCACAGAATCTTAGAGCTATGGCAGGGCCTCAAATAATACACTTAATCTACCTGCAAAATATTCCAGTCCATCATTATTATTTTCCATGTCTTCACATATCCATGTTTTCTACCTCCCAGCTGTCACATTTCACTGACCTTCATCCCCTGCACTAACCCAACAACTGAAGATGCACTGAAATCAATATACTGTAGCCTAAAAAAAAAACCTAAGGAAGGGAGAAGAGAATAGAGGAATAAAAATTTACTAAGACAGACAAGAAAAGACCCAGAACTGCTAGCGGGAACAAGACTGGAATAGTGCGGGTCTGAGAAACTGAAAAACTTTTCACAGCAAGATTTTAGAGCATAATATCATGCTGTTTGACTGTATGATCAAGAAATGCCAAAAGGAAGTGAAACCGTTGATGTCTAACTCCAGAGTTTTATATCCACAAATATTTCCTTTACAGTAACATAGCAGCTCTCACACGTTGACTGAAGCAACCTATTCAGATGCATGAAAATTCAAGTGTAGCCACCTTTTACGTTACATAGATTGTGGTTACACAACTATCTGAATGACTTGACTCCTGTGTTTTATCCAGAAGCCAGAAGTGGCTGCTGTGGCAGAGATCAGAGACCCTTTTGGCTGCACTTGGTAGGATTGCCTAATTTCCACCACATCACCATTTCCTGCCCACTGAACAAGGCAGCTGGACCAGCTGGACAAGCATGTTCAGCTCTGTTAATCAAGAGAGCAAAGGGTAAAGATAAAATACCACATACATGAGAGCTTGTAGAGAGAAGACACTTAAATTAGGTAACAACACTATTCCCTTCCATTCCAGATATCCTCACAGTCATGGGCATACAGTACCCTGACTGCTGCTTGCAGTGTTCACTGACCTGAGGGACAGGCTTCAAATCAACAAAAAGTTTGCACTGTATATCTAACAAAGTCAGAGGATGTTTATATTTTGTGCAGTCACTAAAAGCACCAGTGAACTTAACAAGCAGTAATGAAGACCTGCTAGAGCAGCATATGGAGTTGTAAAAATAAATATGTACAGAACACAATCAAACAAGTTAATTTTGCCACCAGCTGACATCCAAGAAACAAAGATTAAGACTCATCTTGGTTTGGTCCTTTAAGGCTTCTGTTGGTTGATTTCAGTTGTTGTTTTGAGGTTCTGCTGAACTAAAATATAATTTAGTTTTATAACAAAAGGATAACCTACAAATATAGTGTTACGGAGGCATCGTGGGTATGAGCTACCTACTTGAGTGAAAGAAAAACACAGAAAATTATTTTTTTCAGAAAATTAGGCTTCACTTCTGCTTACTCTGAGAGTTAGTTTCACCAATATTACCTAAGACCAGGAAAGCACCTACAGTAATGTAAATCATTAACTCCTGATTAGGGAACAGTGAGAAAATGACTGTCAAGCAACAAACATCAAAAACTTACAAACATATCAACATATACACTGAATTGCTATAAAATTAATCATTTATCCTCAAAACAGTCAACATATATTTCCTGCCAGTACAAAACAGGGTTGAACTCTCCGGAGCAGAGCTGACAGCCTGCAAGGTCACAGGTCACTCTTTTGGCTACCAAGTCATTCTGCACAGAGCCAGATTCTTAAATGTTGTTTGACCCCAGAATTTATATAGGGGATTATTTGTGACACTAGTGACATCATCTCTCCTCCTCCTGATCACATAAGGTCACTCATTCAAGAGCAAACAACATATGTACATGTACAGACATCAATGTAGACAAAGTAAAGCACAATTCTCTCACGGACAGACAACTTAGACTTAACACCAAGAATTGCCATCCCTTTCCCATAAGCACCATTAACCTCCCCACAACTCAGCCTGCTTCTGGGTTACTCTCCAAGCCTAAGCTCTCCACAGACCATCTGCAGCTTAACTCCTTCCAACATGGTCACTGCTTACACATGACTGCAGAAACACAAGGCCACCTCACTACATTTCCAGTCTCTTATTTCCTTCCCTGTAATTCCTCATCCACAAACACCCTTACCAATCACGTCAGAAAACTTCTGACCCATTCCTTAGAATCAGCTTTTGAAGATGTCTATGGATTTTCTCTCCATGCATGGTTGGCTGGCAGTTGCCACCAACAATGCTTCAACCCATGATCCAAAAAAGCAGTGTCCTGTCAGATCAGAGCACCTAGACTCTTCTAAAGTACTTGGGGACCACATACCACAGCCTTCCTCGGTCATTTGTACCCACCTCAGAGCCAAGACACAGCCACCTTGGCTACAATGTTGGGCACATCCCCATTACACATGTGGACGAACATGTTCCTCCCATCCAACAGCCTGGTGTCCACATGTCTGCACTTTTAGTCATGCCAAGGCCACATGTCACACCCACTGCATGAACGAGAGCACAAAGTCAAAAGGAAGAGGACAGAAAGGAATGCAGTGTCCCACAAACACAGATCTGCTGCCCCTCCCTCACCCACATCTGATGCATTCAAGAAAAGCGAGCAAAGAGAAAACATTGTGCCAAATTAAGTATTGTGTCTTCAGTTGCTCAGTTCTGCAGACACACGGGCTGTCAGATGGTATAGGCTGCTCAGCAGAGATGCTGCTTCTCCAACACCAAATGCTGCACCTCAAGACTCCAGACTGGAGCACAAGAGCAGGAGCCACCTCTTGCATGGCTGAGGATCCCCTTCAACGGCTGTGCAACAAACAGAACATAAATCACACAGAGATGGAATTCAAAGGAAAAACCTATCATAGTATCAGAAATCATGGGTAGCTAATGAATAAGCATGCTAAAGAAAGGATGGGCAAGTGGGACATTGAGAAAAGCAGAAGACCTACAAATAAAAAAAGCCAATTCTGTAAAAGTCCAGAGTAAGAAACAGTTGTTTTCTTTCATTTGCTTTTCTTTGAGCTGCCACAGCTTCTAACAGTTTGCAGCATTAGAAAATAAAGACTTGTTGCTCTCTTCTCCCCAAGGCAGGCTTTGAAAACAAATTTCCTAGTTAACCTGCCAAAACAGAAGATGTGACAGCAGCTGAGTGTCCCTCTGCCCTGCTCAGTGGAAATCAGCTCTCAAGAAACCTTTTGTCATCCTTCAGTCAGTGCAACCAAATAGGAACAAATTCCTCACCTTAAAAGTCACGGCTTCCAAGGTAGTCACAGTTCAATACAGCATTGTATAACAGAGGAACAGCACTAACACATTTTGGTGAAAAACTACAACTAATTTTAAACCTCTTCTTTCAACTTTTAACACAATTAATAAAAAGATATCTAGTCTAACAAGACTATAAAATCATTTCCTTGGAGCTTTAGGGTATCACAAAATAATACGATATTAATATGTGCTAAGTAAAGTGAAATAAGAACTATGGAAAACCAAAACACACAACTCAAAGCCAAACACTAATCATCATCCGTCTGCTACAAAAACAGAAGAACATACACATCCATGCGTGCAACTGGGTCTCAAACTTGCATCAAATTCAAATACATCTAGAAGAATCTTGTACATGGTATATCCCAATTTGCTTTATCTCATCGCAAAAGGAGGAATTTTTTTCCACTTTCCATTTCAATCTAAGCTATTACTCCTGATACTTTAACATCAAATGAAAGTCAAAATACTGAGTCCCGCAGTAAAGAAACACCCTTCATAGAGTCAGTTAAACTCAAGCTATACCTTTGCTTTTCAAATTAATCACTGCTGTCAGTACTTATAGACAAAAAAAACCCAAACACTATTTGGGCATTATACACCCCAAATAATCCACAAGCTCTGTAGTTTCAACTGCATTGCTTGTGCTCTGTTAATTTATTGTAACGAAGTGATGCTTCTCGTTGCCATAGGTTTGTTAGTAACATGACACTGAAAGCAATTTTTTCTCTTCTGTGAGTGGACGTTACTTAATTCCCAAAAAATACTGGCCGACCTGAAGGAAACCTACTCAACCTACTCAATAGCACAAATGCTATCATCTTTTTTTCCCCTCTGCTGCACTATTCCACACCAATAAACACATACGGAGCAGAGCAACGCATAATACTGAGTCACATACCCAGATCAGTTCAAGTGTCTACAAGCATAAGGTCACTTATGTTACAAGAACTGTCATTGAGTAGGCACATACTTCCACAATAAAGGCAACTTATAAAGTGAAATAAAATCCAGCAACTAACTAATCTTACACTAAAGAAAAATGGTAAGGTGATCCTGAAAACAAATCAGGACAACTGGCTACTCCCACACTGTTTCTGCTGTTAATGTCCAAAATAATCACACCATCTTACTTCATTACACCATTGGGCTTGACTAAAGAATGGTGCAGAAATACTTGGGGTAAAAGATAACACTTGGGTTTAGGTTATAAACATCAGCATTTTATTAGTGGGTGAGTGGGGAACAGGGAGGAACCACAAAATCGACACAGCTGCACAGTGGCACAGAGAACCTACAAACTAAGCAGGGCACACTGATTTTGCTAGTTTAGATTAAAAGCGTGGGGAAATCTGTCCACAACATCCCAAGGATCTCTGAGGGTGGCAAGGGTCATCTAAAATTGTTGCTTATTTAAGTTTTTATAAACCTCCTGAGAGCAATTTCTTTCTCTTTTCAAAATATTCCATATGACACATTCCTGAAAACATGAAGTACATATTTAAATACACCTATACACACATACACATGTCCTATTATTAGTGTTCTTTGCAAGGACCTAATAATAGAAATATCCATAATTATGTGTAAGGCAATGATAAGAGCCTGGGACGTAAAGCATGCTTTAAGGCATGTGCATTGCTGCCGCAGAATTGCTACACACTAAGGCAACATAGAGAACTCAGACAAGCCTATTGCCTTCATCTCCAGGGAATTCAAGTGTTTGCTTTCAGTTACTAAATCTAACAAATAAAAACCAAACCACAACAGCGGAAACTCTGCTCCTGAACCCATCTTGTCATTCTACTGAGGAGCTTCTAGAACGAGGAGCAGATGCCAGAACAAGCAAATGCCACATATCAGTGTTAGCTGCCGTCTTTGTCCTCTTCAAAAAAAAAAATTATAAAATACATACTTAATTACTTAGGAATTGTTTGTTGCTTCATATTATAAAACTAACATTATATATAGCTGCAGTTTACTAAGCAAAGTATCCACATGGTAACTTTCAGTATATCACCATTATAAACTGTCACCACTAGAAAAACAAATAAAGAATGTTTCTTATACATTTGGTGTTGCAGTTGGCTTTTTGTCTGTTATCTGCTAACAAACACCACAATTTACTTGTAAACAAAAGATTCCTCAGATCAAATGCAGAAAGCATGTCACTGGAGAAGCCCTACGTTTTAACCTCTAAGCTCAAGGAAAACCATCCTTTCCCAATTAAAAGCACCACAAAGGTTTGCTCAAAGCTGCACTACCTGGGACCTCCAGGGAATATTCGTGCTCAGGAACAGACTATAACACAAGACGACGTGTTCTTCGTGTACTTGCTCAACAGCACTGTCATTTTTCATCCAGAGCAGAACACAGATTTAACATCAGCAGCAGCATTTCTGAAAGGCAACTCATCTCTCCAACACTGTTACAAATTCCACAATAAATCATGTTTAATTAGTTTGTGTTTTTTTTTCCTGGCTGTCTGGAATCCAACAGAGAGGAGGCTTCCAACTTTAATTTAGCAAAGAGGTGCTTGGAATAAATTGATAACAACACAAACCACCACATCCCCACTGGAAGCTGTTGGGAGTTATCTGCTCACTGACACACCAGCATTCCTGCCTGTAGATGGCCTGTTACCGTGTATCCAGCACAGCAGCTCCTATTTCCCACTGCCTTGTTTGAAGAACTTCCCTCTTCCCACATACCTTCCATCTCCAGGGACAGATCACATAGGGACACTAAACCTTGGCACTGCTCAACACTGCCTTTCAGCAGCACAGAGCTGATCACCGAGGCACAAATCCTCTGGGCAATGCTTGAGAAACTCTTTGCCGTGCTGGTGTGTTGCACAGCTGAGATTTACACAGGGCTCTGCTGGCTGCCTCTGCTATTTATTTTAATTTGCTGTACACTAAAGGCTACTGCAAACAAATGGGACTTCGATAACTTGAGGCATGTTGCACAAAACCATTTCAGCACACTGGGACACTGTTTCCAGACTTGACACCAGTTAACCACATCCTTGGTGGAGAGATGGGATGCTCTCCCAGGATGTCCCAAACTGCCATTCCTTGCTGCTCCACAAAGGTCACTCCATATTCCCTCATGTCTTTTCCTTTTGAGAGGAGTGGCAGAGTATATTGAGAAAAGCACTGTAGAGAATAATTTGTTTTATTCAGCTGTGTTCGGGCTCTGGGCCTTTTATGTAATTATATGTATTTAGCAGGAATTAGGATCCTTACTCTACCAGCATTTTTTCACCCTGCAAACTTTGGTTCTGCATCAGCACTCACCAGACTGACAAACCACCTTTTTGAGGGAAAAAGACAATTATACTCATTAGAAAGCTCATGAATACAACCACACGCGCAGAAGTTTGCTGTGTGATCTGTGTATGTTTTCTTGCACAGATTTACTAACTGCATAAGTTTGACTGCTCTTAACTGCTTCTCTCTCTTGGAGGGCTTAAAGGAATCTATAAAGCCAAGAGAAAAAAACAAATTCTCAGCTCAGAACGAGGTATAATAGAGAAATCTTCTTTCAGTTCACTAAGTACCACAGGTAGAAAAAAGTGCCAGGATAAACACACTTCAGATTGGAAATTACAAACTTTTCTGAGAGTAAAGATAAAATGCTTGCAGTATGGAGTTACAGCTCTGAGCTTCTTGGCTATAGCAGAATATAAGCTTATTTTGGCTGCTAACTTATTTCATTTCTTATTCTTTGGCCAACTACAGGCTAACCCTCACTGCTGTCCCACCAGTAACCTCAAACCCAAAGCAGATGAGTCCCGATGGCTCAAAACTAAAATATAAAAGAAAATCTTAAAATATATTAACTTCCACACAGACTCATCCCTGAGCTACATTATAACCACAAAATATTTAAAAGATATTGATCTGGGAAGAACAAGACAAGGTGCTTCTGGGGCAGCAGACATTTCTGCCACAGCAGAGTCCCTATACAATCACAAATCACAACTGCTTTAAAACTAACGAGAGGGAACCACGAAGTGCTGAAGATTAAGAGAAAAGCACTAACAGACCGCTTCTGTGCGAGACCCGAAATGACCCCAGGAACACAGCCAAGAATCATTTTCTTACTGGTAGCACCGGTAGCTTATTCTCTTACTGCTGAGAGAGACACACGGGTGGTAGGTGGGCGAGACCAGCGGTGGACGGGGCGAGAGGAGCAAGATGCTCCACTCAGGAGGCAGCCCATCACCCATTCCTGAGGTTTATGGAAGCAATGCCCTTATCTGGACTTCCAGCCAAGCACACATTGTGTCATCCACGTCCAGACCAGCCGCTCCCCATCAGAACGGAGCACAGACCCAGACCAGTACAGGCCTGGCAGCCTCAACCTTTTTTAAGCAAGCTCTGCTGCAAAAAGGTTGAGAATTCGTGTTCTACACTTAAAAAAATCTGTGGAAGTTGGAAATTCCATTACCTAGCACATTGTTAAACTCGAGTTAGACTGGTTTGGCACCTTTCAGGAACGTACTAGCTGAGCCCTGGGTTCTGCAGGGTAAGTGGGTAGGGGATACAGCAGATGTGGGCAAAGCACAGGGAACTGGGATATGCGAATCCTCTTCTCATAAATGTAGCACGGAGTTCAAATAACAATCAAAAAAAATCCAAAATAAACAAAAAACAGCCAACAAGAAACTCCAATCCCTCCTTATCTCAGTTCCTCCATCCGTGACGGAGTAACTACCACTTTAAGGAGTCAGGCCAGTACTTTTAGATATTCAAAGGACACAAAGAAATGCAAATGAACTACAAAATTACTAATATGGAGAGGCAGGCTTGCCCCGCGCCTTCTATTCTACAAATATAGATGGGATAGACGGTTCGTTACATTTAACTCCAAGCCGCACTACCTTCGCCAAAACCTTATTTAAATAGAACATTTCTGAGAACCGGGAAGGGGGGAGGGATGCAGCTGTGGTCTTAACCTAAGAGAGGTTAAGCTTTTAAAAGAGTTGTTCTTTTTTCGCTCCGTCTGCTGGTCGCATGCCATTTTAAAAAGGTGTCTGGCAAGCAAAATAAAAAGTTTCCAGGGCTTTCCTTCTCAAAGCCGCCTCTGCCAGGAGCCGGGCGGGGAAGACGGGGCCGGGAAAAGACGGTTGCGCCTTTCTCCAGCTTTTTCTCCAACATTCCCCTCCCGGATCCAGACATTCTAGAGGCGGAGGAGCCCCCGGTTCCTCCACCTGCCTGCACCCCGGCCAGGCAGCGGGGCT
>WEIV01002542.1:440488-461896 GCA_013390005.1 Calyptomena viridis
CGCCGCCTCCGCCCGCCGGGGGCGGGGGAGCCGTGAGGGGCCGTGCCCGTTCCCCTCGCCCCGCTCGCGGTTCGCCTCGACCGCCCCAAGTCCGTCCCGGTTCGCTCACCGTTATTTAGATTCGTAGAATAATAGAATCACTGAATCATGGAATCATAGAAAAGGTTGGAAGAGTCCCCCCGTCCACCCAGCCCCACCACTAAACTCACCATTAAACCACTAGACCACGTCACCCAGTGCCAGATCCAGATGCTTCTTGAGCACTTCCAGGGATGGCGACTCCACCACCTCCTCGGGCAACCTATTCCAATGCCTGACCGCGTTAACAGTGAATTCTTTTTCCTAATACCATCCTGCTCTACTCTGCATTGATGCGGCCTCACCTCGAATGTTGTGTGCAGTTTTGGTCNAGAAAAGGTTGGAAGAGTCCCCCCGTCCACCCAGCCCCACCACTAAACTCACCATTAAACCACTAGACCACGTCACCCAGTGCCAGATCCAGATGCTTCTTGAGCACTTCCCGGGATGGCGACTCCACCACCTCCTCGGGCAACCTATTCCAATGCCTGACCGCGTTAACAGTGAATTCTTTTTCCTAATACCATCCTGCTCTACTCTGCATTGATGCGGCCTCACCTCGAATGTTGTGTGCAGTTTTGGTCACTGCAATGTAAGAAAGACATTAAGGTTTTAGCATCCAAAGGAGGGCAGCGAAGATGGGGAAGGGCCTTGAGGGGAAGCAAGTGAGGAGCAGCTGGGGGGCACTCGGTGTGTTTACCGGGAGAAGAGGGACAGGACGTGAGGGAATGGCCTGAAGTTGTGTCAGGGGAGATTTGCATTGGATATTAGAAAAAGATTCTTCACCCGGAGGGTGGTTTGGCACTGAACAGACTCCCCAGGGTGCTCCAGGGTGCCTCAGGCACATGATGTGACTCTTTGGGATGGTCCTGTGCAGGGCCAAGAGCTGGACTCAATGATCCTTGTGGGTCCCTTCCAACTCGGCATATTCTGTGAATTTGAATCTCCCTTGTCTCAGCTTAAGGCCAGGTTTTTTTTGTCCTCTCACTGCAGGCATGGTGCAACCTCACTGCAACCTCCTTTCAGGTAGTTGTAAAGAGCAATAAGGTCCCCCATGAGTGTCCTCTTCTCAGAGCTAAAGAAATCCAGCTCCCTCATCTTTTCCTCATAAGACATATTTTCTAGATCCTTCATTTACTGCCAGATATCACCTCTAGACCATACATCACCCACTAAGCCTTCTCCTGCACACCCAGTGGCCCCCACCTCCCTGACAGGAGTGAGTGGTTGTGATGGACATTGTACCAGTTGTCACCAAAACGCCACTTCTGATGAGGAAGCTCCTCACCCAAGCAGGTTCAGGCTGGGGTCAGCATGTGTCCCCAGGGCTCGTACATGTGTCCCCTTTTTGGCATCTGTTGTGGGTTTCTGCAAAGACAAAGCCCATGCTCCCATCTGTGTGGTCATTCCTATATTCCCATCAGTTGGGAGCGAGGAGAAGAAGCTCTAGGCAATGTTTTTCAAGGCTAAAGAAATGCTATGACTTATTAAATTGTGCAGCCCTAAAGAAGAGGAGTTTATCTCCTGCCTCTAAAAGAGAGCTCTGAGAAACCACAGTGGTCGTTCACCTCTCAGCACTGCATCCAAACCGTGTGGGAATCATGACTGGAGCTTTAATCTTGTTACAGGAAAAGCTTAAAATAAGACTTGGCCTCACCCCCACCACAAATCACAGCCATGCTATGAAGGGCCTTTTGATTTGGCCTTGGTCCTTCGGGTAGCCAACCTTCCCCTGCAGGAGCTCATCGCCCACACGTCCTGTGCTCTGCCTTGTCTCTGTTCCTATATTCTTCAATGTTCTTTTTCCTGACAGCTTTTATCAATGATTGATCCACTTTATCCACAAGAGCAAGGTTTCCTTTCAGAAACTGGAAAGCCCTCTGGAGTCTGATGCAGCCCAGGTGTATTTTCATCAGCTTCCGTTAAAATATCAACACAAACATTTTTCCCATAGGACTCCTTGATGTTCAACTTCTTGTTGACACACACACAAAAGAAAAATTAGTTTGGCATAACAGCTTGGTAAAACCAAAGCATGATGTCTAACTAGGCTGGATTTGGCTTTTTTTTCCTGCATGACCAAAAGACAGAAAAATGAAAATAAAGTTATCTGAAATAGATAATTCCTATGAAAATAGCAAATAGGCATTTTCCCATGGGAAAGATTTTTCATTGTGAAATGGTCGGCCAGCACTAAGTATTGTTTGTCATTAATTACAAAAACTTTTGTAATGCATAAAATCTAAAAGTAGAAAAATGTTTTGTTTTATTAGTGACCCAAAACACGCAGACTTTTTGATGGTCCTGGATAGAGTTACAGAGCAGATGAAATTAATTATTCACTAGGGTGGTAAAGCCTTTACTTGGTCTCATAGACTGTTTTGTAAAAAGCAAAAAAAAAAAAAGATAGAGAAAAGGGACAGTGAAGGCATTGCTTTAGAAAGGAAAAAAAATCCCTGACCCAAGCTTGTAAACAACCAAAAAAAAGATAAAATTTAAATTGAGGAGTAAAACAATCAAACCCAGAGAGAGAAAAATGAAGAGAAATAAAGAAGAGGGAGGAAGTAGAACCACAGCATTGATTTTTAGCTTTTCTATCCAATGGGCCAAAGGCTATGTCCTCTTTTGGAGAGTCAAAACAGAGGCCCCAGGCATGAGGACATTTCCAGTCTCACCTGGAATGGCAGAAGCGAACAGACTCACAAAAACTAGAGCAAAGTTAGCCTGGGCCTGGAGCAAATGCTGCCTTCCCCTTTGAGTGCTTCTATTCAGCCTTGCTGCCCTGATGGGCTGGAAGAGCAGATGGTGAATAGCAACAATAAACTGATTCAATGGAGACTGTGCATGGCTCAAGAACCGAGGGAGAGGGCAGGGGAGAGGCAAGCAAGGATCACTTTTCATCAGAGAGTTCCTACATAAATAACAGATGAAACTATTTCTTTAATGGTTTATTCCCTGAGCCAGCTCATCGAAGAAGAGCATTAATCAGACCAGGAAGAAATGTCTTTTGCCTCTGAAAAAGGAAAAGGATTAGGTTAAGTGGTGACACAGCAGGAACAGACAGATCTCGCTGGAGAAAATGACCTAAACTATCATCCAAATAAATGCAGACCAAAGCCATGAATTAACTTTTCTGTTTTGATGAGTCTGGGTTTTTTTTTTTCAATAACACACATATTTATCTTTTGTCACAGTGAGATCTTTCTGTTTATTCAGGAAGCAAGTGGCGTCAGAAACGCAGTAGTGCATCTCTTCCATCTCCCTCCCCACATGTGCCTGTTGCAGAGGAGGAGGATGAAGGGACAGTGCTGTATCCTTCTTTGGCCTTTCTCTTGGATCCAGGTCCCCAGGACAGTCATACCTAAGCTGCAGATGCAGCAGGACCAGACAGAACCCCCTAACTCCTTTCAAGCAGGAACTGTTTAGCTATCACATAGAAACAATTTTGGCACTGTTGACTGCAGGAGCTGGATCCAAACCAATTTTAAATCCTGTATTCTGCCTTCATCTCTATCAGCCATCCCCTCCTATTCAGTGACAAATGCTAGAGAGGTGCCTGTGGACCCTCTCTCTGCACAATCAGGATGTGGCCTTCGAGGTCAGACATCATTGCTAAAGCTGTGAAGATAGTCTTCATTCTCTCAGGATCCTTTCCCTCACATGGGATGTTGAGTTAAACTGTTACCATTCTCGCAAGCTGCATCTTCTGTATTCTGGAGGGCAGGCAGGCAGAGATTTTGGCATCAGTGGTTTGACAGCATACAAAGCATGCTTTGATTGATTTATTTGCTGAATACTGCCTTGGTTTTTACCTGGGGTATACTGCCCTCAGTCAGTTTTAATACCACATAGCACCAGTGTAGAGGGTGGATGGTTCCACTCAAACACTGGATGGGCTGTGGCCACAGGAGTTTTCTCTCCATAGGCATTATTACACCTCTGAGCAGTTGTGGCATGGGCTGATTCAGAACTCAGTGTCTTAACAGGTTACATCTACCCATAGCAAGAGCTCCAGGTTTACATACTTACTTTCAGGGCCAGCAGTAATTTGGATAGACCAAGACAGAAGTACTCAGCAAAATTGCCTTAGGTGACCCTTCAGCAGGCTGAGAGCATGCCCTGAAGCATCCCATACTTGGATCTCACCCTGCCAGGTGAGAGGTGGGATGGGCAGGATGCTCAAAGCAAACAAGTGGAAGATCTCCTTACAAAAATATCCAGAACAAAATGGTGTAGCACCTCTCCTCTCTCCCCCTTATGATGATATAACCTACTCCTTCCACAGAATAAAGACAAGACCGTATTATCTGTTTTTTCTTGTTTATAAACCCTTTTGGGGGGGCCCTTGTCCATATGTCTCACAAACCAATAAAGTGAGTGCAATTTAAATGATTGAGTACTCAAAATAGCACAGTACTATCTGATGACTCTCTTCTCTTTCTCTTTTATGTGAAAAAAATTAAAGGCAAATTAGATTGCTCAGATTAAAATATATTCAAAACAAAATATTCTTACAATGCTTTATTTTCAAATAGCACTCGTGGAGACTAGCACACGCAAGAAAATGTGAGTAAGTGTATGTACTTCATAATGGTCACTTTTACTGCAGGGAATCCAAAATTCTGCAGGACACTCTCTTTAAATAAGTAGGGCATGTAAACATTAGCACGAACCAGAATTTCTATCTGTACCTCTCTATTTAAAGGAAATGAATGCAAGTTATTCACTCAGAGAATATTCACGGCTTTGCATTCATGAACTGACCAACTTTGGTAGGGAGTTTGTGTTCATGGTATTAATTAGCAGGTTTTTTCCCTTTTCAGGACAACACAGGTCAGTATTTCTCATGCGTGATAACATGTAAAGAAATTAAGCCCCCTAAATCTTATTCTTGGGATAAGATCAAAGGAATAACCTCTGTATGAGTATGACATAAAAAATTTTTGCCTCTTGTTTTAGTGCAGTGCATAGTAACTTTGCATTGCACATCAGTGTAATGAAATCAGTTACCCGTTGCACATCTTTTTATTACATTTAATGGACAAGTCTTCAATTTGGCCTTTGAATCTCTAGAGATTTCTAGCGAGAGAAATCTATAGATTCTACTAAGCAATAGAGATATTACTAAGCAGCAAATATGTCCAGTCAATCTCTAACAGAAGTCACAAAAGACCAGAAAGAGTACATCACCAGCATCTAGAAGATGCCCTCTAAACACCAGTGCCATTATTCTAAAGATGTTATTTCTGACACTCCAGAAGTTGTTATTTATCAGGGATGTTATCCTATCAGCTGTTTCTTAATCTTTACAAAGGCATAATGGAAAGAAAATGTTCCTATTGCCCTCTCTTCCAGGAGAAGCACCATTGTCTTCACAGTTCATCTGTTTGCAAGCTGGGGACTTACACAGGGCATTTTTTACATTTTTTCATCTACATCAGTTTTATAAGTTTAAATAAGTTCCCATCTGCCAAGAGCTTCCAAAGAGCATTGGCATTTCACCAATCAAGAAGCTTGCAGTGAAGATTACACACCAGTTGTGCTTATTCAAAGCAACAACTTCTGACCAGAAGAAAATACTCTCATTTATTGTCTCATAATCGTGCATCTCTGCAGTGTTAGTTCCAGTTTTGCCAACAAGAAGGATGTTCCTTTTGATATTTTACAAATATTTCAGCTAAATCTCCTTAACACTGTGCAGCTCTTGGCTCGTTAAGTTTGCTTGGGGTTTGTTTTGTTGAAAGCTCTTGTTTCAGTTCAAGCTCTAAAGAAAACAAAGCAGTATTGCTAGCATTGTTAAAGTCAAAAGTAGGGCCATGGAAAAAAAACGTTCTTCTTGGAAGAGTTTGGAGATTGGTATTCATGAAACAGCTGGAGATGAAACATACAGCACTAATCCTGTCCACTTGCTCCTGGTCATGTTGCACATTCAGGAAATTCATAATTAGGTGGTTATATCCCCAGTGTTTCCCCTGCAGCACTCTTTACAACCAGCAGTTTATCTTCTTGTCATTGGGGAAAAAAACAAAACAAAACAAAACAAAAACCAACAACAAAACCCACAACTACAAAGAAAGAAGAGGGGGAGAAAATACAAGCAAGAATGACTTAAAATATGCTTAATAGTTTCTTTTCCCTGTGAAAAAAAAAAAATCAGATGTTGTAATTTCTGCACATACCAGCAAACTTCTGCTGATCCATTGCCCTTTTCTATCACAGTAGTTTTCCTCTGTGCTCTATCTCCTCCCTCTTCACAGTATTTATTTTTCCAGTTAATTTTTTCTTTTCCCTTGCCAGTCATACACTCGCTTTCCTGTAAAGGGCAGCCACACCTGACAATTTAGAAATAAACGCTTTAGTCAGTAAACATTTATTTTTCTTGCCAAGTGGCAGCACTAGACATGGGGATTTTATTCCTAGGTCCCTCCAAGGTTTCTAGTGAATTCCTAAGTAGTTTCTCCTCTTTATTTTGATTTCTCTTGTGGTATCATGAAAGCCTTTCCCCACACACTTGGAATCTTCATACTGTATTTTACAAATGGTGTTTTGTCAAAAACTCATCTTCGTTTTGAATCAGTCAGGGTACAGCTTGAAGGATTTGTCTTCTTTTCATATCCTTTAAATCCAACAGCCTTATCTGCTGTTAATTACACACATGTGCAATGTGGAGATTTTTGTGTACATGGCAATCCATGAGAAATGTTGCCTGCTTTGGAATGAAACTGTTACCAGTGACTCAGCAGGTTTGCTCTGCAATAGCAAAGCATTCAATATAAGCTTTTTAAACAATCATGATTACTGATTTGTCCCCAAACTAACTTAAAAGAAGACTACTTAGATAACACTGCTAGTTAAAATTCAGGATTTTCCATGCCTGTGATGAGGAAGCTATGCCAGTGGCTCAGAAGTCTGGCTCTTCAGAGATTAAAAAAAAAACCACAACAATTTCATAATGCCTACAGTGAATAAATAACTTTTTTTTTTTAAAATAACTTTAAAACAACAAGAGTCATAAACCCCTATGGTGCAGGAATGGCAGTTCCAGCCCCTAGATCACGAGATTACCATAAATCCCAGCAAGAGCCAAGGGAAGAGCCAGCCCTCATCCCAGCCTTCCTCCCAGCGCTTCTTATCTGGGGGAGCTTTGGCCACGTCGTGTGCGCTTGCAGTTTCCTCCTCCTCTCAGAATTTTTGCTAAGTGTGTTTTTAGTCACAAATGCATCAGAAATGCATTTAAACAACGCCTTTTTGTTCTGTCTAGCCATCAGTGAGCATGTCCAACTCCCTGGGTGACAGTGTGGAAGCAGAAGGCTCCCTGCTTTGGAATGGAGATGCTCATGCATGCCCACATACAAGTCCTCTCCAAAAATGTCATGGAAAAGCATGATGATTTTCAAATAAGTGAGAAAGATTCCTCAAAAGCTCTATATATCTGCAATGAAACAGAATCCTTCATGCTGAGTGGGAGGCCCTTGTGAAAAAAATATCATCAAGCATTGAATGATTTTAAGAGTTTCATGTCAGATTCCTCTCCATCAATGACTTTTCCAAGAGCTTCTCCAAAACTGCACAGAAATACATCAAGTGTTACTATGAAAAGCAATCGCATTTTAAAAATTATTTACCAAGTTGCTAAATTTTCCAGACTTCAAGTGTGATGCGTAAGATTACTTATCAACATGAAATAGATACATTATTGAGTCTGGAATATAAATGTTTTGTTATGGCCTTGGAAAAACCTCTTCAGCTAGCCCTGCCTCAGGCTAGAACGATTTAAAAATTAATGCTTATTTTACAATTCTATTACTTTTTTATCTACAATAAATAGCCAGGCTTAACCTCTCCATCATGCTCTGTCCCATACACTATCACACCCAAATTCTACTCACTTTTAATTTTTTTTTTAATAAAGTGAATATCTAGCAGCATGTCCAAAAATCAACAAAACCGGAATTATTTTTGACTAATGGGGGAGCAACTGTGACGAACAAGGCAATATAGGCAGTGTGATGTCTCAGCTCCTGCCTTGTGTCACCCCCAGCAGATCACAGCTCTGGTACAGTGTGATGTGAAATGGTGCCCTGAGTCATTCAGTGGCTGATAGGTGAAAGATGGACTTAAATCAGTCCTGAAATCTGACCACAGAGCTGATACAGGGCTAGAGGAATGATCATATCATGTTAAAAGTAAGAAAGCAGGTGGATTCTTCACAGGTTTCTGCTGCTGTTTCTTTTTTGATTCTTGAAGATTCATGTGATTTAAACAAATCCTGAAGAGACAGGAAAGCAAATAGAATAATTCTCATTACCCACACAATGATTATGTGAGTCTAAATTGGTAGGTATTTAAAAATATGCTTTGTTTTTACAGAGGAAAGGTATCATAAAAATGCCAGTTATGATGTGAATCTTAATGCTATATCCAATAAAGATTAAATAAATACAAAAGACATTTTAGAAGGATTGACAAGTTCTCATACACATATTTCAGATGTTTGTTATTCCTCTCTCCCCACATTACTTCAGCTTTGAAAATGGAGTTGCAAAATCAAGAGCAATCTGCTTTGGGTCACGGTCTTCACCAATTCCTCACCACGGAACAAGTATTTATGTTTCCCTGAATTAAATTATCTGCAGGATTTTCAGAGCTGATTGCCAGTGCCCACAGCCAATCTACCTTTGAAGCAGGGCTCAGTGGTCCCCCTCTGATCCCTGACCCCCAGCCCAGAGCTGCCAGCCTCAGACACACTGCAGCCAGGCATCTCTACAGCGCCTGGGTTTCAGTCAGGTTTTAGACTCTTGGAATGCCTTCAGCAATCCACTTGTGTTCCCTGGGTCCATTTTTACTGCAGAGACTTTTTTACTATCCCACATTCACAAATATCCTCAGGGTCTCACAGTCTGGAGTCCATCATGTTTATAACTTTCCTCGTCTCTCTTTGTTGAGATGAGGATGGGAAAGGGCAAAGATCCCCCAGGAGTCATGGTCTCCCTGACCAGACCACATCTCTTCTCGGTCCAAGTTGTAAAGCCTTGGTTACATGAGCAGAAATACTGGATCTGTGTAATTCCAGATTTCTTCTCAGCACATTTACCCTGGAGCAAGCATGGCTCTTGAGCTTGTCAAAGAGCATGATGCAGCTCTTGTCAACACAACACCTTTATGGTAACCCGACATCTGCTCTGAGATTCAACATGTAGTTGAGATGGAAGTGATGGACAGCACCTAATCTGACATACAGCCTGGCGGTTCAGAGTTAATCCACTAGAATTTTTAAAATAAACTGGAACTGGCAGAGAGGTTAGAACACATAAATATTTGGTTTCATATGGCAGCACTTTTTAATCCTGTCCTGCCCAAAAAATAAATGTATTCTGTTGTTAGACCATTCCCTTAGTCCTCTGATGTTTCAGTTCTTCTGTAAGTATAAAATAGGGATCCCAGCATTTCTATAATTGGATTCATATAAAGTCTTTGTGAAAGCGTGCACCTACTTGGAAGCAATACTGGACTGATAGCTATCATTTCTTCTGAATAGTACTAAAATCCTCAGAGATTAGACTGAAAATGCATCAGTCCTTCAGAGTGCTGGGGGCATGTATTTATTTTTAACTTAATCCTGAGATTAACATATTCAAAATAGACTTGGCAGTTCATTATGAGAGAGCTATAAAAGTACTCTGAAGTATTCAGAATAATCAAGTAAGCACATGCTGTATCAGGGGCCAAGATGGAATTATTTGGAAAAGCGTAGTTCTGTCTGGCACAAAGAACATCCAATGATGAGCAGAATGCTAATTTCAACAAATACTCAAGAGATGCTTGTATCTTACTTTGCATTTCTTGTATGATGCTACATGTGGAAAGAAAGAAAGAAAGCTATGATTCTATTCTTGATAGAGAAAGATTCGAGCTTTGGAGAATTTTTTTTAAGATTTTAGGAACTCATCTCTTTTTACAAGCTTGTATTTGATCCTGAAAACTGCTCAGTTCCATTCATCGATTGATTTTGTGACTCCATTCATTTTAGCAATTAAAAAAAATTAAACCTGAGTACTTTAAACATAATTCACTGAATTTAAAAGAGAAAAACTCTTGCAACCTGTAAATTATGCAACCAACATTTAAACTTAGCTGTGTTAATCAGGAGATGGAAGAAACACCTTTAAACTGAGCTGATACAAATGCTGCATTTTAAATAGCCAAAAGAAATTGCTAAAGAAGAGGAAAACAGGGTGGGGTTTTTTTTTGGAGGGGGGTGATAAATCAATTCAATGAGCAGGTGTTTTTTCACTTAAGACACAGGTTAAGAGAATGAAAGCCTAGAAAGTGAGAGCTGAAGAAATTTTAGACAGGTAAAGTTTTGCATAAGCCTGTTAACACCTGATTACTTTCAAAGACTAGCAGACAGTATGAGTGGGGGGTTTTTAAAGGAGCTGTGTTGCTATCACCTATATCTAAAAATAAGAGACCATATGATGCCCATAACAAACAGCATGTGGGAAAGCCTTGATGGGCTGGGGAAGAACAGACAAATGGGGTTTGAAATCTGGGATGAAACAAAGTGATCTTTTGCCATCTCCTGATTAATTACAATGGCAGAAAAAAGCTGCTTAATAAGGTTTCTTTGGGTGTAAGATGCAAACCGAAATTCATTCTGCTTAATTCAAAGACAGAGGTAAAAACCAGCTAAACCTGTGGTATCTCTGCATTTTTTAGAACAGAGATTGGGTTAGGCTGAGCTTTGTTCTCCAAACTGTGGCTCCAGCTCCAGGGTCGTGATGCAGTCTTTGGCAGTAATTCAGACTTCAGCTATTGCTGCCCATTGCTGCTGGTACCTCTGTGCTCTGTCCTCTGGGTTTTACTGGTCCTTCCGGGTTTTGCATCAATGCTATCAATTGGGTCAGGATATTGATCTGGTTGTAAACCAGCATTCTAAAAATGTTTGGGTTTATTTTTGCTCTTAAAAAACAGATATCTCTGTGGCTGGTTTCCAGTGGCACCAAAGGCAGGGGTGGTGGGCTGCAGCATGGAGGTTGGCATGGATGTAAAAGGAGTACAGATATACATTAAGCCACCATTGCTGCCAAGCACATGCAGCAACATGACTTTGAACCACATCTCGTCCAGGCATGTCACATACTGAATTCCACCAAAGGGAGACAATTGCCCTTCAGTTCATGTGCAAGGGAGTTGTGGTTTAGCACAGGAAAAGATGTATTATTTCCTCTCTTGCCAAATACTTTCTGAGCAGCTACAGTGATCACCCCATCAACAGGTGTGATACTCTACCTGGTCACTAATCCCTTACCTGCTCCCATGGATAATTAACTACTAAGCAAAAATGTTGCCTGCAGCATTTTCTGCTGGGAAGTAGCCCAGCTGCTGCAGAATGAAGATCCAAACTTGCTGCAATACTGGGGTTATATTACCAATCTCAACACACCCTGAGTCATGTGTCTGCTGCCTCAGTTCCTTCTTTTTGCTTCCTTAATGAGCACATGCATGCACTCACATGCACGTACTCACATGCACATGTGCATAAATCACATGCTGTGGGGTTCAGGAAGGCTTCCTGCATTCAGATTTATGCAGCCCAAATTCCAACTAAAATAATTTTCTATGGCTTAAATGCTTTTGTATGCTGAAGTGCAGCTAAAATAAAACACTGGGCTAAGGATCTCAGTGGAGTCTAAGAAGAAGAATCTGGTCACGGGGGTCTGGTTTGTTTTAGGCAGACTTTAAGTATAAATAGTTGCTTCTTTTGCACAGCTTCTTTTGTACTTCATAGGATGGTTTGGGTTGGAAGGGAGCTTAAAAATCATCTAGTTCCATCCTCCTGCCATAGGTAGGGCCACCTTCCACTAGACCCAGGTTGCTCAAAGCCTCATCCAACCTGGCTTGAAAAACTTCCAGGGATGGGGAGTCACAGTTTTTCTGGAAAAGCTGTGCCAGTGCCTCAACACTCTCATAATAAATGATTTCTTCCTAATATCTAATCTAAACCTGCCCTCTTTCAGTTTTGAACCATTTCCTTTTGTTCCATTGATACATGCCCTTGTCAAAAGTCCCTCTCCAGCTCTAGATGAAGGTTCAGTTTAATTATGAATCTCTCTTCTGATAGCATCAATGGTGTAGATATTTTGTTCATTGGCTTTTTATATATTTGTGAACCACACTGCACCTCACAGGCTTATGGGAGTACCAGCTGGTGACAGAGTGGTGCCACAGCCAGCTGACCTGGGTACGGTGCTCATCTAAGAAGGAAGGGTCCCAGTTCCATTGATGTGAACCAGCCGGTTCTCATCTCCTGCTCTGGAAGTTTAGTATTTCTTTCTCTTGGTATTGGGCCCTCGCTATCATGATCCTTATAACAAGGTCTTTTTATGGTATGTAAAAAAATATTTGCTTTCCACTTCTGTTTTCAGGAACATTCATTTGCATTTGCTTGCTTTTTCTGCACACTGACATGCAAATATCCAAAACACCTGAACAGATCTCCATTCATAATTGCTCATATTAATGTCTAAGAAGCAGTCGAGCATCCTTCACTTTGTGTGCAGTTCTCTTTCTTCTGCAAATAAGGTTGAAGTCAATTCCTCATTGGGATAAATCCTCTGCAGGTGAAAGCCTTTTAGAACTCAAAACATCTGGAAAAATTAATACAGCAGCTTCCCTGAATATCCCAAAACTTCAGAAAGAGTAAAGATGAAGAAAACTCACTGAGAACAGCCAACAACTTTGAAAGGAAGCCTGTGTGGAACTGTGGAAGTGTTTGTAAGGCAGAATTCCCCAGGGTGAAGAGTGTTGCTTAACTGCAGGACAATTTGAAATGACCTGTCTGTGCTTCAGTTCCAGATTCAGTTCACTCAAGTATGTTTGTAGCCAACATCAGTCAGAGCCAGCATACTGACTTCTCAGGAACCATTATTCTTTTCTTTTCCTTTTATTTTTGGAAGTATTTCAGAATTAGTTGTGTACTGAGAACTTAAATTATAAATGAGTACCAGTGATAAGGGACATGCCTTACTTCTCCTATATACACGCTTGTTGGAGCTATTTCCCTCTGGGGGTTGCCCCGATGTAAGTTCTCTATGATATCCGGTACCAAATTACTTGTTTATGTGCCTCAGAGCAGTTTCACGAGGGTAGAATCTTGCTACATTATTTTTCTGTACTTCATAAGAAAGCATGGAAATAAAGAGAAATATTTTTATTTTCCTCAGAAGATGTATCACATGCTAGTTGCAGGCTAGTTCATATTTTACTTGGTTTTTTGGATCTCTGGTCTTTCTTTGTCTCCCTCATTGCCTATCTAAACTCCTCTCTGGTGCTCAGGGGTTTTCTGAATAGTTAAGTCATCAGGAGGATGAAGTATGACAGGTCAGTGTTTTGGAAGGACCTTTCAAAGCATCCCTTAGGACTGTCAGGACATGCTGTGCAAACTCAGCTCACCATCTCTACTAGGATTTACAAGTCTGCGAAACCAGGGCAGTGGCAATAGGATGAAGAGGATGTGATCACTTCATAGAGTTCTCAAATCAACTGGACAAGAAACTACTTGGATGAGCAGGAGTCAGTAAGCTTAGCTGTAAAGGTAAAGAGATGGGGCAAAACTGAGTCTCTCCTTTGGTTTTATGTTGTGGAACCAGAGGCAGAAACCTTGATAGAAACAGGAGCTTCTCGTCATTGCTCTGAAGGACAGTTTAACAGAAGAGTTTTTCTACAGACATCCTCTGTATACCTCTCTCCTCCTTTCATTTGCAGCTTTTCTGACTCTTGAGGATTTCCTACAATTCAAAAACCAAAAAGAAATAAAAAAAAAAAGGGACACAAAGCCTGGGGTTTCAACACTTCCTTCCAAATTCTGCTAGCTAGGTTAATTTTGCTGTTCTTGGATTTACTGTGGTATTTCCTTTCGAGTTTCATGGATCCTAGAGGCCCCTTCACCTGTGATATTACTGAGACTTTCCTCTCAGGAATGTGTGTATCCAGAGCAGACATCTTTGATCATATTCTACCTACTACAAGGAGCAACACCCCAAAATCACTGGCAGTGTTTAGACTTCCACTGACTTGTTTGGGTGTTCCAATTCAAGGAAAATGTGCAAAAGCAAAGACAGCATTAGCTTAGTTCCTCTTGACCTTCTCTTATCTGTAGACAGAGACATGGGTCCATAAACTCAGTGTTTAGTTAAAACATAACTGCCAGTACTGTTAAGTTGTTAATGAGGAAAATGAAGCAGAGATCAAAAGATTCGCTTTTTCGTAGATTTAATTTTCTTCCTCATCTTTGCACTTTGGTCGTAAACACTGACATTCCCCCTCTGCCCTCCTGTTCCATACACTGAAGATTAAGTTGGGAAATATTTTTAGAAAAGACATGAGTCTACAGAAGGGAGTATTAGACTGTGACCCTATAGCTGCATTTGAAGTTTTTGAAAGCTACATGGCAAACGCTCCCAGTATTTCCAAATTCTCAGAAAAGGAGATTCATAGATTGCTCTTCATTAATTTAAGTGTACTAATTGGCCACATTTATGTTTATTCCTTTTCTGTCATGCATGCACACACAGAGCAAAGCCAACACATATATTTCAAGATGCCTGAAACAAATAATGGATCCACAGTATTGCCTCAATCGCTACTGGCATGGAACGAAATGTAAACAGCAAAACAGGAAAAGGAAGGCTTAAACTAGATTAAACAGATTGCTGCATTCAATAGTGTGCAGTCAGCTGGGAACTTAATGAAAAAAAGTTGAAAGGAAAAGTTAAAACAAATAACATACAGGCCTCTCTTGTATTTGTGAAAATCCCTCACCAGCTGTGTGGTAAAATGCCCTTAAACTAGCATACAGTATAAATCTTGGATGTACAGAATTAACCTTTCATTCACTAAGGTAAGCAAAATATCAGGTTATTCCTCATCACTGGAATTCAAATTAGGCCCATATTGTTCAACAGGAGGAGCTGAAAGACGACAGGGATAGAGAAAAGCAGCTTCTTTGTCTCAGTTTCAGGAGAAAAAAAAAGTAATTTCTCAGGATAAAGACATGTTACCAATGGAAATTCATGCTGCATATATGTAACACAAGATGGTTTCAATTATCTGTAAGAGGAGGTGTGCAAAAATCAAGGTGATTTAAAAACCTGACCTATCATGAAAGCCAGCAAGATCCCTCACTGTTTCTATCATTTGAAGCCAAAATCTCCTGCTGAATACTCTAGTCTTTTTTAATCCTGGTTTGGATTTGAATGTGAACCCCAGGTCCTAGAATAAATCAAACCCACATCTTAACATGCTCTTTCCAGACCGTTTCTGATAACACAACGTCTATCAAAATAACCTGGCTTTGCTTCTGCAATGATTTCCAAGAGCTACAATCAAGAATTTCACTGCTTTCCTCACTGACTGCATAGGCATACCTTTCCAGGTTAGCAGATTGAGCCAAAAAGAGAAACCCTAACCTCCTTCACCACCATTTTAGGTTCTTACATTTGGAAATATGAAACTATGTTAAAATAAAGACTCTGTTGGGACAACCTATCATGTCAATTTTCCCTCCTGTCTGATCTTCAAGAAAGGCTAATCAACTTGTTTGCAGTATTTCTGAGTTCTGCTGTAGCCTCATAAATGGAAAGAATTTTTTGTAGTAAAACATATTGCTGCTCAGTGGACAGAAGGCACAGAAAGAGACTTTTCAACTAAGTTAAGTAGAAATACTTCTGTTGATGCCCTGAGAGCAATAGTCAGGATGCTCTGACTTGTAATTAATCCTAGAGACCATTTTTACCACAAAGTTTAAAAGCAAGATGTTCTCCTATTATGCTACCAAGGGTGTTATATTTGCACAAGTGCTGTCTTTCTGATGGATTGGTTAAGAGAGGACACTTCTTCCTTAAACACAGAATCTTCTGCTCCAGACCACGTAAGATCTTTCCATTTTATTAGCCCAGTCTGGTCCAGTGAATCCCACAGGCTTGCCTGAAAGTAGTTATGACTGAACTTATTCAAGAGGCAGATGTCTCTCATGAACTCAAGCTCAGGCAGCTAAACCTCCATTTCCAATGGTATTTCTCATAGGACGTTACTTTTTGTTTATCCTTAACCAATGGCCTGCAGCAGCACTTGGCAAACTTTCTAAAATAAGCTGTATTTCAATGTCCAAGTGATGGAGATATAGATAAAACTATGTGGTCTGTGGGGCTTCTAAATTAAAGGTGTTATACCAAACACAAACATAATCTGAAAGGCAGCAACAATCATTATTTGTACTGCTAGCATCCATAGTCGTTAAAAAAGAGGGGGGGGGGCTTATAAAAGTCACTGCTTCTCTTAAAAAGCCAGTTACTGTTCTTATGTAGCAAAACATTTCTTCTTGATACATACATCTGTGTGAGCAATTCACTGCTGAAAGCAATTTACAGCATAACTCTGAATAGAGGACATTGGTAAAGCCTTCATGGAGGTTTGGGTTGAGCAGGACATCTTGGTACACCAAGAAAGTCCAGACTGCTATGAACAACTTATAGTGGTTTATATTAGCCAATATTCCATTGGATTGGATCGTGGCTGGGAGCACCAGCAAGCTCAGGACAATGCTAGGATGGTTTGTGCTGTAAATGTCAGATCTATAGCGGATCTGTAACAAACAGAAGATTCGAAGTTCTAAGACAGCCAGTATCTGAACCTTCATCTGTATAAATATTTGTCCAGAAAAGTAGAATACATATTTAAAAAAATGATTTCAAATGTATGTGTTTTTTTCCCACCTCTATGAGCCACAGACACCAAAAATCATTTGATGGAACTGGAAATACCCTTATTAGATATGAGGCCATGGTAACACAACAGAGGCCTTCCATATACGGAATTAGGGCAGTGGCTCTCTGGTTGCTATAATTTATTTTTATTTTTCTGAAGATTCCAGGTACTGATACCATAGAAACAACATTAAGATACCAAACCCCCAAGATATAATGCTCATTGCTGTCTCTAATATTAGATTTTAGTCTTCATGCTCTAGGGAATGGTACCTGTTTCAGAAGCTGCATGAAAGGGCAAGCTTGCAGCCAGTCTTGCTGCTTTCCCCCAGCTGCTCCCTCCAGTGCTTGATGGGTTTTGAGCCCCTAATCCATGAATTCCCTCCCTGTTCCCTGTCCTAGAAATGCCTTAAGGTCTGAAAGTTTCAAAGGAGGTTATTTCTCCTTGTGCTCACTGCTGAGCCTTCAGCTGCAATCCCTGTGTCTGGTGGAATGCAGGTGGTAGACAGCAGACTGTGATTACCTCAAGGACTGCAAATAGAGGGGAAAAAAGTACTCAAAGAGATGAAACCCTGGTCTAAATGAAATCAGAAGGAATTTAGCTGTTTACATGAATGGAGCCAGGATTACCCTTCTAGCCAAGATGATAAGACCCTGGAGTTTATCTATACATTTACTCTTGTTTTCTGCCAGCAGTAAACACAGTAAAGGGTAAGATAAAAGCTGTATCAAAGAAGCTGACTCTGCTACAAGGGATGTTTCTCCAGGCTTCAGGCCACAAGATTATCTTGCACAAAGCAGTACTTATGAAAGCTGTTGTGCACACACTACACACCATTGTTTATTTTGTCATATTGCAGCTTATCATAACCCTTTCAAAATGCTGGGTGGATCTTATGGAGAGCACGGACGTTGTTACTGCAGAAGGTAAATGCTGCTAGATTGGGAAGTTCTCTTAAACCTTTTCAGCTGTGGGTGCAGTGTTGTACAGGATACTGACTCATCTGATCTTTGGAATGAAAATTGATTATGGCCACAAATTGTTCTGAATATGAACCTTGACATACTGCAATATCTGACTTATTTACTCTACCACAAGTAACACTACCATAGCTTTGATATATTGTTCCTGCATACCTTGGCAAGGGAAAAGGGCTCCATCACATAGCTTTTCACAGGTACTCGTATAAACATCATTAACACTGTGCTATTCTACCAGAGGGATCTGAAGGAAAAACTGGTGATTTTAAGACATTACTAGTCGCAGCTGTCTGTCCTGCTTAAGACAAACTCTTAACACTGTCATAGTTGATCAGGTGGATTCCAAAGGTATACAACTCCTTTCTTAGGAGATACTGTATAGATGAAGCATCCATTTGTTTGAGGCTATTCTACCTGGGATCAGCCCAGCTCTAGTTGTCTGTCTCCTGGAAATCATCGAGAAATGACCATATGACCTCAAACAACAACTGATGATTTACTGATCCAAGAGAATCATTACCGAGAGAAGGAAGACGCAGCTGAGGAAACAAGATAATGTGTTACCTTGCTGCTGAGGGCTACTGCCTTCCCAGCAGAGCTGGCAGCTTACCTGCCTGCACTGCCACAGCCTCATAAATGTCTTTTCCAACCTAAATGATTCTAAGATCATCAAGTCCACTTCTAAGTCCCGTTTAGCAACCAAGGCTAAACGGGCATCAGCTTTCTTGGTTCTGGTGGGTCCAACGTTGCAGGGTTCTTCCTTCCCATCATGTGGCCTGACAAAAGGGGAAGAGATAGATTTACACAGCCCTCCTCCCCCCTCATCTCCTGGCGACCTCTCCTCGGACACAGTGCACCGGGTACAGCCCATGTGTCAGCAGGAGCCGTACCAAATTCCTTTCTTCTCTTTGTGGTGAATAATCTCCAGCTCATACCAGGCAACAGTAGCGAAATGCAAAATTTACCTCTGTTTATCCATGACCAGTAATGAATGTGAGGTTTAATCATATATCCCCAGTCATTTTTGCCCTGAGGTTGTCACCTCAAACTGCATGCAAGTTCAAGATACTTGAGATCAGCATACATTCCCCGTGGTAAATTTGAACGCAGAAGGAGCCCAGCTGTGGAAGCAGGGTCATTTTTCAGGTCTTGCACTGTTCTTTGAGTCAGTCACTGCCCTCTCTTTTACTGCTACAAAGCCAGGCATCGGCGTTTAAATCAGCCCGCTCCTGTCTCACAGTCTGCAAGACAAACTCCCAGCAGAGGTGTGAACTTCCCCAATTAATCTTAATGAAGTGTTAACTTCAAAGTTGAGTTGCAGCCATTTCTAGTTAACAGAACCTTACAGAAAAAAACCCTCCCAGCTTGATTTGTTACAAACAGCTCCAAGGGGACAGGACTGGTCAAATTTGGGGGTTATTCTGAGAGCTGGGAAAAAATCCTGCTTCACTCACAGTCTTTGCTCATACACCACTTCCATTGCAGCTGCATTGTTAGGAGACCAAAGGACTAGGCAGTCAGACTGGAAAAACTGTGCAGTGAATGCATGCTAAAAATATCACTGGAATGGAGCAGATGGAGCAAGATAGGGAGGCCTGGATGATAAAGGCTGTAAGGAGCTGGGTAAGCTCTTTGAGCCAAGTGATGACCTTGCTCATACTGTCTTTTACCTTATTCAGGTCAGTGAAGTGAAAAGGCACATTCAAGTCCTGAGCCCAGATTTGGTCCGTGTATTTCCATAATTCTCATTAACCCAAGGATGCAGATCATTTATACCCGAAACAATAAAGTGGATGTTTCAAATTGGTCTTAGACACTTGCAGTGTTGCCATTAGCTTTCAGCCATTGCGGTATTAGTTCAATTGAAAGTGTGAATCCACATTATAGACCCCAAATAGAGGAGTCTTTTGGAATAAGTCCCCATTTGAAAAGCCTTGTACCCTTATTTTCCTGCTATAATGCCACAGAAGTGGAATACTTGCAAGGAAATCTTCCCTGACATGGTTTTCAGCCAAGGAGCCCACCTAATATTTTGGAATGTTGGTGTAGTTTCAGGAATCAGGCTATGGCCCATCAGTATGTATTCATGTCCCATTCTCTGCATGACATGATCGACCTTTGTGCTCATTTGTTACTCTAAAACAAGACAAATATATTGCCCTGGCCTAACTGTAGGGACCATATAACTAGACTGGTAGCACCCTCCTTTGGGGGAAGAGTCAAGAGGTCACATTTGAATGACTTGCACACTCAACTACTCCAGCAAGGGAACCCTCCAGTAGCTCATTTTTAACTGTCAAAGGCAATAAGAAAAGTATTTCTGTTGAAACAATTGCATGGATCTGTTTGATATGGTGCCCAAAAGTCAAAGCTGCTCTGCTGAACAATTCAGACTGCACTCTGAATACAAGAACTTAAATATAAAAGAGGAAGACCCTTCCCGGTGCTTCATTACAAGCTCCCCTGAAGACCGCTGACTCAGCTGATTACTAATGCCAGAACACACCCACATCTGCCTGTGTAAGCTTTTGAAATATAAAACAAAACAAAAGAAAAGGAAAAGGTTAAATTAATTACTCCTGTTTTGAGAAGTTCAAAACTGAATGGCTATGTCACCATGGATGCTAGCTTGCTTATAGTATTGTTTTTTCCTCATTATTAGATACTGTTAACCAGCACGAAACAGGGGTTTGCCTCCAGTGCTGTACCATGCCTCTGATCTCCATGTACTGCCAGTGGCACTAGTGGGGCACAACACTTAGAGAATTTTAGTTTTACTTACAGATGGATGTAGGTCAGATGATGCAGAAGCAATAGTTCTTGCAGATCCACAATATTTTCTACCAAATACCTCAAACCCAGCTATGCTCACCAGGGTCAGGAAGCAGTTATCACAAAGTTGTTTTGTGCTAACAGCCACTGTGGGTTCTTCTCCTTTCTCTGAAGTGTCTCATTAGAGAAGACAGACTAATAGTCTGAGCTTGGCAACAGCAGACACAGTCAATAGTGGAGTAGGGTGAGAGATCCCACTTGTTTCAAGGTCATCACTGACAGGAATAGGAAGCTGTTATTTTAACTTACACAGTTATAAGGTAACTGGGAAAAAGAGGTCCTTTATCAGCCTCAGGCTGAGATATCTGTTGAGTTGCTATGATGCAGCTCAGTCATGAAACCAAATTTACAGCTGCCAATAAGTTCTTTCCTAAGTCAGGGAGGCTTTATTTTTCCATTGGAATGGGACTATTAGTGGATATTTACTATGGCACACAGGCTGCACAGGCTGACAGAGCTCTGCACTGCTTCTCCTTGTTTCGTGCCAGCAAGAAAAGAGCAGTGGTGTTTGTCCCCACCAGGAATACACTGTTGATGCTGACCCATCTTCCATCACCTCCTTCCCAAGGTTTATGGTCACATGGAACAGTTTGGGCAGCACTGGCCTCCTTAATCCTTTAGAATTAAGCATACAGCAGTTTCCTGTGACGGTGCTTCTTATGGTTTTATACATTTATAAGAGTTTGATGTATAGTTTTGTTAACTTTTATATATACTATCTGTAAATAGACTGCTCTAGTCTCTCCCCCCC
>WEIV01002542.1:461943-515610 GCA_013390005.1 Calyptomena viridis
GTTTGGTGCTCTGGTGCCCAGACATCTGCCCCGAGGCCCTCAAAGGTGGCTGCGAGCGAGCCTGGGCTCAAGCAGGGTCTGAGGAGAAGCCATCGGAGAAGGCACCGTAGCAGTTTCCAATACAATACTTTTTCCAAACAATTCAGTGTCCAACTTGAAAGTCTGGTCTGTGCTGCATTTGCCAAAAACCGATCTTGATAGATATATACATTTATATATATATATGTATGTATTTTTATATATATTTATATACACATACATATATGGAAACACAATGGAACAGCTGTACTTGAGCTTGAGTTTTCAGATACAGGCTATGCCCTTCTTAGATTTAATTGCATATCCAGTGTGTTCCTCACTTAGAAGATTCTGTAGAGCCCAGAATCCAATTGCTAACAAAAATTATGACTCCACACTTTACACATCAATTATTAATGTTTAAAAACTTTGTGCTATTCCTTCTCTAAATTGTTTCCTCTTACACAGAAACATGCATCCCACGGCAGAGCAGCCATGCTGACTGGGAAGAAGCTGGTGCTTCCCTAAATGCTGCTCTCAGGGCTGCCAAGGCAACTGTAAATAAGTGATGGTGTTGCACTTTTCTCAGTCTGATTTGCATAACAGAGCTTACAAGAGTTTAAACCCGCACCAAATGAATATGTGCTTTTGGCTACCAAATCACTACAGCCATGTTGGCACAAGTTCTTAGGCATCTCTCATGTCCCAGTTAATTTCAGGACTAATAAGCAGAAGAGTGTGTGCACATATACTCATGCCTACATCCATTTCTGATGTAAATGTGGGATAAATATGTAAACTGTGACTTTTTGGCCCCAAAAGATGAGTTGGGAGTACAGTAGAGGTTTACAGTGGCACACAGAAGGCAAGCAAAGACTGATTGTTCAATTTTTATCACTTTAAGAAGCAATGGGTGTCACATAGAGCTGGCAGACACCAGGTTTAAACCAAAAAAGATGTTCTTCACATCATATATTAAGCCACTGAATTCCTTGCTACAGGACATTGTGAATGCTAAAGGTTTACATGAGTTCAAGGGAAGACTTAAGAAATCCAAATAACGGAAATCCAATGACAATTATTAAACATAAAGGCACTAACTCTAGTTGACTGAGCTGACCATATGTTTCGTGTTACTTTAAAAAGGCATACTTTTAATATATGGATGCGAAGGATTCTGTTTGAGTTGCCTGTTATCATTACAGAATAGTGTTATATGAATTATTTTCAGCCTACCATAACATGGTCTAGATTTTAACAGACTATGGAATGCCAGTCTTAATATGAACCATGGGCAATCATGAGTATGCCTTCCTCTTGCATCTGTGATCACACAACATTGTTTGGCAGGGGCAACAGCAACATTTATGGAAAAATAATGGCAGTTATATCACTAACATATTAAGTTGCTGAAAATAAGAACACCAGCACCAAACTATCCATTCTCTCTCCATGGACCACTAATGATATACTTACTAAGGTTTCTGAGCCATGGGAACATACAGTCCTGTACTTAATAATGTGAGTCATTCAAATGGAAATTTTCTACTATGAAATTTTATGGCTCTAATTAAGAGCATTAACAAAAATCTATACTCGTTTCATGGGTTTTTTTGGTAACATCTTTCTTTTTAATATTACCTTTATGATATTTTCATTTAGAAGAATCATAAAGGGTAAATGTTGCAATTTCTACTTGCATAAAAGAGGGTTCTTTGGCCTAAATTCATAAGTGAATATCCCACAAACATATAAAATTAAGAAAATAAGTATTTTTGGTTTTTTCCTACTAATGCAGCAGTGAACTCAGCAGAAATGGACGACAGTGATGACACTGGTGTCTGTAAGAAATGGATTTCACACATAAAATCCAGCACTTTATCTCCATTATGAGAACTCTATCAGAATGGGGAAGGAAAAAAATGGAAGCGATGGACTGCAAGTGACACACTGCAGAGGCAGCAATGACAGTGAGTCTAAAATATGCTACAGAAGACATTGCTGTCTTAGCAACTCTTTGAAGGAAATGACAAGGCCAACAGCTAGCTAGAAATGGAAGACTCATCTAGACATAGAGAAGAATGACCTGAACTTCTACCCACAATTGCAGCCAAAGCAAAAATGCAGTTTGTATTCAGAACAGTCAGTGCTGTCCCTGAAGTGTTTGCTGTTCTCTGGGCTCTTGGTTCCAGGCTGATGTGCCCTTTCAATAGAAAAATCATTGTACCTGTACAGACAGTAAAAACTATGAAACTATAGTTTTAAATGACCATGGCCATGGAACAGCTCTCTTTCAACAGTTTTTTGTTACCTTGCACTTGATTATTGCAGCTCCCCCCTCCCCCCACCTTGGCTCCTGGAAGAATGCAGTGAAATGCAGTTTAGATTTTTATCCAAGGCAGTTTTTAACCCTCACTGCATTACCACCAGCTCACTGTGGCAGACTTGAACATAGAATCAGAGAATCATACAACAGCTTGGGTTGGAGGGGACCTTAAACATCTCAACTTACTTTCCTAATTCTGGACCAAACTGTTTGCACATGGAAAAAAAGTGAATTATTTCTTCTATTATTGTATCTTGATAATTTTATTATTATTATAGTAATTTTTCTTCATGACACACACTACCTCCAGACAGCTTTGCATGGGACAGCATAGCTGAAGATGGATAAGGTGAGTTAGAGGATGTGGATGCTGTAGCCTGTTTTCTATGTACTTAGTGGTGTTAAGACTGTGAAGATAATTCCCATACATACCATGTTGTACCTTATAGCATATCCAAGCTTACTCTTTCTGTCTATCAATAGTTCAGTATTCTTTAGTTCAGTCAATACATTTTCTGGCCATGGTTTTACACACTGTGGTAATGTACCGCTTCTACTTCTTTTCCATTTTTCCTCCACCACTTTCAGCCACCAGTGTTTTCAGTGTTTCTTTAAGACTTAACAGTTTCATAGACATTCAAAATACTGCAGCCATGCTGTGCTCAAACAACATAAACCTAGAGCATCTCCATTCTGGCTTTCCCAAACTGATCCTTTCCTGGCTTTCCAATAAATCTTAATTGCATGAACCTCTCAGCTAGAGAGTTCACCAAGGAGGTGACTTGCGATTTCTGGGTGATTTAATCTGTGTTTTGGAGTGAGTCTCAGGGGCTTTTCAGGTTTGTGGCTGAGAAAACAAGTTTCATGGGGATTAATGAGGGGTTTCATGGGATCAAATGGGAAGAGATCTGGGGCAAAGTAGCAGAGCATTGGAAACTGGGTTTTATCATGTTAAATTGCAAATATTAAGAAATAAAGTGTCATTGTTTTTACCAATTTTCCCCATATTATATTTTGTATAAATTAGACTTATAACACATAGTATATATAAATACAAAATATTGTCCTCTTGATTTATCGTTTAAACATAGACACATCCAGTGAATCAAGTTCTGAAAGGGAGCTCTTATTTTCCTGATGAGAACTGATTCCTTCTTCCAGACTAAAGTCTTCTTAGAGGTTAACTGCTATGGAAGCCAGCCTGTAGGATTGCTTGTCAGCCTAGTAGCACTACATAGAGTATCTGACATTCTCTGCATTTCCCAGAACACCAGACAATGTAAAAAGTCTTTCCTTTTATTATGTGATCTTGGTCTCCCACAGCATCACTCTTGTTTCACCAGAACCCTGGTCAAGTCAGGAATAAAAGATGTCTTTTACAGGAACATTTTTTCAAGAAAAGTAAAAATTGTATCTTGAAGGCTCACTTAAAGAGATTAAAAAACTGTGAAACTTGTCACCTGCAGATACGGCCCAGATACTGCTGCTTCTGGATTCTTGCTGTTTGACAAAATTATCTTTAGAGATAACACTAGATGTCAAGAGATGATGAATTTGGGGCAAGACCATTAGAAAATCCTCAGCCCCAGCCATGAGATGTGAGCAGCAAGGCTGTCTGGAATGAGAATAACTGGAATTTATATCAGGGTGATGGTGATGTAATTTGGGACAGCTGGGACATCAAATGAAAGCCAAAGAAAAATAAGAAACAACACATCCACAAACACAGACACACACAGATTAGCGGGAAGTTTCACCTCAGGAAATCATTGTGGTTCCCTATTCCTGTCAGTAATGTGTCTGCAAATGTCACCCAGCAGCAATGCATCACCCCTCGAGCAGCCTCAGAACACAGAGGCAACCAAAAGGGTGATGAGGGAGAGATTGCCAAATAGTTTCAGAACAAGTCAGGGATTGGACCTGTTGGGAGAAAAATTACACAATAAAATAAGCAGCTTTTGCCAAGAAAACCAAGTCTTGGGGAGGAAGTTGGCTGTGCCAGTCCTGGCCACAGGAGAAAGCAGTTTCTCTGGGAAGGATAGTGCAGTCAGATTCAATATTTGCTTCTCCTCCTTGTCGACTTCCTTCTCTACTTAATGTCCCAGGCAATGAAACTGGTCCTGGACAAGGAATTTGGTCCCAGCTGGTCCTCAGACCAAAACTTCCTCATGAGTGGTGTGTGGCTCACACAGGCTGTACCTCTGACACCACCAAACTGAATTTCAACCGGTATACAAGGAATGAAAGAACAATTACTTGGGAGAAGCCCCATTTTCTTCTTTGACCTTACCTTACAGCAGAGCTCTGTGGTCTGCCATTAGATGAAAGAGCTCTTTTATTTTAGACCAACAGTTAGATAAGGAAAAATCACACATCCAGGAAAACCTAATTCCATCCTCTGTTCCCTATGAGTAAATCTTCACTGCTCACTGCAAGCAGAGGAGGGTTGGTAGACCATAGCAAAGGATGCACTGGGAAAACCTCTGGAGTTTCATCTGTAGTGTCCTGCTGTTGGTGTCCTGGCCTGGAACCTGCACACTGGATATCCAGTGTAATTTCTGTGGACACTCAGCCCCAGAGGTTCTGCTGGTGTTGCCAGCGGGTTTGCCAGTCACAGTGGCAATCACCAGTCTGCAAGAAAATGAAGTCTCAACTGCAACTGGAATAACTTCAGCAAAGTCTTCCATGAGACAGCAGGGACTGAAACCCATTACTGACAAGGGATGAATGAGAAACACTGGAAAACTCTGTATCTCATTACCAGTTGCCAAAATACACAGATTAAAAGGATTAATCTGGTTGCTGGTGCCATATGCTGCTCCAGGTGGGCCAAGGAAGGACTTGGCTCCATCGAATACTCAGAGAGTTTTAACAGGTTAATACTGGCAAGTTTATTTAATGCACTGAGCTCAATTCCTGTTGGCTGATGTTAATGTTGGCACAATTAGGCTGATGAAAACACTGTGCAGATGTCCTCTGGTGATCCAGTCCCTCCCCAACACTTGTAGCTATCAAATAATAAACTCTTTTTCCATGGTGGCTCCAGTGGGTGATTCACGGCAGATTACTACACTGGTTCTTCACTTCCTTTTGGAACGTGTCTGGACTCCTTGCCTAACTCAGTTCTTTCTTCTCAGCTGCTCTTGTTATTGGCCAGTTATAATTTCTCTGGTATTTCTTCCTGCTTGCAGAGCGTGGGGCTGATCTGGGAGCAGGGGGAAGGCTCCAGGGCAACAGTGGTAATGAATTCTCATCCCACTGATTTATTTTAAACTGATGAAAATACTTCAGCTGGCTGGAATTTTTTTCTTCTTTTTTTCCTTCTTTCTTCTTCCTTTTTATGTCCTTTTTTTTTCTTCCTTTTTTATTTTTCCTTCTTTTTTACTTCCCTTTTTCTCTTCTTTGGGAGCTTTATCTCACTTTTAAACTTCTATATAGCTTCTATAGCTTCTTCTATATATCTAATACCCTGGTAATATTTACTATATTATTTTATATTAATATAATAAAATATTTGATTATACATATATTTATTATACGGTTATGTATACTATAATTAATTATGATTAATATAACTGTGCACTACTAACACTGAAACACAATGGTAAATTTAAGCTCCTGTATTGTTGAAACCTCCATTTAGCATTTTCAGAGAAAATACCAGTTTTCCTATGGGAGTTTCATTAATTTTTGTTCATAATTTTGGCTTCTTACAAGTTAGTTTTGCTATCTTACTAGTATTTTTTTTCATGATGCTCACATTTCCTATCACCATTGTGAATGAACAACAGAAGAAACAGTGGCTCCTTATAGGTGCCTGTTGTTCAATATTGGAGTGGAGGTATGGAAAAAAGGAATCCATAGAGCAATTACTGGCTGTAAGAACTTGAAAGCATGAGGAAACAAGTCAAATCTTTTTTCTCTGAAGAGTTGTGGCATCACACAGTGGGACCATTCGTTAGTTCTCTTGACAGCAAACTCTAATATCAACATGAAGTCCAGAACAGATTTTAGTTGCTTTGCTTGCAAAATGAACATACGGGTTCATTTCCAGCTCAGGAATAAATTCTGAGATTCTGAAGAATTACAGCTTTTTAACATTGTTCTGCAAATTCCTGTATCTATGGAGTAGAAAGTAGACTGTAAAAGGACATGTCAGAAGCAGTTTTATGCCTGGAAGGAGGAACATGGATTTCACAGCAATCAGACAGCTGCTCAGCTTGGGTGTGTTGTCTGCTTAGAGGCCAAGTTCCAGGGTTTTCTCTGTATTTTCCTTTTCATGGGAAGGAAATTTGTATGTCTGGGCCAAATTAAGGTCACTGTGCAGTGTAATCACAATCTGGGGTAGGATAACCAAGGTCTAAGACCACGGGACGTCCAGTGATATGTCCCCACAGCTCAGCTGAACTGTCACCTGGTAGCAGTCCTTCTTGCCTGGTGGGGACAAAGTCCTTGATGTGATCTGCAGAAGCCAGGCTGCTCCTGTGGTGCTGACTTCTCTGTGATTTTTCAGCTGCTAGAGCATATTAAACAATCCTTTTCCCAGTGTTGCTCTGCTTTAGTTGCCATAGGGATGGCTTGTGACTGCAACTGGCAGGGATCTCAAGGCCATCTCTCTGGTGATGTGATGTCTGCTGTCAGGGAGTGAAAGCCCTGACTCATTTGCATTTCACATCTACAGTGGTGCTTATTGCCAGCATCAGAGCAGAAGAAAAGAATGATTTGTTTTACTTAATTTATATTTTTCTATCAGACCAGTTACCATTCTATATTATATTCCCTTTCAATAGAAGTCAACATGAATCAAGCCTAGAAACTCATCATCTGAGGCAAGGAACACGGTGGTGACCTTTGCTCCAATCTAAAGATGCCATACAGATTTCCAGGAAACAAGAAGCCTAAGGATTGATCCGTACATGGAAGGAATCAGAACTGATCTGCGCATGGTGGGTGGCAGTGGTCAACTGTGTGCTTCAAAAGGCATCCTCAGAGAATAGCATCAGCTATTTATCTGCAAGAGAAAATGAGGAAAGCAGCCTTCCTTCCACTGCCCTGTGTCAGTTTGCCAAAGCATACAGTGAGAGTATTGTTCCTTAATTAAAAATATTTTGAGTGTGAGATGTAATAAATATGAACCTCGAAGGAGAGAATTAAAGTGAATATTTTAAGAATCTTCCAAGCTAAGTGTGATTTGTGTTTCAGCAAAGAGTTCTGGGGAATTTTCCATTATTTGTTAAATAGTACTATCAAAATAGAAATAGTAATATCCCACTTTTGTGTAATATTTTTTGCTGTAACAACTGACTGGTGCTGTACATGGCACTACAAGAGCCATGGACTTTCCCAAAGACCTCTGCTGTCTTCACTTGCAGTAGAGTGGGAAACAGGGGGATTATTTTGTCAGTCTTGAGAAAGAGAACAAATTTCCCCTTGATGCCTCCTCCCCAAAAGTTAGCAGTTAAGGGGAATTTTCTTCTGCAGGGCCACTGTAAATGGGAAGGGCAGGGACTAGGGACCAGACTGTGGGGCTGAAAAGAAAAAAAAAGAGATCAGCTGTTCCATCATGCAGCAACCCTTCATGGAACAAGGGAAAGGACAGTGGACACATGCACATATGTCCCATGGCATCCCTTTGACACTGATTTTCTAGGAATAGTGACTGTGAATGTAGAAAGTAATGAATCGTAACAATGCCTGATCCAGGAGAGGCTGGATGAGCTTTGTAATTGAGTGGTTTTAGCTGAGCTCTTCTTGGCAGATGAGAAGTGCAAGTCAACTTATGCTTTCATTAGGAGTCTGTCTTCCACATGAGTCTCTGAGATGATGGAGAGGGCAAAGTGTAACTGGAAGAATGGATATTATTAGTGACCTCTGAAAGCATCTTTAAAACAGCTTTCAGATTAATTTTACAAATTAGCTTGGCAGAGAGTAAGGCTGCCTTCCATTCCTTGTCCATCTGAGCAGATATAAGACAGACCATATATAAACTACAGGACCAGCAGTGCTTTCTAATTGTGGGTTAGATCCAAGCATGCAGCTTTCTGCTCTCTTCCCCTTTGTTTGGATCTCCATGGAAAGGAAATGCAGACAAGTACTCTCCATACAGGTTTCCAACGAAACAAGATCCCATGAGAAATCTGTAAAGAGTATTTCACATATAGTCTACACGTTACCAGAATCAGTGCCACTCCATTTCTCTCGTGAGAACAGTTGTCATCATCTCTCTGCCACTCCCTGCTGGTCCTAATCATTGCATTCCCCCCTTGGATCTTTTCACTGCTTTCCTACTCCATTGCTATCTCTGCTTTTTCCTCTTGCACATCTCATTTCACCTCCTGCTCCACCCTGCTCCTTCCCTTACTTCCTGCAGCCTTTACTATGGTTCTCCTCACATGGGTGAAAAATCCTAATGGATGCAGGCAGGAAGAGGTGGCAGAGGATAACTGGATGTACAAACAACTCCAGACTTTTACAGTGCTCCTGTCAGCAAATGGCAGGGAAACAGGGGCTGCATCACATGGCAGAGTAGAAAAATGATGTTATATCCATGAATCCAACCCAAGGCTGCCAAGGCAGAACTGAAGAGTTTCAAAGCACCCATGCTATCAAAAGTGGGTCACTCTGGCTGATTTAGAAAGGCAAAAAGCTTTCAGGCTTGACAAATAAAAATGTAAATGTGAGAAATGACACAGCTGAGCACAGAGTTTGAAACTTCCTGAGGCTTGTCCTGCTCCTGCTACTCTGTGTGTTATGTCCTTGAAAACTGCAAGGCCCTTGTGAAGCAGGAGACATAGGGTAGAATAAACATTTGTACAGTGTGTGACTCACATAGAAACAAAACTGTTCTTGCAATTAAAGCCCAGGAAAGCATCCTAAATCCCTTTGACTTAGGTATCTCAGGATACCCAGTGTATGCTCAGTAATCGATCCATGGCTGCTGACCGCAGGGTCTGGGCTGTTCTCTGCATCCAGTCTGCTCAGTGCTTGTATAGAAAACTTGGTAAAGGCATCACAACTTTCCATTGAGAAACTTCACATCTCACTGAGAGGCCCATTTACATTTTTTAACCCTACTGACTGTTGACGTATTTGCTCTAGTAGTGTTCACAGACAAACCTGGGAAGCTCGGGGGCTGAGAGTGCTCCTCATTTCATGTGGACTGCTGGCACTTTGAGTAGGCATTTACCAGCAGCTGGGAGCTCAGAGATACAGCGTCTATTCTTTCCTTTCACATTTGCCTACAGAGCTGTAAATGTCAAAGCCTTTCAAGTGCCTCTCAAACAAAACGAGTTAGTAAATCAGCAAATGTGGCACCGCACACACTCATGTGGTGCATGTTAAGCTACTGTACTTCATTCACTTCTTTATCCAATGGCTCCGTGAGAAACAGAGCTCGCTGAGGCGCCGAGATGCCTTAGTCATTTTGTTTGTTTTTTCACATGGCTACTGTTCTTGTTTTGTTTTTTTCCAAAAGCTGCGTCAGATGTGCTTAGCATTCAATTCAACTTGATACATTGGATGAAAAGGCCATTTTCTCTTCACTGATGAAATATAATTGAACCCACTTATAATGAACTCACATACCAAATAATGAAACTCCATTTGTGTGACCAGGGCTCTTTTCCGAACCCCACAATTCCCAGTCCCCTAAGGGAATGTTTTATGTGCGTTTCCACCAGTGTCACTGAGATCACAATTTGGCACATCGGCTTTTTGCTTTGTTCTTTATTGTCTCTATACCAGAAAGAAGCGGGTTTGTAAAAAAAAAAAGAGTAGGAGCAGTTTAATTAGCAATCAGTGTTATTTGAAAACCATCTCTTTAGCATACAGTTTTCCCCAGTCTTCTGTTTTAGCATTCCATTTCACTGTGGCTTGTGGTTTCCTGGGTGTCTTCTTCACCTTCAACCTGTTTTAAGCTATCTCCTGCAAATTCTGCAGGAAGCTGCCAGTTTTGGCACAGCCCTGCAATCTATTCCCTTGAAAGACATAAGGGCCTTGTTAAGGAGCGGAGCAGCACAAGGCAAACACTTGTATTGTGTCTGTCGGGCTCCCGCAGAGATAAAACTCTCCCTTTGGTTCAAATACGGGAAGATGTCCCCAACCTCCTTTTACGTGCAAACGTTGTGGATAAGCAGGGTGCTTATCCAAAAAGTCTCTGCCTGACCTCATGAGCATATCTGGAGAATGTCAGAGCTGCTGGTTGAAGATAAGGAAAAAGACTTGGCCCCAGACAGGGAAGATGTGGAAGGAAGGGTGGGCTACACTGTCTATACATGCTGGATTTTAGGAAAAATAAATTTATCATGCACTTATTCAAGTCTGACTGCCTAAACCCAGGCATTTCTGTTCCTCTGAGCCCGGGGGAGCTGGCATGTGAGAAAATTAAACCAACTGAAGGAGGCTTCAGTTTTAAGAGGAGTGATGTGTATTTTCTAAGGTGACATTAACCTGAGAAATTTGGGAACTTATTAAAAAAAATCACTGAAATTTGAATGCACTGACACTGCTTGTTGCCAGCCTGGGTGGCTGATAATCCCAGGCAGTCTGGGAGGGGGTTGCTCACCATTAGAGCCCTGTGGTACAGCAGAGCCACAGGACTTTATCATGGAATCATTCTGGGAGAGGTCCCGACATGTGACTGTTGTCTGCCTTTGGTCTTGCACAGGAATAAATTTGTTTGTCTTAATGCATTGGGTTTAAAATTAACATCATCATCAGGTATATTTGTCAGGGCCCCATGTGAACATAATGGCCTTGAGCAGTCTTGCTGGGATCTCATTCCCACCCTGACCGTGGGCCCTGGGCCCTATTTAAGCTCAGCCCAGGGCCCTTTCCTCTGTCTGAGCTGTGCTGCTGCCTGTGCTTCCTGGGCTGATGCTGTAAGTACCTCTGGGAAAAGACATTAATTTTTGAGCTCTTCTTGAACCAAAAATAATACATAATGAAGTCTAACTTACATGGCACTTCATTCCTGCTCTGAGAGGGTCATTCTGGCACAGGCACAATATCTGAATGCATTTCTGTAGCAGTCACCCTGCTTCACTGTAAAGCAACATTTCTCACCATCTAACTGCCTTTTTTTCTGTTATAAAAATTACTGTTAGCAAATACCTCTCTTGTAGGCATTGGAAAGCCCCACTCTTCCTGGCTATCATCTGGGAGAGTGGATGGATTAGTGGATGCTGTTTTTCCAACACCTAGGACTACAAGGGTAGAACCACTAGGCAAAACCTGCAAGTCTCATCTGACTTGTCTGTCTTCAGTTCCTTGGCTTTTCTGAAGTATCGATTTATTGGTGCTGTCTCCAGTTGACCCCTCATCACATTGGGTTTCAGATCATATTGAGGCAGGCCATGTCCCTTGTTACTCCTTTGTAACTTGTACTCTTGTACTCCTTTGGAGGCTGCTGAGGGGCTGAACTGGGTGAGCTAATACCCAGTTGAATTTGCTTTGCTAAGTGAATTATTACTAATATCCATGGAAGGAACCTTTTGGAGGTCCTGCTGAGATAATACCGATGCAAATGGTGGACAAAATGAAGATGGAAGATAGCTGGGCTTTCTTCTGTCAGCACTGAGAAGGATACCAGCTGCTGATGCAATCAGCAAAGAATTAGGGTGTGAGGGTGAATAAATACTGCTCATCTGTTAAGATGAATTAGTTGGTGTCCTGCAGCCTGGCTCCTGAGGCCACTGGAGCTGCAGACAGGCTTTCCTGATGCTGTGCAGTCCCCTGACACCTCGACAGGAACCCCTGACAGGAGCTAGGAGCTGGAGTCGCAACTCTTCCTTGAGTTTCAAAGAAAATTGTACAACACTTCAAAGCAAGTGCTGTGATGAGGACGGAGGCTGTTGGTTATTGCCATGATGAAGCTAATCCAGTCCTAAGGAGGATAAAGGGTTGCTTAGCAATACTTTAGCAGTGACTAACAATGCTATATCAGGCTTTTACTGTTGACTAAGTCTTTAATAGTGGCTCAGTGGGTTTTTTTAGTGGAATGTCTTTACTATTTTTGTAATGGTCTCCCCTCTTGAGAAACTGTCAAACTCATCACATATAATGAACAGGCAGCAGTTAGCAAGCATTTGATTGCTGATCATGTGTTGATTTTTGGCCTGACCTCATTAAGATTCCTTATCTTTACCTTCTCTTTCCTAGGAGTTCTTAAATTAGCTGCAGAGATTAGATTATTTAAGTGCTTTTCATATAAATGCCTCCTAGTCTGTTTGTTTTTCCTATGACACCCCCTGTCCATGTGAAAGCTCATTTCTGGCCTTAAAAGAGAGATGTACTGGGGAATAGATTGTCTGAACCAGTTCAGAGTCACATCTTGTAGGAAACTTTATTATGGTGTTCTGTAACGCTTTTTAGCAGGGCAAGATGTATATTGTTCCACTTAGTATTCCTTAGTAGCCTAACTATTAAGAAAAGTTGCCTTCTTGATGGCAAGAGTCTGCTGTGTACTGTGTAGTATATTAATATAATTAAAAGATATATTGAGGGCCAAGTGTTCTACTCATGGTTTTGGGGGTTCAGCTGAACAATACAAACACACACCGAGTAAACTCATCTTCCTCTTCTCTGCTGAGGTATCTGAGTCATGGCCGTCACTGTAGAAAATGTATAGTGGTGTTCTGAGGAAAGGAAAACACATTAAAGCTGAGGACAGCAGCTGGATTCTTTAAGCATTCCCCTTGGCTGTATCTACACTTTGGAGTTGATGCTATCAGGGGAACCAGTAACAACACAATAATCCCCAGCAAAACACAGCTCACATTTTAGCTGTGTCCAGAGACTACTGTGCAAGCAAGTGCTGCTGTGGGACTTCATTGCACTGTGTGATGAGCCCACCAGCCAGACCCCTCAGCTCCCTGCATAAGAGCCAGAGCCCTTCTGCTCCAGCTGGAAGCAGGGATCCCATTTAATCAGCAACGTAGGGATCAAGGCAGCATGGTGGGTTTTCAAATATTTGCATCCAGTGTTAATACTACAGCCAAATGAGTTTTCACCTCAGAAATTCTACAGAGAGCAGCACTATGGCAGGGCTTACCAAGAACTTTAGCAAACCCACCAGGTGGCATACAACAACCCTATAGAGAATGAAAAATTCTGAATAACTTGTATCTCCACAGCTTTCAGTACATTCCACTGTTATAATATTGATTACTATGAGATGGGATGTATCTTTGGTCTTTTGAACACCAGCACAATTTCCAAGACTCTGGAGGATGCTATGATCCTCAGTCCTCCAGCTCCAATTTAAACTGGAAATGCAAATTGGGAATGGAGAGACACTGAACACATTACTAGAAGCAACTCGTACTTGCTCTGTGCTGAAATTCTCTTTTAAACTGTCACAGGAATTTATGTGTTTCTCATTATTCACTTGGGATCCTGAATTTCTTTCAGCACTATTAATTCACTGACTTCTTAAATTTTAGTGCACTTAGGAGAAGTATGGAACTGAATGTCTAGGAACTGAATAGGGAGCCTGCAGCACAGTCACCTTGGTTTGAGGTGAGGGGAACAGCTTGGTGTGGTTTTGTGGACCCACGAAGAGGGCACCCCAAATGAGCCCTTCCCCTCTGATGTGGTGAGCTGTGCTGCTGGTTCAGACACTGAGATGATGCTCCTGGTGTACCCAGCACTGTGCCAGCTGCCCACTCACCTGTTTGTCATCGCACTGAATCACCCAGGGAAGGTTTTGTGGTTAAATGCTCTGGAGCATGAAGTCACCTCTGCTTTTTGGTGTTTCTAGATGGAAGATGAAGAAAGAATTTCTCTTTTGAATTTTCCCTTAAGTCATAGTGTAACTGTAACCTCAACAGCACTGCCATGGAAAAGTGAGAATGGGAATGGACTTTGAACTTAAAATTAATGTTTTGGTTGTTCCTAGTTCTATTATGAATGTTACCCCAAAATCCAAATCCAAAAACCTTCAAATTTATCAGGAATAACATGAAATCTGAATGTTGACTGCTGAAACCATGACTAAACCACAAAAGTGACTTGAATAAATGTCATCTTTGATCCTTTATCAATACTGTCAGTTAGAGCCTCGAGCACAGCAAAGAATTAGTGGTGACATTTCTAGTGAGCTGTTAGTATCTGAGTCTCCCCAAGAGTCCCTCAGGCTTTATAAAATTGGAAAGACCTCTTCCAGTTTAGATTTAAACAAGAGAATCACTTAACTACTAACCTCATACACTGAGCTCACATCATTAAATAACAGTGGTATCAACACAGACATTTCACTTGTGTTTTATTGCTGTTATTTTTATAAGGTATTTGTCTGATTATCTGTGGGAATCCTTCAGGATAAAGCTATTTCTGCATGTCTGCTTCTAGATAGTCTCATGAAATCAGTGTTTTGTGCTTTCTTGGTATGTGTAGACTAATAAAATCCAGTATATTCATCTTTTCTGCTCACTTTTTCCAAGGTTGTCTTTCTCAATGGCCTTCAGTGAGTACAAATGTCTGACACTGCAGGTTTATATGAGGATTTTCTAATACTCTGCTGTAGCTGACTGTGATCAGTCCATAATATTTATTACCTGAATGTAAGGCTTAGCAGCTGTGAAAGGAATGGAAAGCCACACAATAACAACAATATGTGTGAGACTTAGCACATTCCCAGCAAATGCAAACTTCCACTTGGGAAGAAGGATGATGATTCCTAATAAAAGCAAATTTGGGATATGTTTTCTGATATGAGCCTCCTGTGATAATTTGAGAAGCCTCACTTGGTAGAGCTCAGTAACAGAGGTGTGTGCAACCATGCCAAGTCCAAACTCCATTTGGGTTCTGGGGCTCATTTTCCCCTGCTCTCTGTGCCCTCTCTAGAAATGTAAAGAGAAGAGAAACATCTGCACCTTGCACAGGGTAACAAAAAGAATCACTAGACTTTGGGGATTTGTCTGGATGGGGTAACTAAAGTGTTGGAGGCTGCCTGAGGGTTACATAAGGATGCCAGGCATTTCCTGATGCTCCTCATTGACTGTTACTGGCAAAAGAGTAGAGAGGCTGACCTTTAAAGTAAAACGGGGTTGTGTCCCAAGTATTTTTAGGAAAGGCAGAAAAATGGGGGGGGTGTGATCTTTTCAAGAGAAGGAGGTAGGTGAGTGAGGGAGAGACAGGAGTTGTCTCATAGCAGAGTATTTATTTTTTATAGGAATCTCCTGCCTACACAGAGGAATACGCTTCATAGCAGAGAACTAGACATGCAGGGAGGGATTTTAATCCCACAAAGGTAGGAAAATGTGCTTGAGGCATGTATTATTTGTCTAGGTTTTTATATTTCATGTCCTAGCCAAGCTGTGTTTGTTTTGGAGCCGGCCCACTGGCTGTGCACATGTCACATACCTCTGCCCTGTGGCTTGGAGCATGGGCAGGGCAGGAGCCCTCCAAAAGCACAGGGATGAATAGTTTGGATGATTTAGTGAGCTGAATCATCTTGCTGAGGGGTCAGACAGGCAAGGTGCAAGGAAATTGGCAGGAATATTTGGCTGGGACAGACACTACCTGTTTGGGTGACACTGAGCTGTTAATGTGGCTCAGGTACCTAATGACACCCTTAGATGCCAGTGCTGGAATGAGAATAGAGGGGAAAGACTCAGACACCAAACTGAAGTTTCTGATTCAGACCAAGAGACAATGTGTGGTCACTGCATGGCACTGCCACTTAAGTTCTACTCATCTCTACGCATGTTTTGGCTATATTTGATATTTTCTTATTCCATCATGAAACTGTTCGGAGATTTTTACCAGTCAGTGAGGTAATCCAAGCTAAACTGCCCTACCTTCTTCCACCCTTGTTTAGAGGATCTTTTTCCTGAGGATTTGCTCAAACTGAAATGTTTCCAGATGGCTGTGGATCAGGACAGAAATCATTAAAGTGGATTTGCACAGGAGAATCCATTCTGTGTCATTATGTTCTGGTTGTAAAAGGGGACTAAGACACATCTGGTGAAGTTAACTGTGAGTTCAACCAGGACAGACATTCCAGCCTAACGAATCCTTCTAGAGCTTCACAAGAACAATTCCCCCATGTCCCCAGTCAGATGGGAGGTGGATCCCTTCAGGGGTCAGCACATCCAAATTGTGGGTAAAAATGGGATTGCTGAGGGGTTATTCAGCCTGGTGAGTCATTTGGCTGTGTGGACGAGAAAAGATACATTGGTTGAGTTCCACAGGGCAAAACCCCAACCCAGACAGTAGAGACCAACGTCAAGGCTGATGTTGGTATTGTGGAAAAACTTCTGTGTCTCCTTCCTTTTTGAAGCAATCCTGTAAGGATCTATTTAAGCCCTCTGAGCTGGACCTTGGGGTAGTCCTCCCACATAGGACCTAATTTTACTAGCTCATGTTTCTGCGTGCCACCAGGCATCTTGTGATAAGAGCAGTGCCACGGTTTGAGGCAGAAACTTCTCAACCTTGTGCCGTTCTTGTACTGGACACATTTGTTATTGAGGCTGAAGGGAGTTTTCCAATAAGGGTAGAGATATCAATGTGCCCAAATAGCCTTTTCTCCCTACTCTAAAACATAATTCAGGTGCTGCTGACACAATTCCCCTTCAATAAGCTGAGGGTATAATACTTGTTTCTCAGTTTCTTGGCTACAGCCTCTAGCCTGCTGCAAACCTCGGCATCATCAATCCCTCCCCTGGCAACTAGGAGTTAAAAGAAGACAAAGATCTGCACAGCCCTCCCCCAGGAGCAGCTGTAATCACCCACCCAGGAGAGTGCTGAGCTCTGTTTTCAGTCAGTGCCACTCTAAAGCCTCAATCCATGTCTTAAAGCCCTGCAAAGAGCCAGTATTTCAAATTTTTTGTTCTGTACCTGCTGTCTTCCCCTTCATTCTTGCTTCTGCCTGTTGCCCAACTCGATATCTGGGGCTTTGGGGCTTTCACAAAGTAGATGACTTCAGCTGTGTATGGAGATTCTGGTAACTTGTAGCAAGCGTTGCTAGAGCCCTTCCCATATCTTCGTTCGCGAAGGTTAGCCATGAGGATGTTACTGGTGTGGATGGCAATTCACTCTGGAAAGTAGTCACCTATCAGCCAAGCCCTCTGGCATCAGCTCTTGGTTTTCTGATGGGTCTGAGCTTCCATAAATCAGCCAATCACTAGTTCATCTGAAGGCAAAGTAGAAGATTTCAGTAGGATTGAGCTAAATTTCATAACTGATAATTTTCAGGAAAAATAAATTGTTAAATCAGATTTGCAGTCAGATTGTGGAGTAGGTCTTTGTTTTTTCTCCTCAAAGGCTACTCATACAATGCAGAAATTACTATAACTAAATTTTCAGAAGATGTTCATAATAATGCCAGTGTTGCGAAATTTTTTTTTTCAGAAGGTCTACATGTACCTTGTTTCAAAGGAACTTTATAAGAATTGGCTTCAAAATTTCTTTCTTGAATTCCTTCTGTAGTCTTTCTTCCATACACAGTTTGTGGCATGCACACTTATTTGTTCTTGGATTAGTTTCCAATTAATTATCAGACCCAGTCATAAAAGTTTCCATCCAATATGATAAAAACACAGTTTTTGTAGGGCTGTAAAATCAGCCAGACACTCTCTCCTTTCATGTGGTTTGACTTTAACTTAAACTGCCCTGAAGGTAAGAGATGAGGAGATGAACTGCTCCCTAGTTCTGACGGGCAGTTGCAGTCAAGTCAGATGTTAGCACAAAGCAGGAAGCACTTTGTCAATAATAAATCAGGTGTCCCAAGGAGGAAGAGGTTGACAGAGGCCTCAGTGGTGTTTTTTCTCTGTTATTACTGCCTGCACAGTAGGGTTAATGTCTGATGTGATGCTTTCTCAGGTGAGTCAAATGTAAAAGCTTGAAGCTGGATGGAAGTATCAGGGTGTGCTCAACAGCCAGTGCTGTAGCCAGACGGCATGGTGAAGGAACATCTGCACATCCCCCCACACAACCAGCTGTGCTCTTATCCTGAGTGAGGGAATGTGAACTCCTACAATCTCCCTGTACACAAAAAAACACAATTGCACTTCATATGCTTGAAAATACATCCCTTAACTGCTGGTTTGTTGAGCTCACATTTCCAAGCCTTCAGTAAAATATCTAAGCACTGCAACTTTGGTGACCACAGCTTCCTTAGTGCTTTTCCTGTGTAAGGATTATTCAGCTTTGCTTACTTACATGATGTGTTATCAGAATTAAACCCCTTCACCTCTGTGAGAAACAAGTAGTCCCAGGTCAGTCTTCTGCATTGCACATGTGTCATGGCAACTGGATCCAGCCCTTCCCTTCACAAACCTTCACACTTATCACCCTTTCTGCTCTGCTTTTTATAGCCATGCAGTGGCTGGTGTATTTCAGAAGCCTGCTCCATCTCTCTTGCTCTAACCAGAGCACCTCATTTTTGCTTTCTTGGTTGTTACCAGCAGTGGAGGTACACAGGGAACTGCACTGGGGAGGTGTCCACAAAAAACAGTCTAATGCAAACACCACCCAGACACACCAGAGCATCCTGTGGAAAGACGAGATGCTGCTGCTGCTGCTGCTGCTGCTGCTGATTTCCTGCTGACATGATAAACAGGATTTTATTGTCTAGAATGACACATTTAGTGCTGAAATTATTTTAAACAAGCAAAATTACCTGTGTCACAGAGCTGTAGCACTATTGAGATCTTCATTTGCCCTGCTAAGGAGGCATCATATTTCTGAAGAGCTGGAAAAGGGTGGCAGACTGGTAATGTCACCTGGACCTGCTGGAGCAGCGTCTTACATGGCATTTTCATTAGAAGCCTGGTGGTATTAATTACTCAGAATACTCATTTGTGGACAATGACAGTTCAACAAGGAAGAGTGCTGAACAGAAATAGAAGTTATAACACTTGCAGAGAAAACAGCTTCTGTATGTATGCTGTCCACAGGAGCAGATCTGCTTACTTGAAACACAAGAGCCCACAGAGGTTATGGGGCAGGATTGTGCTGATTACCTGCCATTAAGCCCTCAGCTCAGCTGTGCACACCATCACCTGCTGTAATTTTGCCTGACTCATGATTATAAGTTTAGGCTTTAACTCTGCAGTCTGCTCTGTGTGCAGATGGACACCTGCACTGATGGTGGTCAGAAAGGAGGACCCATGCTCAGGGGTGATTTTTGTTTTCTGAAATGCCTCACAAATTCTGCCTTTCTATTTCAGTAGGAATGTCTCTCAGCATCTCTAAGATTTATCCAGTTAATACGATGGCTCAAGATCGTGGTTAACCAAGACCACTGAAAGCAGCATTACTGTTTCCAAAGTCTAAGTAACATTAATGTTTCCATAAATACCATATAGCACTTCCACACAGTTTAGAAACTGCAGTTGAATTCTGGAAAGTGAAATTGTAGCACAGGCTTACGTAGGTCATTAGCTATCAGGGCTTCCAGACTTCCCTCGTCTGGACGAGATAGTATCTTGGCATGAACCGTGGTTATTGTCCCTCTGGGCAAAAAGACCTTAAGAGGTGAGGTTGGCTGAAGCTGTAAGGAACTTTCCATTTCTCGTTAGGAGCTAGTGGATGGAAAATGTAAGCAGTGGGATAAAGAATTGAAGGATGATGCTGACTCTGAGCCACAAGGTGAAGAGTGGAGGGGTAGAGTTAGGAAAAGGACTGTGATGGTTGTGTGGGAGACTGGTTGAATGGAGATGGTGGACTGTTTCACAGAAAATGAGTCAGTCAGAAGTGACCCACAATCAGGAACAATGTTTGGAGCAATTCTGTGAGCTGCAGGAGTCAGGGATACAAGTCCATGACCTCACGCCTTGAAGGTCAGTCCTCAAATCTGTAGAGGCAGCAAATGTGGGTCAGTGAGCTGGGATTTGAGTGCAAGTGCCAGCCTGACACATAGAGATCAAAGGTTTATTCCTAAAAGTAATGCAACAACCCAAATTTTTCTACTCTGCTGCTGTAAATTAAGGGGTTTTCTGGTGTAAAAATATAAGCCTGTATCTGAGCAGGCAATGGAAAGACTATAGCTTCATTGCTTCAGGTGATATACTGGCACCCCTGGACCAAACTCACAGTTTCACAGCACAGTTGCATTTCAGATTCCATCCAACTTGTAATGAATCCTGATTATCACCATACTAGTTACAGCACTTGTGTCAAGCTGAGCTCAAGTGCATTGTCTGCATGTCTGCTGCTAGGTATGTGCTGAAGTTTTTTGTAAAGTTAAAGCCTTTATATCTTTATTTTTAGGCCAAGCATCTCGTTTTACCAAGTATCTTACCACTACCTTCCACTTTTACCTTTGCAATATGAGCTTGATACTCAGTAAAATGGATACCACCGATAGTCAAATTTAAATGCAGAGAAATTGAGGCAACAGCAAAATTAACTTTTCTGGTTCTGAAGGATGGGAACCCTTTAAGGAAGGGTGAGATAAAGACCCTGTGTGCAACTTCTTGCCTCCAAGTGATGGGAGAGGATTAATCCATCCACTTTTGCATCAAATTCAAGTGGAAGCACATGTAGGATCTAGACAGGCTTTGCTGTGGAGGACATGCTGAAGGCCTGTCTTCAGAGTCTATATCAGCTACAACAACTTTGATTTGAAAATGTTCTCCTTGTCAAGGGCAGATTCTTTAAATTTATGCTCTGTACAGAGATCCCTGCAATCAGTGCTGCCCTGTGCAGGTGTTAATACCGACATTAGTCTGGGAGGTTTCCTTCGTTACTCAGCAATGCCGTATCTTTCTGACGCAACCATTAAATTAACAGCTTCCTCTAAGTGTGCTGGAGGTTAACAGGATGTCAGTACATAAAACAGATTTTCTTAATGTCAGTGCAGAGCCTTTGTTGTCCCTATTAGTCACAGTGCCAAAACAGAAAGGTGTTTCTGCTCACAGGGTATCCCATCCACAAACCGGTGTAACTGGTCAACACCCCTCCACTGATTCCCATGGCTTTGGGATCAGCCCTTGAGCGTGGAACAGTTTGACCCTCCTGATTAATGCAGAAATCATATTTGGGAAAGATCTGTGTAGAGCTGATTCAATGTTGGGGTTTTTAACTTGTGTTTATAGTTATTGAGCAGCTTAATACTGGCAATTATTGAAGAGGGTCACCTGGAAAAACATAAGCACTCCAGCTCTTGCCAACAAACCACTTAAGCACCTGCTTAGAGATAAGCACACATATTAAGGTAAATGAAGTTGCTCCTAGCCTTGGTGTTGAGCAGATGTTTACAGTTTCTGGATTAGTAGAAACTCCTTGCTTGAAATAATCATCTTTTACCCTTAATGGGCAGAAATTAGATTCTAGTATGAGAAATAATTTTCATTAAACAAAAAATTAAAAACTGTCCCCTTGCTGAACTGGATAGAATAAGGTAAAAATGAGTTTAAACTTCCCCATACAAATACTTAGATTAATGCCATTCATCAGGAAGCAACAATATGCATGTAGAGCAGTTATTGGAGGTGCTCTTCAACAATCTGTGTTGGAGCTTATAATATCCAGGTTTTGAATTACAGACCTGCTTTGGATGTTCTAAAACAATTTTTGGAGAGACAACATTTCACACTAGAGTGTGCCTGACCTTCTCTTGCCAGGAATACTGTGGAAGTGTGCAAAAGCTGAGATGAAGAGAGGTCATGAGTTTATGTATGTCCTGAAGAGGAAGATAAATGGTAAGAAACACTTGGAATCTCGCTTGTCCCTTGAAGCACCACTGCTGTGCTGAAGTGTGTCAGCATAAAAACTGAAAAATTTTCTCCAGAGAAGGCCAGCACAAACTGAGAATTTCCACTAGGCCCAGTGGGAAAGTTTATAACCCTGGCCCTTCACTTGGTGATTGATTGTTTTGTAGGCTGGAGTGTCCCCAGCTGGAGCATGGACAGTGTGTACTGATGTTTCCCCCACAAGAAAAATTGGTATAAAGAGAAGGAAAATAAATTATTATCAGATCTTGGATGTGAATTCTTTTTAAAATTAGAAATGGATAAGGTGTCTTTTTGTGAGGAAGGCAGAGGAGGGAAGGGAAGGTGAGGAAGGGTGGCCTGTGGTGGGTTGAGCAGCACTCCCGTTACAAGGATCTGCAGCATCAGGCTTTAAACCAACTCATTAAAACCTTGATTCGTGCTGTGCCCACGGTGATGGAGGAAAGGGCCTGCCCTGCTCCCACATGCAGATGAGGATTTTCAGGGCTAGAGCTGAAGCATTTGGCAAGTGAGTGCATGAAGCTGAAGGTTACCTGTAGGCAGCTGTTGCTCAGCCTGTGGGTGTTTATATGGCTATTTAATTGCATGTTGCTCAGTACTAAGTGAGTGAGACTTACATGAATAACCACAGCAACGCAAGTGCTGCTGCTTCTGAGATAAAGTCCTTATTTGAGAAACAAATTCTTAACTAATAATACCATAGGCCCTGTGCACTTCTAAAAGTCTGTATTTATCTCTGATAGGAAAGAAATGGTCTAGTTCTTAAAAATAAACCCAAAAGCATTTGAAGGACATTTCCCCCCCCCCTCATTTTTCTATTCTTTTCCCAGGTTGCAAAAATAACATCCAATAATGAAATGAAAACAAGCTGAATAGTTACATTCAGTGGAGGAGGGAAGAGGTAGTCGCAGACAGCTGAAGCATGTCTGGGCCAGTGTCTCGGTTCTTTTCTTTCTACTAGTTCAGTGCCACTCCAAGAATGCAGACAATGCTGGCTACAACTGTTTCATATTTGATTTCCACACTTAAATCTGTGTTTGTTAAATGAAACCCCATTGTCAGACTGGCACACATCCACACTGCCTCTGAAGTGGGTCCCACTTCAGAGCTTGCTGTCTGGGCTCAAGGGTCCTGTTCGTACCCCTTCAGTGAGGATCAGGTATGCAAAGAGCATTTTGCTGGTTTTGTGCTGCTTGTGGCATTGCAACAAAAGCTTTTGGACTCTTCTTCCAGCCACATCCATGGATAACCCTCATAAATCTTGTTTTGAGGGCAGACAGAGTGCTGCAGGGAAGGGATGGGGGGTTGAAACTGCCTCAGGAGTGGTGAATCAATGGGGCACTTGGCTGGAGTTTTCTCTGGGCAAGGCACTGGCTGTGCTACCATGGGAGAAAACACTTGGGCAAGCAGGGCCTGATTCCGCAAAGGGCTGGTACCCTGCCCTGCTCGTGGAGAGGGGGCAGCTGGGGATGCTTTGGGTCTTGGTGGGGTCCCAGGGATGCTCTGCTGGGACACAACCATTGGGTTGCTCAGAGCTTTGCTGAGTGTGGGCAGGAGAAACATTGTGTGTTAGGAGCAAAGCAGAGATTGTGAGTAACAAAGGATCAATTCATATCTCTTATAAAATATCCCTTTCATGACCAAGAAGGGCATGAAAATTATGAACCTTTTTCATAAGCTTAGGGAATTATGAAATGCAAGAGCCTTCCAATCCTTTAGACTGCAGACCCTCCTGGCCTTTCTCCCCCCATAATCTTGTTCCATGGTCCAATACTTGCCCATACTCTCCTTGTGCAGTGAGATTTATCAGTCAGTAAATGTCAATGATGCAAATACCAGATGCAGAGTTCTGCCCAAAGCAGTTTGCATCCCAATGCAGCACAAGAGGAGGTAGAGGGAATAGGATGTCTGTGGTACCATGGGATGTAAAGCTGGAACAGGAGGAAACACTGGCAGTGTTTTGATTCTTCAGGTGTCCCAGAGGAGTCCACTGCTGGACTGTTGTCATGGAAACACCACTATTTCGGGGATTCAAGACTGGCTCCAAACAAAGGTTAAAGGGAAGAAAAACCCCAAGGGATGGCATGTACATAAGGTGAGATTTCCCTCAGCACAGCAAAATTTGTGAATGTCTGAACCAACAGCAAGTCCTCCAAGGTGTGTGGGCTGGGAGAATGCCGGGGCTGGAAACTGATCCTATGCCTCATGCAGGAGCTGCTCAGGAGTGTGGTGCTGGGGCTCTGGCTCTGCCCTGGGTCACCCAAATGCCTGTTTCTCCTCCTGCCCTCACCCCTCATCCCTCTGCACTGTCAAAGTGCTCCTGCCTAAAACTACTTGGAGCAAAGATAACACATGCTGAATGGTGGTTATTTTTCATACCTCTCTTGCTGTTGAGGTCTATGTCGAGATCAGATCTATGCCTGTCTTGTATCTAAGTCTGTGCAGGTTTTGATGGGTCCGTGTGTTAATGGCAGAGCAGCACTCACAGTCATAAGGCAGAGCAGAAAGGCAAATCTTCAAGTTCTGCTTTATGTAACATCAAAAGCAAGCTGTATAAATTCCATAAAATTTTGCGCAGCCTTTAAATTCAGAGGCCCAGGCTATGTATGCAAAAGGTGTTTCCCTTTAGTTGAAACAGCATTGGGATGTAATGGGTATGAAAGGCAAAATTACTGGTTCATAAAATGATCTAATGGAATGATACACATGGCTTCAGGGGCACTACTGAACCTGAATGTGAGTGCATTCAGGACCCGTCTGTCCTTGCCCAGCCATGCCACTTTCCTGGCAATCCACCTTCCCAACTGTGACCAATGCTCATGTTTAAATGTTCAAATTGGAGCAGCTTCACAAAAGTCAAAAGCAGCTTCACAAAACCCAAAGCTGCATAGAATACAGCCAGACTCAAGCATGAGTGCAGTATCTACAGGGTATCTACAGCACTCATAACACAATGGGTCTTTGCAGAGGTTTGGGAAGTCAGTGTAGGGAAAGGGGAACAGGCCTATAACACAGGTACGCGGTCCCAGTTATCCCAGTCAGCAAGCAGTAGCAGGATGGGCCAAGGGGCAGAGATGCAACAGCAGCAGCAAATTGCACTGAGACATCCATGATGTTCAGCATGTTAAAGGCAAAACTGGCCTCCCACTGAAATGGAGACAAAAGCATTTTATCACTTTTATGACCTGGTGAGTGATTATTTATTTAAAAAAAAACAAAACTTCAAAACTAAAGGGCTCAGTGTTTTTGTATTTCTTCATTTCCAACTTGGATAACCCCCCTCTTTTTTTTATATTTAGTCTCCTCCTTTATTCTGCGTCCAAAAAAGGATGTGATGGTAAGGAAAATTAGTAGCTTGACTGTCATGAACTTATTAAAGAAAAATGCAGATTTTTTTTCTTTTTTAACAGGGAAGACAAAGTCGTTGAAACCATATCTTAATAAGAATACTAGGGGAGTAAATTGGAACAGGTATACTTACACAGTTTGTCATATAGTATGTAAGTATAATGAGTGGCCTTTAAAACTGAAACTGCGTAGTTGAATACAAAAAAAATTTCTTCATTATAAAACAGGAAATGTGATAGGAAGTGGCAGAATTACTGTATTAGTGGGACAGTTAATGTGCACTCTCAGTGAGCCCTGCACAGCACATTTGACCCACAATATTAACAAGAAAAGTGCTTCTCTCTTTGAAGGCATCATCCAGGTTGACTCTGCTGCTCCCCTGCTGCCTCCTGAATGTGACACCATATAGAGTCCTGGACTTGTCACCCGGCCTGATGGCACCACCTATCCCTGCCCTCAGCAGGATTCTGGCATAGTTGAGCTCAGCTCTGAGGTAGGTGGGTGAAAAGCTTTGCTGGATGCTCAGCTTCCCTGGCTCGTGCCTCCTCCTTGTCCCAGCACATCCCTGCCCCAGAGCGATTTGCTATGGAGCCAGCTCCATCCTTTGTGCCAGCTCAAAGGCTTTTCCATGATGGAGGGAGCCTTAGAAAAGGTTTTAGGAGTAATTTAAATTTCCTTTGATCCAACAACTCTGCAGGTAAAGAATAATGCTATGAGAGCTGGCAATAACTGGCTGCTGTGCTGGAGCCTCTCAGCGAGCAGAATGGGCTCTTCTCTATCAGGCTGGAATAACTGTTCTGTGTTCCTCCCCTGCCCGGTACACAGAGAGGGGCTTTAAAAGGGATTGGATCATGCATAGATAAGTCAGGACAATGGTCCTGCTGGTATCCACTCAAGGCCGGCTGGGAGTGTCCTGGAGGAAAGGCTAAAATTCACCTTTTGTGCACTCGGGCATGAGATTGCATCCTTGCTGTGCTCATCATGATCACAGATGATGTTTAGTGTTAGTTGCCAGAAGGCCACTGAAAACTCTTCTGTGCATCTCCTGAGTTTGCTATTCCATACTCCTGAGTGTCCTGACACTGAGGTGCCTCAGTGGAAAGACGTGGCCACCCCAAGAGGACACCGTCACACCACCACACTGGCATTGACCACCACAGCACACCAGCTTTAACTGGGATTCTCATGCTGAAAAATGGGGAGCAGGGAAGAAATTCAGGATGCCACAAATGGGAGCACCTGAAGGAAACCCCAGGCAGCGCAGAAGGAAGGTTGTTAAGATAATTTTAATGTCAGCCTCATGTTGCTTTTATCACTCTGGACAAAGAGTGAGTTTGGGGTTAGTTATTCTTCTGAAGCTCTGCCAAAGGGACAGCAGACACCTGTGTTATTCAATCAGATCCTGATCTGAGCAGGGTATATTTCATTCCTGTCCTTATTTAGGAACCAGTTTTAACTGGGGAGCATATCTATGACACACAGAGGCACATATTCCTTCATTTAAATACACCAGCACTGACTCTGCCTTGCAGGAAGGAATCTTTTTGTCAGTGTAAGCATCTTGGATGCACATTTATCTGTGCTCCTGATTTCAGGCTGATGAATGGGAAGAAGAGCTGAACTTGTGCTAAAGGCAAAGTCTGTGTATGAGAACACAGAAAATAGCACGATTAGGCTGTGATTTCTGGTGCCACATCAGAGACTGTATCAACACAGCTCCAGAACCTTGAGAAACAGTGTCCTGTGGTTTGATTTCCATTCTGGCATGCCAAATGCAGTAAGACCCAGTTTTTTTGTGGCACTTTCTATTTTTTTATTTAGGGAATTTGAAAAATTCTTGCCTTGAGGCTGAGCCTGAAGTTATGATCTTGGCATATCCATACCATTAAATTTCTGTGGACAAAAGCAGAAACATCTGGATTCATGAGTGGATGTTGGCTAAATCCACCACCAACAACAAAAAAAAAAGCCTTCAGGGGATCCTAGAGGGTTCTAGCCAGGATAAATAATACAACAAAACAAGAGTGCTATTAAGAGTAATTGTAACACTGAAGCTGAATTATAAGATGAGGGCCAAGCCCTTTTCACAATCTGCTTTTCCAGCGAAGAGCCCTTCAATTTACACTTAACACACATGTGGCTGATGGAACAAAGGAAAAGTTGAAGGAAGATGAAAGCAGTGCAGAGATTATTCAGCCTTGCTGGTTTAGCTCCAGGCACATCATTTAAATGAATAGATGATCAGTTTCCAGTTTGTTTTAAATTTTCTGGCAAGAAATTTTACGCTTTATCCCAAAATTGGATATGCTTAAAACTCTGTGTTTTTATTTTAAGGATCTGCTATTTTCTTTTTATTTCTTAAGGCAAGACTCTGGAAGTGCTCTGCAGGAGACACCTGATTGCTGGGACTGGAGACGCAGCCCGACTAGGTCACCGAGGGGGCCTTGTCCCTGTTCCCAGCTCCATGGGGATCCTGGGATAGGGGAACAGTTCTGTTCTCCTCCACCTCTGGGAGGCTAAACCCTGCCTTGATGAGCCACATGCTATACCTGAGCTCCACAGCACCCAAAGCCAGGGGAATTGGCCAAAACTTGTGTTGTCCCACACACACTTGCAGCTTCTTTGGCAGCACCCTGTTGTACCAGCACTACTCACCTAGTTTAGAGCTAATGGAAGAAGAAAGGTTTGTACTGCTCGTCCCTTGCATCTCCTTTTGGTGTTTTCAGGATTAGAAGGTGCTGAACAGCACATATTCTGCCACCCAGCCCCTCCTTCATGGGTCATCTCTTTGCATCAGGTCATGCAGCATGTCTTCCTGTGACAAGCTGAATGACACCCATGGCAGATGAATAAAAAGTAAGCTGTATGTTGCTGAAAATGCCCTTAGAACACCAACCCTTCCCAATCACTGCAGTCAGCATTTCTCATGGCTGACTTTCTCATGTACTTTGCCCATGCAGATCAGCCTTACCTGTGCTGACCTTGAACATCACCATTCCCAATTCCTGGAAAGCCTGCTTCTGTTGGCCTGCTCTGTAATCTTCAGCCAATATATCTTCGGGTGAGTTGCTTCTTCATGGAATAAAAACCACTTTGGTCAGCCTTTGTCCCATCCTCCTCCTTCGTTGTCCATTTCTTCCCTGTTGTCCATATCACAGCTGACCTGAGAGAGCTGATCTGTTGGTACTACTCCAGTAGGTCCTTCTCCATGGACAGGCTTTAGGTTTTTAGGCTTCCTGTGATGTGCTGCCAATGCTTAAAGCTCCCCGAAGACTGACACTAGGCTCTGAATGGTGGAATGCAGGTTTGAGACGAGACAATATTTGAAGTATGACTGAAAATACCAGTGATGCACAAATGATGACGTTTAGGCTGCCATATGTTCCATAGAAGGAATAATCCTGTTTACACTGTAAGGAGTGGGAGTTTAATTTGCCTTAGAATAGCCTCAACATATCTATGAAATCCATGAAAATGATACCCTGGTATTTCTTTGGACATTATTTTCAGCAGATCTGTTTATTTAATTTGCTGACAACATCTGTTATTTCCTCCACTGTTTCCCAGCACCCACAGTCTGGGTTTGAACTGAAAGCTGACAGGACCTAACACAAAAAATCGAGTGCTGCTTCCCGTCATCATCATTGGTCATCAAAGTGAAACAGAGAAATGCATCTGCTCATAGATGTTACAAAATATTTGTTTTAGATCAGCTGCTCTCCCTGCCACTGTTCACGTTGGCAGTTGGGTTCTCCATCCAGCTGGAAGGCAGCAGGAAGATCTGCTGGAACTGCAGGGCTCTGGGTTGGGAACAAACAGTTTGAGAAGCTGAGGAATGAGGGAGGAAGCAGAACTCAATTTGGAACGTCAGATAAGAAAATACCTGTATCTTCAGTGCACTGTGATTTTATTTTGCATGGCACAAAACACACCTTGGTGTTGCACGGCTGTTTGCAGATTATACTGACTCAAAGAAGACTCATGGAAAAAAGGCTTTGATGTCTTCAGTAAACAAATACCGGTGTCAAAAGATCTTTAGTTCTTGTTAGCATGCTGCAAACAGCTATGTCTGAAGAAAAACAAACATCCCAAGGTTGATGGAAGAGTAGGGAAGCCATAAAGTACTGCAGTCAACTCCTTGTTATGAGGAGAGCAGAAATGACAGTGCCATGAAAACACCTTCTCTTTCTCCTTTTGAATTAGAAACAAAAGAAGAAACTGTGTCAGAGTTTACCAGTTATGTGGTGGGAATAGATGGGTATAAAATCTCATGGCTAAATCACTGCATCTCAATCACAAGAAAAATATCAAGTCTGCTGGAAAAGCAAATCTCCTCTGGAGATCTTTCTCCAACCATTGGGGTGAAGGGTAGAAGATGTACCCTTTCTCCAACCCCTGCTTTGACTCTGCTTCCTCAGTGCTTCACCTGCTGCCACAGGACTACCAGCAAATCTGAACTCTTGCAGCTATGGAACCTCATCCCAAAAAACTTCATCAGCTTTTATGTTGGGCAGCCAGTTTCCATGAGGAGGCACCAGACATGTATTGTGCTCTCAGTGAGGAGGATGAGGATTTTACAGTCATGTGCCTACCTAAGCTTTTACTCTGTAAAGGTTGTTGTACTTGCCTCATTGCCTGGCTTAAAACACCCCTTTGGAAATGCAAAAACTTAGGAAATGAATCAAAGGAAAGCACTAAAAAATTATCACAATTACATCACCACAATGCTGCGGACCCTAATTTATGTTTTTATGCTTGTAACAATCCAAATAAGGGTCAGGAAGAGAAAGTTTGGGGCTTCTCTGTGAAGGGAAATTAAAAATCAAAAGGTCATGATAATAATCAATACACCAATATTTACTGCAAACTTAAGTATTATCAAGAGCCTCCAGGGAGCCACTCACTTTAGTTTCATGTTATTCTGAGCATTTCTCTGTTTAAAGATGGTTCATAGGAACTGGGAAATAAATAATTCAAATATAGTTGACTTTTTAATGCCTCTGTAGGATCACTAACATCTTTCCTTTGATAACACTTTTGTTCTGCCTACCAAAGTTCCATTCCAAATGGAACTGGTGAGACAAGCACTCCATCCAATGAACCAGGGCTTATATGAAAAAAAAGCAGAAAAAGGCAAAAATTCCAGGAAAATAAAGAAGCTCATAATCCCAATGGTAGTAAGTATCCTTCTGGCAACTCCATACAAGCTCTTCCCTTCATTGTGAGCCTCTCCCTGCTGGATTTGCAGGGAGGGTTTGTCACTAAAGCTGAGACAGAAATGGCTCATAATAAACAGCAGCTCCTTAGAGACTGTAGTCATGGCATGTGAGAGCTGTTTACCTGGCACCATAAGCATTATTCTGTTTATCTTCGGATGTTCCTACAGAAACAGAGAGTATTACACTGTGGTAAATAAGGCTCCTTCACCCCCAGGAATATGTTTTTTTTTTTCCAAACTTGCTGCCCTTCCCTTTCAGTTGCAGAAAGCCCATCCTGTGATTTCTGAGTTACTCCTTCCCAAGAGAACAGACTGCTGCCCGGCACAGACTGAGCCAGGACTTGCTGACAGCAGCTGAGGTGGTTGTTTCCATCACTGGCCTGCCCATCATAGCCAGAGGCTGAATCCAGCTTCTGCAGGACATGGACATGGACACGGATATGGAGACAGACATGACCTCTCACACAGGATCACCTTCTTCCCAGGGACCATTACTGTTTGTGTAACGTGTGTAACAAGAGATGTAGAGGGAATAGGCTCTAGCTGGTAGTTTCTAATCAAGTGAATCCTACACTTAATGCTGCTTGTGTCTTTGATTGCCCCAAATATGAAAGATAGGGGCTCTGAAAACTATGAGAGGCTCTTTGCAGATGGGAGGTCACTCTGAGGTTCTGTTCCTGGCCACAGTGGGGGAAAGGCTTTTGATTTTAGAGGGCTTAGGGCTGAGCACCATCCATTGCTGGAGCCCTGTTTCTCCCTACCTGCTACAGCAAATATTTTGATTGCAAGAGCCAAAACAGTTGTGTACTTTATCATCTGCAATCCCATTACGCTGCTGATAATCATCCAACTAATTTCAGACCCATCCTCCCCCAGATGGATGCTGCTACCAGCCAGGTTGGTACTGGGTACCACCCCAGGGCACATCCTGATTCTCCTAAAGAAGACTCAAATGGGACAGTTGTTCTTCAGGGTAAGCCAGCTTGAAGGATGGGGGGTCCTTAGGCTGCTGCGATGAAAACATCACCTCTGCATGGCAGGGAAAGCAGAGTGGCAAATTTAACAAGTAGTAATTTTGCCATTAAGCTCACACCCCTGAAGATCCTCTAATACCCAATTCACCCCATCAGTTGGGATCCGGCACTGAGCTGATTTATGGAGTAGTGCAGTGGGCTGTGTGGAGAGTGTTTATTCAAATAACATCATCCCTCTCTACCAAACACTGTTTTATTTCTAGTTTAATTAAAACACAATTAGCAAGGCTTGCAATTTTCTTAAATAAGCCCGACCTTCAATGGAATTAATATTAATCTCTGCTCAACGTGCAATTCAGTAGAGTGACACGTGGAAAATTACACATTCCTCACTCAAGAATGCAGCCTGGAGGATGACTTCATGCTCCTGAATGAGAGGATCAGTGTGCCAGATGCGCCTGGTGCCTGACCCCTTTACAGCTCTGAAAGATCACACGTCACTTTAAAATGTTATTTCATGCATGCAGGAGGAAGAAAGAGAGACTGATTGCTTTATGTTCCTGAGCTTCCATTTAATTTGGTTAAGGTGGTGTGAATGTCTTAATAACATGAGGCAGAGCTCTGATCCCTGGCCTGGCTGTGTGTTTCTAATAGACACCCTGATGCCTCTCTCATGACCAAAGTGGTTAACAACCTGTATTTCCCTGATATTAATTAGAAGCTGTATTTCATTCTGATGTTGAACAAGCCTTGCAGCGTAGCTGACAAGCTTGCAGTCCTCACTTCCAGTCAGGCATTGAATTTTACTGCATTGTTTTGTCTGGAGACAAAAGCAGCAAATGTGAGTATAAAATTAATACCTTTTTAATTTTGTACTTCTAGGCCACAAAAATCAGGTGGTATTCAGACTTTCCTGCTCTTGGTCCTTTTCTCTGCTATAGACTTGAATGTCCTTTCTTTTTCTTTGCCTAGCTGCTCACTCCCAAAATGCTGCTGAAAGTAATCCAGAGAGTGATCCAGGTCTCTGTAATAAGCACGTTCCCATAGCAAATTATATAAAAGCGTTTTGTACACTTGTATTTTTCCTCTCCTCCAGTGCATTCCAAGCACCTACACAGTCATGCTAATTAGATCATGTAATAAACTTAAATGTGGCAAAAAGTCTGTTCACAGGGTATTGCAAGACAGCTGGACCTGGAAAGCAGCCAGTCATTAATTTTGTTTTGTTCGAGAAAACCCAAAGGACATTTTTTTACTGAAGATGAAGCAAACCCCATGTAATAGGAGCTGTAAGAGGAGACAAATTATTTTATTTAAATACTCCACAGTGAGCCCTGATATAAGGGTTTGCTTATATGAAAACAAACAAACAAATTGTGAGAGTTTAACAAAGCCATTAAAAATAATTAAACCTAAACTAAAAAACTAAACTAATGTTGAGTTAAACTTGATTAGTTTAGTTAAAGTAAACAAAACTAAATGAATGTGAATCCATAATGTTAATCCATACCCACAGAGGAGCTAAGTAGCAAGAACTTAACTTTGAGCCTCAAGTGTCTTTTAAATGAAAAGAAGTGTCTGTGTGGGATATGGGGAGAGATTCAATATGCACCTTGATAAATTTTTCCATAGATGGTCTTAAACTATGCGTAATACAGTAATCCCTGCATTTGTGGGGAAATACAGGTGTGTGAAAACAGGGCCTTCTCTGACAGACCACTTAGTGTGGCAACCTTACACTTGCACGCTCGTTTCTAGGGAAAGGACTAACTTTGAGTGCCCTGCCAGTTTGACAGCAGTGTTTAACTGGTCCTTGGGTTTATGTTAGAGCTGGTAATGGGATCAGCTCTCAGGTAGGAATTGCTTCCTTAATTTCAGATCAGATGCTGTAAATTTTCGCCACTGAATCACATTTAAATCTGTAGATTTATTGGCTTGGTGATTAAATAGTACCCCAGTAATTCTCCTAATGATCCAGACAGACTGGGAGCATTCCCAGATGACTGCACTTCTGCAATGCTAACACAGGCAGTGACACGGAGCATGAAGGACTGACACGTTATGGAACATGAGAGAAGGAGCTGAGGCTGTGGTTGTGGTGTGATGGTCTGGGAAACACTTGATTCCATCAAAATCTCATTAATGAAGCATTCAATAACTTGCAGCTATATTCCTGATCAACACTAGATGTTGCTGTGCTGCTACTCATATAAGCTATACATTAGGAAGGCTTTTAAATGGTATTTGCTGCAATTTCCTCTTTCCTGTTTCTGTTAGACACTATATCCTGACGCCATATGGCTGGGGGACCTGCTACTTTAATTATTTAAAAAATTGAAGTCTTAATTTTATTTGTATAATAGCAAGTTTATAACCACCTTGAACGTACATGTAAAACTTTACAAGCAATAGAGACTCTCACAAGTGATAACATGAAGCAACTCCTATATGAATGTCAAATATTTACTTAAACTCTGCTTCTGGATTTTTTGCAATCCAAGGGGAATGACATCGTTAACCGGACGATTCCAGGAACAGACTGACAGCTGCAAGGCCATGGAGGGAAGTTTGTTTATAAGGGGACCAAAAAAAAAAAAAATTTAAAAAAAAGTTTAGTCCTGCTGGGTTTCAGGCTTTCTACTCCCACGTGTTTGAGTGGGAGAAAGGACAAATCTTAGGACGTTTATTTCCCCATGGCAACAGAAAACGGAAATTACTTTAACCCCATCTAGTGACAGATGACTCATTGCTCAGCCTGCTGCTATTTTCCAAGCACTAAAACAATACAGCTGCAAAGAAAAGGCCAGTCTGTATTATCTCATAGGCTGAGCACTGGGCTCGTGGGAGAGGGCAGTTCTCTGGCTGCCTTTCCATCAAAAAAAGAGCTGGAGCCTTTTGGTTATTCTTTTATGGTATAAGGAAAACGTGCCTTTGTGCTCTCCATCCCTGTGCTGCTGGAGGGCAAATCCAGGGTATCCCTGAGATGGAGGTGATGCAGATTGGGGTGAGCTGCTGATGGGTGTCCTATTGCTTGGTCCTGCTCATTTTGAATATGATGAAATTGTGAAAGGGTTTGGGTTGAAAGGGACCTTAAAGATCATTTCGTCCCATCTCCCTGCCATGGGCAGGGACACCTTCCACCAGACCAGGCTGCTCCAAGCCCTGTCCAACCTGGCCTTGGACACTTCCAGGGATGGGGCAGCCACAGCTTCTCTGGGCAACCTGTGCCAGAGCCTCAGCACCCTCACAGTAAAGAATCTCTTCCTAATATCTAATCTAAATCTCTCCTCTTTCAGTTTAAAACTGTTTCCCCTTGTCCTAACTTGTATCCAGGGGTCCAAGAGCCCATTGCCGTGCTTTCAGCTTAAGCATTTCCCTCCACCTTGAATGACATGCAATGAACTGTATGTCCAATATAGAAATGACTCATTCCCAAATGCAGCTGAATCAGGGGACAGCAGGTAATTATCCTGCGGAAAGGTTAGAACTATATTATCTTTGAGGTCCTTTCCAAACCAAACTGTTCTATGATTCTGTGAAAGAGTAATTAGTGAGAGTGGTTTCTAAGCAAGGATGATGGAACCATTATTACCTGGAGACCTTAAACCCAGATGAGGTGCTGTTGTGAAAGACAAGCTTCAATAGGAGGAAAAGGTAAGCGATGTGCTCCAGAGGTCAGTTTTAATGGTGATATCTGTCTTCTTGCACCTAAAACTCCCTGCAGCTGAGCTGCACAGAGCCACCAACTCATCTGAGCAGCATCTCTGTTGGATGACAGACTCTTGCTCAGCACCTTCTGGACATGAAAAGCTGGTTTGGAGAGGAGATAATTCAAGATCAGGGATTAGAAGGTGGTTCCAGCATCAGCCTCTTTCTACCAGCAGCTCAGTGCAGGAGGTACCCTCTCCTCAAACGCTGGTTTTCTCAAATTATAGTAAGGACTTAGTGAGGCTAGAAATATGGCCTCAGGTGCATTTTACACATAAAATATTACACCACTGAACGGGAAAGGTATTAATGCTGCCCATGAGATGATATTCTGAATAACTGGTCAGTTAACATCACTTTATTCACCACAAAGCAGGGTCAGACATCACAGTGTTGGGAAATTCAGGATCTCAGGAAAACTACATGGAGGGATGGTATCATGGATATGTGAATAATTTTCTTTCTGTGAAAGACAGGCTGCTGCTACAATACCTGAGTCTTACTCAGTCTTGTCATTTGTATGCTGCTATGATTAACTTTCTCTTTTTAACAGCAGAAAATCAGGTTCATAAGGGTCTATTTGGGCAGTATAATTAACAAAAAAAATAGCTCTGTTACCAGGTTGTTTTGGAAACCAGACTCTGGGCTGCATTAGTGGCACAAACACTATCTTCCTGCAGGAATCAGCACACACCAACATGAACTGGCAGCTAAACCCAGAACTTGAACAGGGAGCTCCAGAAGCACACATGTGTGTGCTCCAGCAGCAAACATGCTGTGGTTCAGCATGGTTTGTTATCTGGGAACACCCTGGGGGTGGCTACAGCCATCTCATAGCAGTCATTTCACCAGCAGCTGGACCAGCGTGCTCAGGCCAGCTCTGATTTCTGGAGAAAGAAAAGGGAAGGTTCAACTGGGAGGTGCTTCTTGGCTCTGAGGTGTTATCTCATTCTGCTCCTTTCCTGACAGTTCCATTCAGTGCTCTCCTACAACACAAAATGTCCTGCACCCCAAACTGTCAAAGCCCTGTGAAATTGCCAGCTGTGGGGAAGGAGCACAGCTTATTCTTGAAACAGAAAATGTAACCGTTATCATCTAAACTTACACCAGCCTACCAGATCCAGAGAAAGACATGGGAAATCAGATTAAATTCTGTCTTTTGAGAATCCATCCGTCAGTGTTCTAGTTTGGAATTCCATGAATTATGGCACTGAACAAAATGACTGCTTCTTTCAGAGAGGAAGCTATTGCCAAAATGTCCCAGTAGAAAACAGGAACAACACTTTTAATTTAGGTTTTTATGCTTTAGCGTTCTCTCCACTTCTTTAACTAGAAAATGGTTATACTACCTGAAAAAAAAATTATTTTGCTGCTTGAGGCAGAAAGATCTGATTAAATTTGTGAAAGTGGAAAATAATGGTAAGAGATCTTTGTATGGCTGTGGTTTTGACTGCTGGTGTCAGCTTTACTGCCAATATGTGCAGATGGTAATGAATGAGCTACCACCAACCATCCTTTATTGTCCTAGGGCCTCACTTAGCTCATAAATGTCTTCACTGGTTATTATTTCCAGTTATTTAGTGTTCAGTTGGTGAATGGAGTGCTCCCATCGATGCTGTTCCCTGAACCAGCAGAGCAGGGTAAGTAATGGCAGTTTCTCAACCAAGCCCTTAAACCCAGCAAAAAGGATGCAGAAGACACATGTGTGAGCCAATGTCAGTAATGAAACCAAGACTTCCACAGCTGAGTTGCTTGTACATAAATATGATGTTCCAGCAAGAGCCTGGGCCACTGGGACCTGTATAAAGCAGAGCCAAGACCAAGTCTGGCCCCAAGGGCAAGGGTGTGCAGAGCTGGTGGCTGTGCAGGTGGGTTTGAGCAGGGTGGTGGAAGGTTCTGGTTCTTCCAATTGGCTCCAGGACTTTTAGATAATGCATTCAGACTTCCCAGAGAACATTCTGTGCTAAATTTTGCATAGCCAGGAGACAGCATTTCTTCTCACAAACAAGGACATAATAGTCTTTTCCAGAATAAGAATATAAATTACTTTCCTAATTTGAAGCTGTGGACAAACGCAGCATCCACTCTGACTTACCAGCCTGATGCCTGTGCTGAGTTCTGTTCTTCACAGTTGTCCTTAGAAACACTTCCTCTCCCTCTTTCAGTGTACAAACACTGCGGTGACTTATGGAAACCACAAACAACCACTGCACACTTTCTATCAGTAATTCTTTGTTCATACCAGAGGGTTCTTCTTTCAGCCATATCTATAGTTTTTGTTTATTGCTCTGCAGCATGTCTTGCCCTGACACCTCATCCCCAGGCAAAAGCAGGAGGCAGAGGAGCTCTTTTCCTCTGCCAGAGTGGTGGAGATTGGGGTCCAAACTCTCTTTCTTCATTTTCCAAAGCTACTTCCTTCTGGCAGAGTATTTTCATGCCTGTTAAGACATGAATCTATGAAGCTGTGCCTTCATACCTCCTAGTGAACCTCAAGGCTAATTTCCCTTTGACTGCAGACTCCAGGAAATACCATCCTTCTCCAATTCTCATCAAGGCAGCAAGAGTTTCTTCCTTGGTGTCTAATTCTCCTAAAGGCATTCAAGTTTTCCTACTGGAGCTTGCTAATTTCTAAGCAGAGTTGCCTATAAAAATTTCCCTCAATTTCAACACAATTTCCCTTGGACTAGAGCTATGGAAACAGTCGCGGGCTGCCAGCTTTCCTGGCTCACCTTTTGAGTAAGGTTGCAAATTTGTGTTTCCTGGGACTACAATTCACAAAAAACATCTTATCTTCCCCCAAAACAGGAACTGAGGCTTGCTGGGTCTGCTGCATCTTTTGAAAGGCTTCTTCCTCCCGTAATTGTGGAAGGAATGAGCTCTCCTGGAGCAAACTGTCCAGTTTGGGTGCCTGGGCAAGATGGGAGCATTTTAGGGGGCAAGGCAGGTTCTGCTGCTGCTGCCATTCTGCATCTGTCTCAGCACAGATCCTGCCTGGTCACAGCTCCATGCAGAGTCAGGAGGAGAGCATCTAAGGCCAATGCCTGAAGGCACTGCTTCAGCTTTCATAGAACTACAACATCCCAAGCAAAAGGGGTGTTTAAAGAGTTGGCTGGTGTTAAATTAAGTGTTTTAGGGACTGCATGAGAATGTTAGAAATGCCCTCCCCAGCCATGTGTCTCCACTGAAGTAATATTTCAGCCTATCTGCTCTTAAGAGTCCACAAAATCCTCCTCTGTAGCCTCTGATCAGACACATTTGTGGTTCCTGTTTGAACAGTGATGCCAAACGCCCTGCTGGCTTCCTCCTCCCAGGGGAAGTGTCTTAGGAAAGATTTTTAGAGGAAGGACTGAACTCCATGGCCCTAAGCAATCTCCGTACTGTTTCATGTGACATGACTCAGTACCATACTTAGTCACTCAACAAGTTTTAGTGCTTCTAATTAAACCCAGCTTTTGCCCTGACTATCACTGCATAAGTGCTGTCTCAGTCAGGAAAGTCATTAGTAGTAGTGCTGCCCTCAACAAGCCGATTGGGAGGGAGGCTGTAATCTCCTGAAGGAATTCTAGCTTTTCATAATCAGAAGGCAAAGGTGTTCCTTTTACAACATCCTTCTAAAGCCTGCTTTTCGAAAAATTCAAAGCTCACAACTTTGTCTGGAGTCACAAGGAGCCTCCCAACAATCAGCAGAGTATGTCATCAGCAGTCTCAAAGGTCTGGGGCTGGTGTTTGCAGTGCAGAGAGGTTAGTCTGGGTTTCCAGCAAGACAAAGGAGTTGGGTAATGAACAGCATCATGCATCCAGTGCTTCAAAAATGCAGTGGGACTTGGGGTGCGAACATCAAAAAGTCAGGCTGGTGTTTCACAAGTAGCACACTTTTTCCTGTGTGCACAACGCAGGATGACTCAGCTGCTCACTGATGGCAATAGTTATAGTTTGCTGAAATAAATACTGACCTTCAAACAAGTACTATCACTAGCATAAATACCAGCCTAAATACAATAAACCTAACCCTTGCCTTTTTTTTTTTTTTTTTTCCGCTACTTTCTTTCCAGAAGGTTTTACACTTGGATCTCTCCCAGGGAATCTCAGCATCCTTTTTCATCCTCAATAGAGCTTCAGGAGAGTTTTGCTCTGTGGGTTCAGCCTGACAAAAGCTGCAGTGTCAGGAACTAGAAGATGAAAAACAAAGGTGATCCAGAGCAAAAGAGAGATATTCTTCTGAAAAGCTTGACTGAACCACTTCTGAACATTTTATAAGAAATATCCCCACTTGCCAGCTGTTTGCACAAAAATCAGTATTTGGACACCTAAATATGCCACAACTGTCTTGCTCAGTGATTGTAGAGAAGGAGTGTGCTCCCTCCCCAGTTGTTCTTAGAAAGCCTCCTGGGCCTGGCCGTGTCCCTGTGGGAGCATGATGCTGTGTGCACATGGCTCCCCTGGGACCAGATGGGTGCCAGAAGCAGCACCAGAAGAAAAGCAGAGCCACCCTCTCAAGATATTTTAGCAAATTTGAAATAGCTGAGTGGTTTCATACCAGACTAGCATGCTATATCTGGGGAGGTTTAGGTTGGATACTAGAAAGATGTTCTTCACTAAGAGGGTGGTTGGGCACTGAACAGACTCTCCAGGGCAGTGGTCACAGCTCCAAGGCTGCCAGAGCTCAAGAAGCATTTGGGTAATACTCAGGCACATGGTATGAATCAGGGAGAAGGTCCTGTGCAGGGCAAAGGGTTGGACTTGATGATCATTGTGGGTCCCCTCCAACTTGGCATATTCTGTGTTTCTGTGTGATTTTGTTACTCTGTGAGCCAGCACTTGAAATGCTGGAGCACCTTTTCCTCTGCCTTCACTGTGCAGCCTCTTACTTCCCTGCCTCTATTCATACACTTTTAAAGTAGTGTGAATGCCCGCAGAGAAAAAATCTATTAAAAATTAAAAAGAGTGCCTGGCCAGAGCCCTAGTTTTGCCTGATTTTCTGAAAACTGCAGATTTTTTTCTTTTCTATGTAATAAGGTTACATGCAGAAATATTACAGAATTTTTTTCCCACTTCTCTGAGATAAAAAGTCACTTCTTCCTATTTCTAAAACAATATGAATTTAAGTACCTATTAGAAAAGAAAAAAAAAAAAGGGCCATGAACTGTGTGCTACTTCATCCTTCCATGTAACACTAAAGTGACGTTGGAAAGAGGAAGTGTCTGAGAGCTGGAGCTGCGCCGGGAGATCCCGCGCTGCTGCTGGTGTAACTTCACTTGCTTATCTCTTCACTTCACCCACTTGTGGGATGTCTGCGTGTCAGAGCAGAGGTGCTCCCTCAGAGGTCCTCTCCGAAGGGCTCCAGAAAAAGCTGCATCCACGGAACAGTGCTAGGATTTCACGCTGCTGGCTGAGTCCCATGTATTAAAGCCTGTCACATCATTCCTGGGGACTTTGGAGGGAATTCAGTTCAGATCCAGGTAAGTGCCAGCTGGTTGGAGCAGGAGTTTGCCAAGGCTGGATCAATTGATTACTTGTTGGCACGAGGTTTAATTTTGGGAATTCCACGAACAGCAGGAGAAAGTGATGTGAAGTTGTCAGCTTAACTCCATTCCTGAACTCCAAATTGTGGTTTTGCTTTAAATGCAGGAGGAACAGCAATGCCAGGAGATAAGGGTGTTTGGATCTGGGATGGGCAGTTTGCTCAGGGCAGCCCTTGGTTACTTAAATCAATACTAAACACTGAGGTGCAGCTCTGAATGACACAAAATTGCAGCCTCCACTCACGTAAACCATCCTGAAGATGTTTGGTAATGGGGAGAACCCAAAGATTCAGAAACAGATGTCCTCTGAAGCAGCTTTTAAGTTACACGTTAATGCAAATTCCAAGTAAATGCTGGTCATTTGAGTAAGGACCTTTCTGCAAAGGTGCCAGGAATGGTGCTGTGACCTGAAATAAATGCCAGCTCTTGTATGAGCACAGAAACCTCCAGTGTCCTGAGCTGGAAACTAAGGGCTGTGGGGCAGATGCCAACCAAACTCCTTGCATTCATGTTATCCAGCTCCCTGTGGGAGAGCCAGGAAACTCCCAGCAATGCCCTTCCTCTGGCTTCTCTGAGATAATTGGGTATCCAGGTATCCATTAGGGACTGGCAGAAAATGAAAAACTAAACATAGTTAAAAAATAAAGTAAAACCCAAGTGGCCCATCTCTGGGCGTGTGTTACCGGCTGTACATGACACTTACAATTAAATTGCTGAAGAACCGGTTCTGGGTCAGGTTTATGATCCCTCAGTAAGTGGAACAGAGGGTAAAGCAGGAATTTGGCACTTCAGGGCCACCCTCGTTTGAAAGCTTAATAAAGACTGACGTCTCGGAGGCTGCTCAGTTTGTTACTGTTCCTTATGTATTTTTTAATAATTTTCAGAAATCTATATGGGAATGCCTATTGCCAGCTGAGGGAGTATAAAAACTGGATGAAATGCAAAAATAGTCAATATTTTTTCTCTAGCATTTTCCTCTGTTGAAAGAGGACCTGATGGATTAGCCAGGCAAATGGGCGTTGCGTACACATTGGTAAATACTGTCCTGCTCCACATGTTGATCCCAGCCTTGGATAAGCACTTGTGTCCAGTTATTGCCTTCAAAAAGACTTCCACATGAAGGCAACTCATCCCATGCTGTACACTTGGGTATTTTTATCTGCCAAGCATGCTGAGATTTGTAATACTCTGCTCTTCCCAGATTTATAGATGGAATTAGAGGAAGGCGAGAATATATCCCCAGCCTCTCTCTCCTGAGAGCTGTGCAGCTCCTGTGCTGGTGAGTATAAACAGCAATGATTGGCTGGACTCTGCTGGGGTTTTGTATGTCAGGTTCTGTCTTTCTTTAATTGTTTTGCAGATTTTATTTCTCACTTGTTCTTCATTTTTCAGTTTTCACCCTATGGCAAAGGCTGTTTTCACATGTTATACTTGAACTATGAAAAATGACTGGAAGTCAGGGAAAAAAAACGAGATGTAGGGAATTATGTTACTGGTTCTAGTGGAGGGCTTGAGCAAACTGAGAGTAGAGTGCTGGGGGAACTGGGACTGACAGCAGCTTTGAGCTTGGTCTAAACTCTGGGAAGGCAGCACACAGCCCTTTTGCATGGGCACTGGTTAAAGAGTAAGATGACTTTTTAGAGACTAACTTTATGCTTCCTGATGAATTTTCTGAAGGAAAAATAAAACCTTTCTTTGTGTGCCTTGTGTTGGGGGGTGGCATCTGCTTCAGCCTGTGTTCTCCTTCCTGTGTTGTGTGGCACCACAGGGTGTCTGGTGGGTTTTTCCACCTCATGGTGTCTCAAAACTTTCATGAATCATTTCACTCCATTTTTTTCCCCATTGCAATCCATCCAATGGGCCACGACACAAAAATCCTCCTTCCTCCAGTCTCCCCACCCCGGGTTCCCAGCGAGAAGATGTGTGCAGCATTGTGGGAGTCAGGGTGGTGGCCAGAGGGAACAGAGACATCCTGGCTGCTAAACTCCATGGCCCCAGCACAGGAACCTCAGCAGAAGCACTCTGCTGAGCATGTGAAAGGAGCAAGGTCTGAAAGCTGCCTCGAGCCCTCCAAACTCCTCCAGAGCCATCTTCTGATTTACAGGAGTCAGAAGCTGGGGAGACACCAATGCAACAATAAACGTGGTAAAACATTGGCTGCCCATCACTAGGAGTATCAAGTGAAGTGGCATAAGATGCATTAGGCCAGTTTTCCAACTAAGTTTTAAACAGGAAAGTTTTGAAAGTTATAACATAGCTCAGATAAAAAGGAAAACAAGTAAAAGCCGCTACATTACTGATCTCTGGGGAAGAAGTGGGTGTCTTAGCAGGACTGTAGGTGAATTCAGAACATTTAAGATCAGCAACTCTCTTCTTTTGTCTGACCATCTTTCTACCAGTTGCAGGTGCAGTTTGTTCAGATGTTATTAAGTTTTTCAGTACGAATACCAGAATAAACTGTACTGATCATCTAGTCTGACCTGCAGTGTCAGACAAACCATGGGACTTGAACAAGTGTAGTCTTTGGAAGGAAAAAACTCCATCTTTTAACAAAAGTGTTATTAATGATGATGATTCTATTTCACCTAATGAAGAACTGATTCCCTGGCTGGGTTTGTGTCAAATTCAGCATTGCCTGGTTCAGATTCTGCCATTCAGATGACATCCAAGAAAGCATTTTCACTTCACAACAGTAACTTCCCAACCGTATGAACAAGGATCTGAAGAACCTGGAAAGTGGCATATTGCAAAAGCATGCAAAAAAGCTGATTTGTGTGATGATCAAAAATTAAAGGGATGAGCCGATTTTGAGCATTTTAACAGTGTGAGTGAACAAAGCCAGAGTTTAAATTAAAATATTCAAAACTTACTCCAGCAGTTATAGACACATGTAGGCCCGACAGAGTTGTTTCAGATGAAGAGAATAACTGGAATATAGTTATGGAATCCAATACAGAGCTAGCACCAAACAAAAATGAGAATATAGAGAAAAATGCACCTATAGAAAGATGTGTGTGCTATAGAGAGCAATCCTATATATATGATCCTCTCTATAGGATCATATACAGTCAGAACACCAATAACGAGAAAAGTATTTACTAAAGTAAACAAGGTAAATAAACTCAGGAGAAAGAACATGGAACATTGTGAAAAATGCAAACAGTGGCTCTGAAGATGAGATTTTTGCATATCCTTAACTAAAACAGAGATGGAAAAGAAATAAAGTTGTAAGGTTGGAGTGGTGCTGAATCCAGAGACACAAAAGCAATGCAGAGTTGGTGTCACGCTGGGAAGCACAGGATATCTCAACACTATACAAGCAAAGCAAAATTATGCAATGACTAGCACACTTCCTACACTCCTTCAAACCTACTTTAAAAATAAAACATTAGGAGGAACTTCAATTCAGAGACTGTTGCTTTTAATTTAAAGAAGGAACATGTGAACCTAGAGATGTAAAATCAGGGGGAAATAATTCAGACAATAGACACATAAGTAGAGCAGTATTATATCCTCAATAATCAGGGGCCCAGAGCACCTCTGTTATGGAGACAGGCTGAGAGAGTTGGGGTTGTTCTGCATAGAAAAGAGAAGGCTCCAGGGAGACCTTACAGCATCTTCCAGTGCCTAAAGGGGCTCCAAGAGAGCTGGAGAGGGACTGGTACAAGGGCTTGGAGTGACAGCATGAGGGGGAACGGCTTCAATCTGATAGAGGGTGGGTTCATAATGCATGTGAGGAAGAAGTTCTTTACTGCCAGGGTGGTGAGGCTCTGGCACAGGTTGCCCAGAAAAGCTGTGGCTGCCCCATCCCTGGATGTGTTCAAGGCCTAGTTGGATAGGACTTGGAGCAACCTGGGATAGTGGAAGGTGTTTCTGCCCATGGCAGGGGGGTTGGAATGAGATGATCTTTAAAGTCCCTTCCAACCCAAACTATTCCATGATTCTATGTCCAAAACAAATTAAGAACTTGTACTAAAACTGGAAAAAATACAGTTGCTTTAGTTGCAGTGTGCCCATCCAGCCTTGCAATGAGCTTGTTATAGAGGCATCAACCAGCTTCACCTGTGGCTGATCTAGCCTCATTTGGGCTGAGTCATGGGTATAAATACCATCAAAGGGATACTTGGGGGAGAAAGATGGTGATGCTTGTGTCTCTGAGGAGTTGGAGAGGGCAGCAGGAAGCCTGGAGGCTTTAAGGGAAGGAACACTGGAGACAAATGGCTTGGAAGTCTGTGAAAGTGAAAAGATGTTGAGAAGTAAGGGCTGGCTGATATCTGGAAGTTGTTTCTATGAAGAAATGGGCTGGTGAGTGGCAAAAAGGGAAGGACATGCCAACTGAGTGGTGATGGCTCTGTGAGGGCTCCCCAGTGCTGAGCTGGGAGTTTTGTGTTTGGAAGTGCCAAACCATTTTCAGGGGTCAAGCAGCAGGGGTGCCAGCTCTGAGGACCAGGGTTCTGTGGAGGAGCCTTGGTACAGCAGTGCTGGCTGCCAGTGCTGATACCAGCCTGTAAGGGGCAGGGAAGAAATACAGGGATGAAAAGGCATCGGATAAGTTTGTGGCAGGCTGTGAGGGTGCACAGGGGGCTTGCTGCTCTTTTGAGAATGGAAGCGTCACTTTGGGGACTGTCAATGGGTGGATTCCTTGCCTGACAGCACTCTATAAATACATGAAATTCTGAGGTGTGAACTGATGAGAAGCACAGCCCTGTCCTCCAGAACCCTGTGTCAGGGTGGTACCGTGCACAAGAGATGCTGGTGGGCACAGCCCTGACCCTAGGAGGGCGGAAACCTGTACGAGATGGGAGATGCCCAAAGCCTTCCCATTACAGGAAGCTGAAAATCTTTCAGGCTTGTACTAAGGTAATTTATTTCCTCAATGAAAATCCTGCATCCTGAATTAAGCTGTAAGGAAGTGTCTCAAGATTTTTGTGAAAGAGGTGCTGTTCCCCCACAGTTGCACTAGGAAAAGCCCCTACAAGCGTCCTCCAGCACAGTGAGTAGAGTACATCTGGTGCAGGCCAAGTCACAGGAACAGGCAGTTTTGACATGGCTAGAGGACAAAAAAGTATTGCATACTGATGGCAGTCACAGGAAAGACTTGCTCCTTTCAGCCCCTTGCTGCTGCAGAATACGTTTTATACAAGATGAAGGTCTCTTCTGCAGAGTTTGAATAGTTGTTCTTAGGTATTGACAAGCCTGGAGTTGGTAAAATAGGCTTTTTTTTTCTTTTCTGTAAGCATAATAAATATAAATGCACTATGACAAAGAGTCAGTGGAATATAATAAGTTCTTACACAAGTAAATGTGTTTAATTTTGTTCCTAGACAACAGTGACAAAGGGATGCTGCAGTGAATGCCTCACAGAGATAGTTTGAGTAGAGGGAGGAAATGAGATCGTATTTCTGAAAGGGGAGAGTGAGTCTTTGTGAATGAAGAACAAATCTGAAAGCTGCTGCTTCTTCCCTCTATGCTCTAATATCAATACAGGGAATAACAGTGGAAGCTGCAGCTGGAGAGGGCACTAGGGGTCACCCATGTCTTATCTATGTCATCTGGATTTAATTCTGAACTAAGAAAAATAACATGACAAAAATCAAAGCCAGGCTATTCTGATTTTTCTTTTTTTTAATTGTGTGGGCCAGACAGCTTGCATTTAATTTCTTCATTTTCTCCTCCTGCCTGCCTTCTGTCTGTCTCTCCCTTAAAACAAAGCCCCAGGAAGCCTGTAGGATGCAGCCAGGGAGGATGTTGTAGAAACAGAGGACTTGCATAAAAATTCCCTCTGTGCAGCTCCCGTTTATTTAGAGCAAAGGTTAGGATTTGTGATTTTCCTAAGTCAGTTGAGCAGAATCACAGAACAGCCTTGGCATGTTTCTGCAAGTACCACAGAGCAAACTGATTATGGCCATGAATAGCTCCCTTGTAGTCCAGAGAGCAACTCCTGACACGTTTTGCTCTGCCCGAGCAACAATCCCATGTCCAAAGATCTTTCTTCCCTTTTCCCCCTCCTCCAACAAGACAAGTATCCCTGACTTCTCATGCAACTGCATCTGATACCTGCATTTGAAGGAGGATTTGGTATCTGGGTTGTGAGAGGAATTGGAAATCCTCTTCTCTGAGGTGTTTTGTGGGGGTTTTTTTGACTGTGTCTATGAAGCTGCTATTGGTGTCAGCTGAATCTAGTGTTTGAGTGTTGGAATCATGCATTTTAAAGTGAGATGCAAGATGTCTAGGGACAAAAAGTATTTCTTTCTGGAGATAGACAATTTCTGTCCAAACAGGCTTTCAGGCACACAAGACCTGGTGAAGAGGCTGTGCCCCCTACCATCCCTCTTTCTTTAGCTCTAGTAGTTGATGTCGCAAGATGTGGGTTTCCTTTTCTCTGCATGTAAATGATGGTAAGTCGTGGTGGGTTTTGCTGTGTGACACTGTACAAGTTCAAAGTTCACATGGACTTGAAAACTGGCCAGTCAATTTATTGGAAGGATCAGTTTTCCAGAAGCTGTGAAACTACACAAACAGAATTGCTGGCTTTGAATTCCATTGCTTGCAGATCCCTGGAGATGGGGAGAGTCATGGAGAAGCTTCCCTATAACTGTGCCCTATTTGTGTACTCCTTCCTAAGCACCGGTTATAATTCCTCTGGCATGGGATGGTGTTTAGCCTAACCTGCCACACAAGGACAGAGATGTCTTCTTTGATCATCACAGTGACGATAAAGCTTCTTGGAGTGTGTTACTGTACAGGCTGTTCCAGAGGAGTGTGAGGGCATATCCAGGCTTGCAGCCTGTGCTACGCTTGGGGATGGTGTCAGGACACCTCTGTGCTGCTGCCTCCTGCCAGCTCCAGGCCTGGCAGTCAGCTGCCTGTTAGCTTGGATCTAGTTAAGTGTCACCTCAGGTATCTGGGGGCTGCAGCCATGCTATCACTCGAAGATGGGGGAGTGCTCTGTCTCCCTATTCTAGGATTTTATATAACATCCAGCTTATATAAGCTTTTGTCTGTTAACAAAATGGGTGGAGTGTGTCTCATTTAGATTCCTCACTAAAGAAATGCTCACTAATTAACTCTTACTCAAGTGCTCATTACATACTTTAGGAATAATTTACGTAGCTCCTTTCCAGTTGCTAGTAATAACAGCAGTTTGACAACCTGTTAAGGACAAATGATGAAATGATGTAATTCACCATTCAATGAACTTGAAATAAATGAGAAATGGTGCTGTTGAGGTAGATGAGGAGAAACTGAGGCATACCCCAGACTGTGACCCTGGGTTCACGGAATCATAGCATTATCAAGGTTGGAAAAGACCTTTGAGATCTAGTCCAACCTATAACCCAACACCAACCCTTCATCTAAACTATGGTGATATGCGCCTCACCAAGTTTTCTCTTAAATACCTCCAGAGATGGTGACTCCAGCACCTCCCCCGGCAGCCCATTCCAACAGCAAATCGCCCTTTCAGTGAAGAATTTTTTCCTAATATTGAGCCTAAACCTCCCCTGACAGCGCTTGAGACTCTGTCCTCTTGTTTTGTCACTGGTTGCCTGAGAGAAGAGACCGACCTCCGTGAGACTACAATCCCCTTTCAGATAGTTGAAGGGTTGTGTATTGCTTTCTTCTTTCTCCTTCCTGGCAGAAGACAATTTTAGGGTGTTGGTAGAGAAGGAAGGTTGGTTTGGGTCTTGCCAGGATGGCTTGGCCTGGAGGATGTGCCTGGGTACCCATGGTTGGTTCTGCCCAGCATCATTTCCCAGGTGGAGGAAAGGGAAGGGGAGGAAGCAGCAGTGAGCACCCTGTGGCCAGTGTCCCCATCCCAAAGCTGCTTTGGACCCCAGGGAGGTCACACTGCTCTCTGTGCTTAACTAAACGCCTTTCCAGATCTGGGATTCAGTCCTCCAGCAGGAAAGGTGGCTTGTATCCTGCTGTGTGGAAGTGGCAAGGCATTAAAAGCTCTCAGTTCCCCAGACCCTGCAGTAGAGAGTACCCATGTAACTTGTTTTCAGATGGACTTGTTTAGCTCACTCAAACCTGGCATTCACATTACTGCAGGGCTTTAAATAGAAAGGCAGTGTGTGTCTTAGCTTAACACCATAAGGAGATGGTTTGCACTCTCTCCTTCCTCCAGATATTGTGCTTCATGTACTGACGTGCTTGGCATTCCTTTAAGTTTTGTGAATTGCTGAAAAAAAAAATCCTTTTCGTTTTTTGCCCCCTTTTTTTTCCTCTTAAAGCCTTGCCTTTCCTGCAGCCTTGTCCCTATCCTTGTCCCTCTATCGCCGCACGGGGCAGCTGCCACACGGTGGCATCCAGGTATCTGCAGAATACAGTCAGGAAGTGATACAGTGATACAGACGGTGAGGAAAAGGGTGGGAGAGCTCGGACTTGGGCATTTCCTGCCCAAAAGCAAGTTTGTGATACAAAAAAATACAATATCATTTTAGCTCTGAAACCATTTCTGTCCCCTGAGGATCTGAAAGGGTGACACAGATGGGAGATGCACTGCTGTGGGGAAGATGAAGCTAGAAGTGGTATCTCATGTTATGTGTTTTTTGTTTTTAGCTTATTTACCAATTTCATCCACACTCCCTAGAGAGAAGGAAAAAACCCCGACCAAACCCAAACAGTGAGAGCTTTGTTTTTGTTTCCATGGGAATTCTGTGAGAGGGGAAGGGTGTGAAAGAAAACCGAAATATTCTGGCCAAATCTGATAAGGTTTGGATCCTGAGCAGCCCCCAGGATTATCTTGCAGCAACTAAAATTCAGGGGTCCCACTGTCCCCTGGCCATGCAGGTGGAGGGGTTGCTGTTGTGTCATGGGAGGGCGTTACAATGCTGTGGAATTGTGCCAGAAAAAGAGAACTGGGCGGGAGAAGATCTGACTACAACTCCCAGGAGGCCTTATGGCCAAGTCAGGCATCATGCTGAAGTGCGTTTCATCAGAACTTCCTCCCCTGCTTACAAAGTTTTAAGAGGACAATTGCAGTCCTTGAAGTGGGGAGGAATAAAAAAAGTACTTGACAATGTGATTTCCACAAACAATCCTCCCTTTTTCATTTAGAATACAGGTCTCATGGGACAAAACAGTAAAAATCACTTTGTTTGTGCTTGCATATGGTTTAATGCCAGCTGGCCCATGTTCGGCTTTCTCTGGGCTGCTCCATCCTTGGCAGTGTTACCAGTGGCTGTCCCAGTGTGAACTCTGTGGGGTTTTCCTGGGATGTCTGGTGCACGTCCCTTTTTAATCCCATCACCTGCTATGAATGTTGTAGTGGCATTGGCAGTCAGAGCTGAGCACTGTTTTGCCCCATCCCTTATACCCTTTGTGGGAGTGTGTTGAGGCCCTTTTTCACTGCATTGCTCTAATATGGCTACAGCAAAACATGTTTCCAGTCCCTAGTGAGGAGACACTCCAGTAAACAGGGTATAACAGCTCTGTTGTCCTACAGAGCCGCAGAGTCACTGTGCTATGGGGCAGAAAATCCTTTCCTCTAAAGTCAGGATAGCTCCAACAGAGTTTGGGAACAGGGTGCAGGAGCAGGAGGCATAGTCTTGTGCTGTTCTGGAGCCCAGCTTTAGATGATGTTAAGGCCAGCCCTCATCTCACTGTGATGAGAGGCGATTCCTCCCTCCCCTGGGGCTCTGCAGACTTATTCCCAAATGGGACCCAGGTGAGGGAAGAACTACTCAGTTTTCCCCCAGTTGCCCTCTTGTACCCCATGGCTTTGCAGAGGTACCAACATGACCCAGCCTTGGGGCCAGGGACCATCTGTGTGGCTAAAGGGGAAATATAAGGAGGGAAAGGGTCCTTTCAGTGTTTGCAAACACAAAAGGCAGGCAGCAAAGTGCTCCACTCAAGCATTTGATGATTGGGTTTTTTTTGTTTTGCCATCTTTGGTATTTCACCGAAGGACTGTTTGCTGTGAATGGTGTCACCAATTCTGCAACACCGGGCTGGGGAATAGCCTGTTATTTGTAACACTGTGAATAACACAGAGCTTGGGTTTGTACTGATGGAGCTGGACTTGTTTAACAAAGGAAAAGCAAATTGGTGAGAAAATCCTCTATAGGTAAAAATCTGTATTTAGATTACTCCTGTGTTCAATATGTCAGCCCTGCTATGACTGCTGGGGGCCCTCCTGTGCTCCAACCCTTGGGCAAAACTGCCCTTTGCCATAGAGGAAGGCATGTGGATTTTCTGGATGTGAGAAAATGGTTTGAAAGGCTTGGAGAGGGTGATGGCTCCTTTATGCTGTCACATGCTCTCTACTGCCTGCTCTGAGGCCTTAGGTTGGCATTTCTCTAGTGTTCAGCAGCTGCTGTCCTTCTGTTTGTCCCATTTCTTCCTGTTTGTGATGCCAAGCGGTGACCAAGATTGAGAACAATGTCCTTATTTAAAAAAAAAAAAAGTCCCTTTTTCTTTTCCTGTGTTGTGTTTCATCTGGCGGATTAGGTTTGGTGTGCAACAGTATCAGCTCTTAGCCTTCAAAAGCCCTTCTGCGGATGTCTCTATTTGCCTCATGTATCGCCTCTTTTGGGTACCTCATTGGGCTTTAGATTTTTAGAGATATTCTAAAAATTTAAAATTTTTAGAGATAAGCAAAAATATTAATGAAGTAGATGTAAATAATGATAAAAAGATTCCTAATACTAGTCCCTTGTTTTTACAGATGGCAGCAACCTCTATTCTTGTGTGACTGTCATTCAGTGCACTCTTTGCACCAGCATCTCACGTTAAGTAAGAAAATTTCACACCCTCTCTGAAAACACTGAGCATCCTCCAAGGGATGTGTGGAAGCTCCTGAAGGCTGAAAAGCAGGTGATAACAGAGAAGCAAAGAAACCCCCAAGACGATCCTTTGCTTCTTCAGAGTAGAAGATATTTTTGAAGGTATGTGCCAAGTATCCACTTTACGAATTATCTCTGGGGCTGGGAACATCATGGGAAGAGTAGAAAATCACTAATGGACACAGACACAATGGTGTTTGTGCTGCAAGAGAACTGTGGGTGGAGAACCTGCTCTGTTGAGGTGCTGGAGAGGGGGATTGTGCTATGTAGATTCAAAAATGCTCATCAACAGTGTCTGCTCTCTTCTGTTACTGGTCTAGCCCTACTCACAGCAGCTGCTAAACCTAGCAGTGGAGAGATTCAATATGCAACAAGTGAACTCAGGTTTATGAATTTGGAAAGATTTGCCAGAAATCAGCCAATAATGTAGGTGATGAGCACTGAAATGAGCTCCGAGCAGGAGAGCAGGGGTTTGTCTGCAGAGTTGTTTTTCTCTGTCTGAGATGTCCTTCCCCTGCATCAATGTAAGTGGACAGATGTATGGAGATGGGAGGTGACAGAGGTCCCCTGCAGCCTGCTCAAGGAAGCTATGGGGTGAGCAGAGCTCTTTCTGATGAGGATGGCAGAGATGGGGCATCCTGGGCAGGTGCATGCCCTGAAGGATATGCTCCATGTGCCATCTCTCCACTGATTTCTATTCCACACATTTCACATGAAACCTCTCTGCAGTGTGATGTAATGTGCCCTTCTCAAGCATGGCTCTGCCCACTCTTTGGGGTGGAAATGGCAGAGATACAGGGTGACTTCCTGAATTCCCATCACCCCTATTCTTTGCTGCAGAGTTCCATCCAGATTTTCTTTGTTGCTTTGTTCTCTCCTGACACTGCGCGTTACTGTGCTGTCATTTTCTTGCTCAATACAGCTAAGCCACCTTGACTCATAGATGCTGAGTGTGACAGTGTTTGAGCCCAACACTGTGAGCTGAGGGAAGTTGTGTTGCAATGCTATTGGGAACCCACTTTAGATTTCCAAGTTTGATTTTAAATGTGAAGCATGTTACCCACACTTGTTTCATTGAGCTGTTGGTAAGCCAAGTCATAGTGAATCCAGTGTAACTGAGCTGAGACAACATGCTGTAGGTGCCCAAGACAAGGCAGGTACTGTTCTGGTGGAGAACCTGGAGATGCTTCAGTATTGCACTGCCAGAGCAGGGGTTTAGAGGCTGTCTCTCCACCAGCAGTGACCAAAGTTGGATTATTTATCTCATGCAGATTTGAGGACCATGGTTCAGTTCCTCATGATTTAAAGAAATAATAGTCCTTTAATGAAGAAAAATAGCCTAACAACCATATTCACATCTTGCTGTAGAGTGCGAACATTGAGTTTCTTCCCTGGAAGAAATCACCAAGATACCCAAAACCCATTTGCAGCACTGCAGCTCCACCTGTGCAACTGTACAGGGGTATTTCACCAGCACACATGGCTCAGTTGTAGCTGTAACATACAGGGGTTTTGCTTCTCAGCTCAATGCTTCCGTAAGCACAAAAATCTTCTCTCTCCCTCGCTAAAAAATCTGCTTCTTTGCATATTAAAAAGGGCACATGGGAAGTAAAATGGAAAATGCAGCATGTGCAGAGGAGGACGGATCGGATATCAACACTATGGGACTGAAATGACTGTTTTATTAATTGCATATGCAATGCTATTTTTAGCATAATTCTTAATTTGCACAGACTTTCTCTTGTTCCCCTGGCTAAATGCAGTTCCTTGGTGGCGATGCAAAACGCCGGCTTCTCCCTGTTGAAGTCAACGTGAGGAGCGCACGAAGGGCAGAGCTGTGCTCCCTGTGGAAGCGGCACTTGGGAGTGTGGAGGAACCGCTGAGTCCTTGCACTCGCCGAGCTGCGAAGTTGGAATAAAAAAAGCCGAGTTTCTCCTTCGCAATTCGTCACGATTTTCTCCCGGCTAAGCACGCCCACCCAGCAGAGGGGCAGGGCGCCCTTCCCGCCCCTCCGCCGTGTCCCGGGCTGTCCCGGCGGGCGGGGCGCGGCTCCGGCGGCTCCCGGTGCCCATAGGCTGTGCCGGGCGGCG
>WEIV01002542.1:515688-542106 GCA_013390005.1 Calyptomena viridis
CGGGTCCGGGGCCGGCGGTTCGCGGGTGCCCCGGGGTGGGGGAACACGGTGACTTCAGCACGCGGCTCCTGTTTTCAAGTTTATGTCTTGCTCGGGCTCTTTGCAGCTGGGAGGCGTTTGTCAGCCTGTCGGACATACTCGGAGTGGTTTCCGCATTTTTCATGTTGTGGAAAGGATGGATTTGGGTCGGTTTGAGTCCTGCGTGGGGGTCTGGGCTGGGAAACACGGCGGTGGCATCTTCACATTTGGGGTGAACTTCAGTGTGGCCGGGACGCGTCAGGCTGGTGTCTTCTCAGCGCCGATGAAGTCGTGTCCCTGCCACGTCCCTTCTACACCCGCCGTTTTTGGATATTGGAAAAACCTTAGGAGTTTCCCAACACGCTGACACAACCCGTTCTGCCGAGCTGGGTTTCTTGCAATGAAGGCCTTTTCTGCCTGTTCATATTATTTGGCGTGATCTCTGGAAATCTTCATCCCCAGACTGCCTCCGGTTCGACCAGCACTGTGGTTCGAGCAGGTGCAGGTGCATTGGCTTTGGCAATGTTTTTCTGGGCTGACCGGGCTGTCTACACACAGCGAGACTGTGCACATTGTGTGTCCAGGTCCCTGTGATCCCCACATCCCTCCTTTAAGTAAATCTGCACGATGCCTCTCCAGTCCGTGTTAGTGTCTGTTTGGAGACAGGCACGGACAGTGGAACTGGGAGGGTGAAGCGCTGCTGGTTTGACTCTGGTTGAAGACTTTAAGTAACGGGTGACCCGGCGAGGCCGGTTTGTTCGTGAGGGCTGGGACAAAAGCTCTCTGTTTGCATACAGCGTTTTGTTTCAAGCCGCCCGTGTTTGCAGCTCGAGGGGTGGGAACTCTGAGTGCCTTCAAAATTACTCAAGAATTCATGTTTTCCCTTCCGTGCCGTCCCTGGCATTTGATAGCGTGAGCTCATGCCAGAGGCTCGCAGGTAACCAGGGAACTTAATTTCTAACTACTTCTCGTGATGCTCACGAGTGTTAACTCTGTGGCTTGGGTCTCGCGGACAAATCCCGCCCAGCTTTGCCAGAAGTTAGCGAGCTCCGGATTTGGTCCTGTGGGCCCTGGACTACCCTTTTTTTTTTTAGCTTGTCATGAGTATGCACTGTATTTACTCTGAATATGCAAGGAGCTCTTTCATTCAGGATCGGTGTTATTGGATGATGCTGAGCTCTCTCCAGGGATGCTGGGATCCCTGATCCCTGCTCGGGGGATTGGTGCGGAGCTCTGGGGTGAGATGACAGCCACTAGCCCCGCTTGTGCAGGGCAGCTGCTCTGCCCTGCGCTTGCCTGCAGCTGAAAGGGCCCCTTCCTCCTGTTCTTCTGCCATCAGATAGCACCAAACCTGTAAAATCAGATTTTTTGCAGTGGGAAAGAGTGTCTGGCCTCCCCCGGGGCAGAGGGTGTAGCACAGGAGTGACCTCCCATAGTGTCCCCATCGCAGTGCAGGGTTGAGCTGACTGGGAGTGCTGAGACCTGGAACTGCCCTCTGGTCTGGGGAGGGAACCAGCTCCAGACTTGGTCATAGCTCCCTGGGGGGGAGAGGTCGAGGTCTGGGGGAAAAACTCAGATCCTTCTGAAAACACTTGTTAAAATTTAGAGTTCTGTAGGCTGTGCTTCAGCTGATTAAAGTTTATGGAGAGGTACATCTATTTAATTTTGTTTTGCCAAGATTTATGTTTCCTAAGTAGAGGTGGTTGAAGGGTCTCCCTTAAATACTAATTTGCACACTTAGTTTTGTCCTGATACGTAACATCATCCTTTTCAGGATTGTTGGAAATTAGTGTTGAGGCTCTGATCTTACTGGAAAAGACTCAATAAAGTGACTTCTCCTGGGGGCTTTTTTTATTTTGTGAGGCTTGAACTCCTGCCACAAAAAATGCTGTTGCTGACAGGTGTCTCCTGAGCTCTTACAGCTGAGGAAGAGTTTAGTGGTATTAGAGTTGCAGCTTCCTTAAACTGCTGAAATGCTGGTTTACATGTGTATAAATGAAATTATAAGTGCTAGGTAAGTGATCTTTGCTGGTGAAATCATTTTTTCATAAAGCGGGCCGAAATCTTGTGCATCACCTAGAAATTTTTATTACTCTTCATAGTAACAAAGTGTAAAAGCTTGTGTGAACTCGACATTGTTGTTCCTGTAATTTATGAAGTGCTCTTTAAACTGCAGGTGTGTCTGCAGTGAAGGAAAGCTGTGTTTTACGGGAGTGGGTCTGATCTCCAGCAGTGATTTGAGAAATCTCTTGCATGATAAATAGTGCAATCAAGTGCAAGTTCAGCCAGTTGAACTTGGGTTTTTGCAGTTATTCCTTCTCTGGAAATTGATTTAAAGCAAGCTGTCAAACCTTCAGGGGAAGCAATGTCAGGGGAGTGCACTTAACTGCTGGTGTTATCCCAAATGTTATTCCCTTGAGATTATATAATAAGGGAGATACCAGTTTATTAATATTCATACAGGCTTCTAGTTTTATCTTTTCTCTCTCTCTGCCCAATGAACACACCAACGAAAACTCAGTCTTTGAAATTGCTGGATATTGCAGGAAGCCATCATGCTCCACGAGGAGCAGCTCCTTTCTGATGCCTTTGCTGCAAACAGGTGGTTTCTTAATTTCATGTTGAAACAGCTATTTTGCAACAAATGATTTAAAAAATAGTAATAATAAAGCTTGAGTGAGCATTGTCCAGTGGCCCTAAATCCATGTATAACAGACCTGAGGAAGCAATTTGATTTTCTTCTTAGTATTGAGTTGCTAGAGTGTCTGATTTAAGCAAGGCACCTTGTCTAGGATGAGGAAGGAGGAGGGGGAGAGCAAACCCTTCATGCCTTTTCTTGCCATTGTCTGGCTGACAATGGTGTTTTTAGTTTGCTCTCACATGCCTTGTACCCTGGAAACTCCTGCAGGGATTGAGATTTGGTCATGACCACACATCTGACCAAAGTTGTGGCTCCATTATTTTTTGTTTCCCTTCACAAAACCTCGGCCAACCTTTTTTTTCCAAAATAAGTTTTATTTCAGTGTATATTTAGGTGCTGCTTGTCATGCTTTTTCTGTACTCTGAGAAGTGGGATGTGTGAGTAGCTGGTATGCAGCCTGCCTTTTTTCACCCATCTATGCAGGGCCAGACCTCATAGCCAGATCTGCTGAATGGAGTTACATATATATTACCAATTTAACTTTTTTGTTGTTTTTATATATATAAATAAGTTTTTAACAGATATTTAGCCAGGTGCCCTGTCTGTGCCTCTTCGTTTCATGTGAGCAAAGGTGATGGAGGGACTGATGGAAAAAAACCTAGCAAACAGAGGTCTTCTTTACAAAATATTTGCCTATTGCTCTTCCACCTGCTTGGTACAGGGTGACCAGAGTGGTGCAAGGCAGTCACGGCCCTTGCGACAGGGGACATGCACCCTTACTGTGGTTCCTATGCCATAGTGGGGGAAACAAACAGGAATAAGATTTGGATTTGCAAATCATGAAATTTATATTATATATATTTTTGTCTTTGGAATTCAGAGTTTTCTGTTTCCACGCAGTAATAGTGGGAGGTATTGCTGGGTCGGCATCTCGTGCCCTGAGCACTTCGCACATCCTTCGCTCCTTGTGCCCACGCACTGAGGTGTCATTTAGTGATTTCTGGATCCTTAAAGCAGATAAACACCAAAACCTGGGGGTTTACGTAACAAAGCGGGAGCAGGGCTCGAATCTGTCAGACAGCGCTGCGGCCCCCAGCAGCCATCTGCTGGTGTGGGGAGGGGGGAGAAGCTGTCTGGTGGCTGCGGGTCCCACGCTGGAGAGCTGGGACCCCAAAAGGAGCTGGGATGGTACCAGGCATCCCTTGGCAGAGAGGAAGCTGTGCAGCCCAGCGGGGAGGCAAGTTTTGCCTCAGAGAATAAAAACTTGCCGTTTAAAAACAGTTGTGGCTCGCACGAGTCTAAATAGACACAGGTCAGGGAAATGTTCCTGAAAAGGGGTCAGGAAGGGGAATGGAGCCTGTGGACTGGCCAGTGCTGGGGCAGTGGGTGTGATGGTGTGCCAGCTGTGTAGGCAGGGTGACATCACAGCATGTGTGCAGGGGTTATTGCCAAAATGGGGTGCAGGTTTTTAGTACTGAGGAGACCACCTTGAGATAGTCTTACTGGGCTACTGTGCTCGCTTGGATGCCAAGAAAATGTCTGAGTGGGGCTGGGTAGGAATGAACCTGGCAATGTTGCCTTGGCACATGTGTGCCCATCTATGCAAAGTTTGCAGCAAAGCCAGTGTTGGCCACGTGTGGTGTTTGTACCTATGTGCTCTTTGGTCTGTTACTGCAATTGTTTTCCCTCAGACCTTCCTCTTTGCTCCCTGGGAATGCAGTGCAGACTGTGTTTAGCTCCAGCAAATAAAATGGCCCTGTGCCTTCAGTAGGATTTGACAGCAAAGTAGTCAGTTTGCATTAGTTAGCTTAGTGTAAAGATGTTGTCCCTGCCTCCTCTATGCCATTTTTTTTCTGCATAGATAAAAAGAAATATGAAATTTGATAAAATGAAAAATGGTCTTCTGCCCTAAGGAACTGACTCTTTGGAAGAAAGGCTGTAATAAAAAGGCAGTTTTAATAGTGATGGGGTGGACATTTTGCAGAAGAGAGAGAGCATCCCTCCATTGCCCACCCAAGGAAAGCTTCTAAGAGGGGTGTTGCAGGGCTGAGGATGAAAAATCTCATTGCTATTTCAGATCACTAGATGGAAGGAGATTCCTATCTGAGTGTGGAGTCCTGTGCACGCTACACTGACAGCAGCAAATACTCAGAATATTCATGGTGTTGAGACTTACTTTCCTTGTTTACACCTCTGCTGGTGAAAGAGAAGTTAACTTGTATTTCCTGGATTGCATTTTTCAGGTCAGGGCCTCATTGGTGTCTTAGATTTTTATTTCTGCTGGTTCAGCAAGTCTTCATGTGTGCAGAGCTCTTTCTTTGGGTGAAATAAGATAAACCCGCTGATAAGCACATGGTGCTTCCCAGGGCCAGTGGCAGGATCCCAGTTGCTCTGGGGACTGTTTACAGCTTCCTCCCCAGGGCTAGGGAAGGTGGTTCAGGTACAGAGAGACCATTTTTTTTCTGGGATGCATGTTCCAGTGCGTAGAGACAAAAGGCAGTGCCAGGCAGATCATGTCCCACAGAGCAGTGCTCTGACAGGCTCTGTCCCAGCCTGTGCAAGTGGTTCATTCACATCCAGTTGGAGTTTCTGGTTGTCTTGCTGTGCAAGAACTTGCTTCTCAGCTCTTCTCTCATGAGTCCTGCTGACAGTGTGTCCCAGGGCTCTTCCATACCACTGGCACTGATTCATCAGTGAGCCATTTCCTGGAGAATTCTCCCGTTTTACCAGAAGGACTTCAGGGAGGATTTTATAATCAGAAATACTCATTTCTTGTTCTTCTTCCTCGATCTGTTTGCCCCACCCAGAACACACCCTGTCATGAACACACACTGCTTGCTGCATCGCTCTGGGGTCAGATGCACCTCTCAGCACAGGCTTCTCTCACCATCAGCTGGGCTGAGTCCAGGAATCCCCTGGGGAAAAAATAAACCAGCAAGAGTAATTAATTGCACAGTTCCAACACTTTCAATAACCTGGGGTGTTGTGGCTATGGCAGGTCCTCATAACTGCACCCCACTACCTGGTTAAAGGCAATCTCGCTGTTGGGGCTTTTTTAATTTAAATAATAAAAATGTTCTCACTCCCAACCAACCAACTTTGAATCTGGCACACAAGAGGTGAAACAATTGGATGTTTTGTGTTTGCATTTTCTCTTTCAGTTCAAGTAAGATGCCATTATATGATGCAGTTGACTTCACATGAAGAACATAAGTTTGCCTTGCTTGGGTTTCATGGGTGCAGTGAAAAGCACCCATGGGTCCTTTGGTCTCTAAGGAAGCTCAGCTGTCCTCTCTCTGTTACAGCTCAAGGGCTGCTGAAATAATTTGGAGAGCAAGCAGTGCTTTCTTTTCAGAAAGAAGTGCTTTGGCTTCTCATTCCCTTTTGCTATTTATGTAGTCCTCATGAGATATTCTGAAGTATATTTTTCCATGAGTGAGGTTTCCTGCAAATGGATTTTTTTCTGTAAGTGTCCCACCCAGTGTTAAGTCTTACCAAGAAAGAATAGTAGATGACTCATGGTGGCTTTGAAATCTCTTTGGTTAGACCTGATCCTGCTGAGTTTTGGCAGCAGTTATGGCGAGTGAGCCATTTTGTTCACCGGGAGAAAGAGCTGGTGAGATGGGAACTGCTGTCTGAGCTTGTTCAGGTTTTTTTTTTCCTCTTCCGAAACTATTGCGTTTCTTTCTGCCAAAGAGCTTTTCTTGTACGTGTAGAAAACTTTCTGCAGACACTTTTCAGAGCAGTGCTGCTTCAGGAGGTCATGGCAGTTGAGGGAAAAGTAGTCTTTAATTTTTGGCTCATTGTGTGATGAGGTCTGGAGGGTTAAGCTTGTAAGTTGTAATCTTAATGCTCTGATTTCCACTAGGAATGGGTGGGAAAAATACTGCAGGGGAGTTTTCACAAAAGGGGAAAGAGCTGCAGGGTGTCTGCTTTACAACCTGAATTGCTTGTAAGGTGCTTGAGGTTGGGTATGTGGGTAAGGGAGAGGAACAAGGAGGCAGCCGAGGCTTGATTTGAGTTCAGAGATGAGCATCATCTTTCTCTGCCTGCTATCAGTGGGCTTCTGTGTCAACTTAATCGAGGCATTGTTTTTTCTCTCTGGGAACAGGGTGAAAAATTTTTTTTTCTGGGGCATTTATTTTGTTCTAGGCAAGCTGTCAGTATTGTTAATGTGTGTAAATGAGCTATTTTGCATAAATTTGCAGGTATTTAGTTTTATTTAAGAAAGAAACATCAGGGAGGTGTTATTTCTGTCAGTTACTTTTTCATAATGAGCAATTTTTTAATGAATTTGCCTGCGTTTGACCTCAGTTCAGCAGGTACCAATCTGAAACCTCAGCCATTGTTCCAGAGTTATTTGAGAGAAATCGGAACCCAACTTCTTGGTGCATCCTTCATTCATCCTTAATTTTGATAATGGATCAAACACTTCAAGGTATAGAAAAATTAACTTTTTGGTAACTCAGCTGGCCTGTGGCCTGAGTTCTGTTATGATTCCTTGGAGGGCCATATACAGATCCCGTGAAGGGTAGTCTTGGGAGAGGCTGGTTTGCTCTCTCAAGTCTCAGGGAGAACATTGCCTTTGCCCTCTGAGCTCAGTTCATGGCTTCTCTTACAATTACCTTTGAGACTTCCCCAAGCCAACTGTTTTCATCTTGTAAACTAGAAGTTCTCAAATATTTCCTTTAGCTGGCGAGGGAGAAGGAAAATGTAGTCCTTGAGAGGCCTTAATGTTATCCTAGACCCACAGATCAAGCTGTTCATGAACTGGTAGGAGATTTCTGGGTGTGAAAGGGAAGCTGAGGGCTGATGTTTGCCTGTGTTGGTGCTTGCTACTGTCTGTGGCTGGGGAAAAGCAGCTGCTCTTGTGGATTGGGAGCAGGCATGCACCTGCCTGTTACCTCTGGTACATGTTGTTGCCAGATTTTTGGGCATGATGCCTGATTGTACAACAGGCACATGGTGCTGGGTGTCCCATGCTGGGTGTCGATGGTGGGAACTGCTGCTTTAATGGTGAACTGGAGAATGGAAGTCAAATTAGGATGCAGACGTAAAATTCTTGTGGACTTTGTTAGCCAGAGTGCATCAAATGCCTTTAAAAGCTTTGTGGAAAAAAAGTAAAAATCATTAGGGAGCTTCAGTTTGGAAAGGTGCTGAATCCGGGTTTGCAGGCATGAGTACCGAGAGTGTTTTGGGATGATGAGAGTGACTTTACCATGTCATGGGGCTTTGCACTGTGGGCTCCAGCCTGTCTCTGAGTAGGGACAGTGGATGGCATTGCTCTCAGGGTGGTGCAGTCTCCTGTTTGGGGTGGAGAGGCAGCGGGGTGCTGGCTGAGGAGCTGAAAGGAGCTGGGACATACCCTTGCTGGGATGGCTGGAGGTGCACAGTGTCCCCAGAGTGCCTCAGCTCCTCTCACACCCATGAACCTGAGTTCATGCTGTGCTTTGGGTTTACCAAAGTACATCCCTAGTATTCTGTGTGCACAGTAAGCAAAAAGCTTAGCAGAGGTTAATGTTCAGCATGAGCAGTCCGGATAAACTCACACTACCAGGAAGGGTTGGTGTAGGATGGCACCACACAAACACCTGCATGGATCCAGCACAGTGGATGTGCAGCAGCCACCAGCACTGCACTTGGGGCTGCCTCTAAGAGGGACAAAAGCATCAATAAAACCATGCTGGTGGTCACCCTGCAGTGGTTGTCCTTGAAGCTGATGGTGCCCTGAGGAAGCCACCCTGGGAGATGAGCCTGTGACTTGGACCCCCCAGGCAGGGTGGAGAGTAGGACTTGGCTGCTGCTCACATGGGAATGCTTGAGTCCTGCACTGTGGTGTGGACTACACTAGCAGTGGGACTTAGTACTACTAAAGAGAAGGGCTGCATTCCTGGTCCATCTTGGCCTCCTGCTTATGCCAACTGTTTTGGTTTCTTTTTCCATTAGAAATTATTTGAAGACAGACAAACCCCAAAAAGTCAAGACAATGGAAATAGCATTTTGTTAAAGCAATAAACTACTAGTAAAAGTACATGGTCTCAATCTACTACTCCTCGTTGCTGTAATACCCACAGAAATTTCTCTCGTTTTTGAGTTTTGTCAGCAAAACTCCCCTCCATGTGCTTTCACATGGAAAAAGGAAGAGAAAGAAAAATCATGTTCCTACTTAATGGGAGCTGTTCAATAAGCAGTAGGGTTGCAGAAGAAGTGGAAATGGTGATATCCTGACCACCTACCTGTGTCCTCTGCCATGATCTAGAGGCTCTGCCAGGAGTGAGTGCCTGTGCAGGGTGCAAGGCTGGGGAGTAATGTCTGAAATCCCGTTCCAGCCACCAAATCCCTCCTGAGCACAGGCTGCAGTGCTTTTCTTGGGATTAGCTTGGCTGGCAGGAGATACGCGGTGGTCTATGTTTGCATTTATCAGCTGCCACCTAACCCTCCTGTGGGATGGAGGTGTTGGGCTGCCTTCCAGTGTGCCTGTTTGTCTCTGAGCCGCCAGAATTCCTTGCGGAAGTGTGGCTTGGCATGTGGTGGTTGCTGGAGCAGACGTGGCACTGGGAGATACCAGAACATTGTTGAGTGATGTACAGGACATCAGCCCTCCAGACATGTATGTTTAGGTCATGAGAATATGTCCTGTATTTATATGACATGTTCAACTGTATATAAGAACACCAGCAATGCAGGAGCACTGTGGTGGTCCTTGTGATCCCTGATCATCTTGAAGATGGTCACTCAAGAGTCCTGTGCATTATGCTGTTGGTCTGGCAAGCTCCTTGCTTTTAGGATTTTATATAAAGCTTTTTTGGTCTCTGCCTCTTGCCAAGCTCTGAGTGCCTGTCAGCGCCCTGAAGTGCTGCATCCTTTGGCGTTCCTGCTGTTTGTGCTACTTGCAGTAGGTACTTTTCCCTCTTTCCCTCAGCCTGGGACTCCTTTGGTCACTCCTGTCACATTTCCATTGTGTGTTTTGAGAGTGCTGAGATGATGCCCAAGGAGCTGTCACCTGCTTCCTTTTGCCTGCCTGTAACTACAGCGCTAGTGGGTGTCGAGGGTGGATAACTGGGTGCCGGAGTTATCATCCCCTGCCCTGACTTTTAACACACAGTGCTTCTGGGTTTAGGGGTGCAGGGTGTGTGCAGTGACCATATCAGGGAGTGGAGGGCTCATGGTGATTCCCTGGAGGATGCACAATCCAAGATGTTTAAACACTCCTGTCCATGTCTGAGGAATCCAAAACATAGCGATGAATTAGTATATGAAGGGCCAGCATTAATTATCAATAAATACCTAATGATCAGCTTCCCGGGAAGGCTGTGCTTCCTGTGGCAGCCCAGGGAGCAGGAACTGTGCTCCTCGGGTACTGCTGGGCAGCAGGAGCGGGACCAGAGCAACCAGTACGTCAGCATGAGATCAGTGGCCACTGCTCATCCGAGGATGTTGATGTTTTCCCTTTACTGTACTGTAAAGCAAATAAAACGAGTCCTTGGGAGGTGCCTGACGCTTAGGCTGGGCCTGGGTGTGGGGAAAGACACAGCACAAGGGGGATTTCTGACTGGAGCTCCGGGTTAGTTGCCTTGTAGTGACATCGCTGACCCATGCCTTTCCTCATTGTTTCCCTTGCCTGGTTTTTCTGTTCCCTTTTCTTTAGCAGGGGCACTGTGGGATGGATGCTGCAGAGCCCTGTACAGAGTCAGAAGGGGCTTTGCCCAGTATGGATAGTGCAGCAGGGACTGCTGTTATTTCCAGGAAATCCCATCTTGTCCACTGTTGCAAACAGGCCACGTGGATTCCCATGACTTTGCTTTTCCTCCGGGTTGGCTGGTGGCTTGGCAGTAAGCCTCACATGGCAAATCAATAATGCAGAACCAGGGAACTGTGCTGCAGGAAGCATAATTAGTTTCTGCTTTTAGAGGTGTTGCTATTAAATGTAGGCACTTTGTGGGAATAATTGTTTTAGAAACAGTGTTATGCAATATTTTGGTTTTATCAGGATTGGGCTAAAGATAAGAAAATTAGGTTGGGATGGTATTTGAACATAATGCTTGTTGATTTGGATTGGTTCATATTCAAGGCTTGTTTGTGTGTTTTAAAAAACAAAACTTAATCCTCTTGCACTGTTCCTGCAGTATATGCATCCAGAAGGGCAGATTTTCAGGTGGTATCTGCATGTACTGTGCTGACTGCTTGCTCCTCTGGCTGAATAGTTTCTGTGTACTGAACTGAAGAACAGGGTTTAAGCATTGCTGAGCATTTTGCAACCCCTCTGTCTTTAATTTCAGACTTAGGAAATGTAACGTGTTACCTTGTAAGAGCCCTAGGATTTTGATTGAATTGTCCAGGGAAGATAAAATCAACGTGTGTCTCTTTTTCTTTGTGTGAACATAGGTCCTGCTTTTCCAGCTCAGGAAAACCCTGTTTTGCAGATGCTGGTAGGGACTCTGAGCCTGGGGGGCACTTCCCAACTGTGGTGTGGGGCTGATCCCTGCCCCAAGTTGTGGAAGGAAGGTGTGACAGGACATAAATCTGGGGTGCTGACAAGCCCAGCTCCTCCTGGGGGATGTAAATAACTCCTCAGAAAGGTCTCTTGTCAACTGAAGATAGTTCTCTCCATGAAGAAGTGGTCCAAAGCTAATTTTAGGTTTAAAATGGGATGAATTAGGAGGTATTTATGTGGAAAATATTCATCACCACTAAGCAGAGCAAATGGCTGTTGAGGGCATCATACATGGGATTTCCTTGGCATCTCCTCTGGACTCTCAGTGCCCATATGGCACCCAGGCTTCTGGCAGTAGCAGGAGGAGAGAGAATTCACAGCTCAAATTCTTTGGGTTTTGTTTTGGTTGTTTTTTGTTTTTTCTTTTTAATAGTACCATCTCACTGCCCTGTTTTAGCCTGAGCCTGTTTTGCTCAGTGCAGCCGGGGAGGTTTGCGTGTGTCCCACCACCAGCACTGCTGCCTGTGGGACAAAGCCAAGTATGGGAACAGAGGTCACTTGTCACAGCCCTTGCCAAAAGGTCACTGTACTGGGAGAGATGTCGTGAGAACTGGAATGAGGGTAATTTTCAGGGAGTATAGTGTTTCTCACCATAGGGATGAGAATTTATGTAGGGCATCAAACCCTGAGAGGCATGTCTCTCTTTCCTGGATGTATTTTCTCTTCCCTCCTCCACTCTTTCCCAAATGAAGGCTTTCTGATTTCGTAGCTCTGTGTGGGGCTCACCAGCATCAGAACCGTGTTCAGGAGCAGCAGTTATCTGAGCTTGTTGCAGATCTCCCACAATACAGAATAAACTCAGGATGACCAAGTTTTAGGTAGTCTCTGCCACATACATTCTCACATCAGGGCGTGAATGTCTTCAAAACACAGAACTGTTCATGAATATTTACTAAAATATATATCTTCTGCCTTCCAGTTGCCATTCCTATAAAGGTGAGCTTTTGTTGTCCTGTGCAACAAGTAGAGAACCATTTTCCTTAGCCAAGGGTGAAATTGTCATATGATCTCCAAAGTAATAACTTGGAGTTAAAGCATAACCAAAATGGCAAATAACAGAAGTAGGTATCAGGTTTGCAAAGTTGCAGGATTGAGCTACGAGTTTTGCAATCTGTTCACAAGGGCTCAGGGATTATTGTAGTTAATTTTGATTTTTATAGTTGTTGTCCCTGTAGTGGAAATCTTGTCTGATTCTTGGTGGAGTCACTATTTCCAGTGTATATAGTTTACTAGTTCAAGAGGTTTGGAGCCCTTTTGCTGTGGGGACAGCCTGGTGACAGGAGGCAGAGAGTTTAAGTGGTGCTTGGAAGAAGAAAGAACTAGGCTGGACAAAGGTGGTGTCAGCAGTGTTTGTGGGGGTTTTAGGCTGGGGTTTTTTGCCTCTTTCAGTTTCTTACCATCTCCCTTTTCCCTGGTTTTTTTCATTCTTTCCGAAGTTTTCCTTTACTGCTGACTCTTTTCACTCTGTTTTCCTTCTTGCTGCTTTTGCCCAGGCAGACTTTGAGCTGGATAAAGCCAGAGCAGCACCTTCCCTCTGTTCAAATGTAGCTCCAGCCTGCCCTGGCAGCAGATTTGGGCATGTGGGCGCTGAGGGTCTCACAAGGGAGCTGCTGCAACTGTTCTCCTGCTTCCTCCAGTCCCAGTAGTCTGCAAACCCTTCTTTGGGCAATCTCATTATACAGGGGTTTTGTCCCTATAGTCTCTGCTTCAAATCAGCAATTAAACTGAAAAAGAGTAGATTTAGATTAGATGAGATACTAGGAAGAAGCTCTTCACTGTGAGGGTAGTGAGGCCCTGGCACAGTTTGTCCAGAGAAGCTGCAGCTGCTCCATCCCTGGAAGTGTTCAAAGCCAGGTTGGATGGGGCTTGGAGCATCCTGGCCTAGGGGAAGGTGTCCCTGCCTATGGAACTGGATGATCTTTAAGGTCCTTTCCAAAACAAACCATTCTGTGATTCTAATTTGGAGCAATTCTTCCCTTGTCCACCCTGCTCACAGCAGCCTTGTACAGGCTTGCAGATTGTGTCACGTTTCTCTTCCTTCTCTCAGCACTGACACTGTTTCCACAGGTCAAATGCTTTAGATCTGACTCTTTCTGTCTACGCCATATCAGCTTCCTTTTTGGCTCACAGGCAGTATCCCTGTTTGTGCATCTTGGCACAGGTTTTGCCTTTGTGTGGATCCCAGGTTCTTGACTCAGTCAAACCCTGGTTTTTCGCTTTGTTTTTGGTTGTTTATTTTTCCTTTAACAAACTGCAGCTTATTTTCTCTTCTGGATGGCAACAGCCAAATACTGAAATGCAGTACTTGTTTCTTGTAAATTTCATCCTATTTTTTCCACTCTCCTGCTACTTGAGTTGTCTCTGACCTGCATGTAATTGCAGCCTCCAAAGCTGACAATATCAGCAGGTTAATAATTCCATGCTCTGGTCTGTCAAGTGCAAGCAGTGAGTGGCACTGGATAAACAGGGCCTTCTTCACAGGCCTTCTGGTCTGTGGTTAAATCCTGGATATTCGTGCCTGGTGCCTGTTTGCACCCAGCTTGTTGCAGATTAACCTGAGTGCATTCCTCAGCTTGCCCATGGGAATGCAGACAGTGTCCACATGGATACTCTGGCCAAGAGGTTAAATAGCTCTTATGGACCAGAGCCATATAAAGCAGTTTGCAGAAGGTTTTAGAGGGGTGTATGTCCTGTCTTTCCAACCGACTCCAGTGCCATCCTCCCTGCCCAGGGCTGGGTTTGTCCTGTGCCCTCTGGCTCTGCAGCAGCCGGCTGTGACAGGGAGCTTGGCCACTGCCTGGGTTCATGTGTTGCTGGGCAAGTCATATTTTCCCTCTCAACCCCAGAATCTTGCTCTGATCTCGCTGGGGGCAGTCTTGCTGCTGGAACTGACTCAGATCCATCTGGGTTTGGATTCTGCTTTATCCCAGGACTTGTCTGTGCCAGCTGTGAAAACTTCTTCAGCTTAAAAAAAAAAAATTCCTGGGTTATGCAGCCCTACTGTGGTCCCTGACAAATAATCACTGCATACACTGGTTAATTGTTTCTCCATTAACTGGCTGTGTCAATTAATGTGATGAGGAGCCCAGCTGTACCTGGCACAGCAGGGAGGGGGAGGAAGGAGGGAGGATGTGCATCCTCTCCCTGTTGGCTCCTCTCTGTGTGCTCTTCCTCTGGCCCTGGCGGTGTGGTATTTGTGTGCTGCTTTCCTTCAAGTGTAATTGCTGGCATGGCATGTACAGAGTGTTTGGGCTTGTGTTCTCTTTGACTGTGGAAAACTTCTTTTGGGAAGGGCACTAAGTATTCATGATGGAAGAGCATCTCTTCAGATGGAGAAAAAAACAAGCTGTGGTTTTTTTTCTAAACATGAATACAAACAGAAGAAATAGAAAGCAAGACGCTGCTTTATTTCCAGCTAGATGTGGTAAAAAGAATTCTTTGCCTGAAGTGCTGAGTGGGAAATAGGATTTTATTCTATGCGTTGGTGCAGAGTGGGGTATGGGCTCCCCCCTGCTACCCGTTGGGGTTATTTGGGAAAGCCTGGTAGCATGGCCTCCCTTTGGAATGATGTTTGTGTATACCTGCTTTCCAGGGAGAAAATCAAGCATAGAAAGCTAGTCTATATTAGGTGGAATGACTTCACTGCTAGAAGAAAATGAAAATGTACCTTATGCTCTTTGAATAATTGAATTCCCCTGCAGTGTGTTGTTAGAATAGGAAAAGTGTACAGCTTCTGACTTGGAGAACTGGCTTTCCATGGAGCAGTGGTGAGGGAGGTGTGGGGCAATGCTAGTGCTGAATTCCTGCTGCAGGAAGGTTGTGCAGGCTGGGTGGGGAAGTGGGTAACATTGGTGGGGTGAGAACAGTTTAATAATTGAAACAAAGTTAACTGTTATAATAATTCTACTACTAATTACAAGGAGAGAGAGAGAGGAATAACACCCAAGGGAAACAAGTGATGCCCAGTACAATAATTGCTCACCACCCGCTGACCAATGCCCGCCCTGTCCCTCAGCAGTGGCCATTGTGGCATAGTGGCCTCTTCCAGCCAGCTCTCCCAGTTTATATAATGGTAATGATGTTCAATGGAATGCAATATTTCTTTGGACAGTTCAGGTCAGCTGTCCTGGCCATGCTGACTCCCAGCTTCTTGTGCACCTCTCCACTGGCAGAGCACGGAAAACTGGAAAGTCCTTGACTTAGGGGAAGCAGGACTAAGCAACAACTAAAACATCAGTGTGCTATTAACCTTCTTCTCATCCTAAATCCAAAGCAGAGCATTGTGCCAGCTAATAAGAAAACTAACTCTATCCAAGACAAAAACAGGACATTGTCCCACAGTTCACGGGGGAAGGAGGTACTGCAGGAGTATACATGTGTAGGTTTATGTTTGAATTATTCATGCAGATCTCTTGAAGTGACTGGGGGTCTAGTGAGCCCCTTGTTTGGTCCTAAAGCTTCTGTGCTGTGGTGGCATTCCCTGCCACCGGTGGAAGGTGACAGAACCACCAAGGCTGGAGCCCTCACGCCTCAAGCTCTTGGTTCTACATTTACTTTAGTATAGGAGAAGAGATTGACCCAGTTTTTCTTCATCCAAGTCTGTGTGTAAATGGATTTTTGTTTCTGAAGGCAGCTCATTTTAACATGTTTTTGGGCTTACATGATATCAGCTTTATGTAGTAATAAAATAATGTACTTGTTTCAAGAGCAAACAATAATAAAGAATGTTCTTTCAAAGGCAGTTAAACATGTGATTTATTAAAATGTTAAATTATTTCCAAGTTACAGCATACCCAGCTTTTACTATGGAGCTCACTCAAGAATAATTGCACAGTGTTCTTTGCAGAATTTAGCACTAGAAATGTCACACTTTTTAAAAAATCATTCTTTTAACACAATGTAAGAGCTTTCACAAGTATAAATGGGCATCCTTGTATTGGCTTCTGTAAAACTTTGCCAGTTTGTCCCATCCATATTTATTCAGTGTAGCTGTTGAGCTGTGACATTTATTGCAGAGCAGGACAAAGATTGAAGGGACTTACTTATCATGGAGAATATCTGGAGCTTGGCTGCATGCAGGGATTAGCAGCCCACTCTGCAGCCCCATGGTAAGGTGCAGAGTCTGGAGGAGGAGAAGGAAGAGGGTTTGCAAATACTCACAAGCACTGAAGACTTGTGCCAGTTTCAATAGACATGCCTCACACATTGACTTTTTTTTTTCTGTATTTTTTTTTCTTCTTTCTTTGCTGTTTTTGTCCTGACTCAGGCTCCTGGCATAGATTTGTGGGAATATAGTGGGAAGTGCTGTAGTCATCAGGGCTTAAACACCTGCAGGTGTCACTGCCTGAGCAGGCAGCAGCCTTTCCCCTGCCTGTGTCCCCTTCACTAAGGGGTGGTGGGCTAGTCCCCTGAACCCACCTGGGCTGTTGGAGGGGTGAGGACTGCAGTGTCCACCTTGTTGCTCCCAGGCTTTCTGTGAGCATCAGGATTCCCTGGGCCCTGCTCTGCTCCCTGGACAGGAACCTTTACAGCTGTACCTTCTGAGCCTGCTGAGGGGAGGGAGCACGGGGAGAGCATGAGACACGCAGTACTTCGCGGTGGTTGTGTGAGGTGCAGAGAAATAGAGGAAATCTTAATAATACTGTGAGTTTGTATCACTAGTTCAATCAAAGGAAGAACATGTAGCAAAAATGCCTACTGATTTTTTGAGTGTGCTGTTCCTATGTGCAGCCTGACCTGGGAAACACAGCACCGTGTGAATTAAGTCTGAGGTTGGGCCAGGAATTAATATGTTTTGTGCTTTTTCTGCTGTGTGGTCATTATTACAGAGCTTGTTGAGATGATCAGGCAAGTTGATGCAGAAGCTTCCTTGCTTTCTCTTTGTAGTCAATATATGAAGATCATCTAAGCTACAACCAACCCCTGCAGATTTTTGTAGCTGGAAAGTGAAATATTACGTATTTTCCTTTTAGAAATACAACAAGAGTGTATGAGTCCTGTGGTCACTGGCATCAGGGCAAATTTTCTCTTGTAGCGTGAAGCTACCTGTGTTTTTTCACTGCTCTGAGCAGGGTTTTCCTGTAGCTGCGGGGCTGGGTGTTTGTGTTGGGTGTGTAGGCTGGGGATAGTTGGGATGAATGTGAGTAAGGGGCTGGAGGGCTGAGGGGGCCACATGCTGGCAGGGGTTTCCCTCAGCCCTGCTCTGTGTTGCAGAGGGGGTGATGACAGTCCTGCCCTTTTCTCTCCCCAGGGCCCCTTGGCTCCAGAGCACAGGCCCTGGAGATGTCACTGAGAGCTGAAAGCCATGCAGCTACGTCGACGCTGAAGAAGATTGCTGCAGACATGAGCAACATCATTGAGAGCCTGGACACCAGGGAGCTCCATGTGGAGGGGGAGGAGGTCGACTCAGAGGTGCTAAATGACCCGAAAGGCACCAGTGAGTTGACACCCATATATTCTCATCCCATGTCCTGCCTGGATTTAATAATCTGTTGGCAGATAGGATACAGTCTTGGGGGTTTTGCCAAACCCAGATGTTGACCCTGCTTTAGAATCAGGAGGTTCTTGGCACTTGAGCTTTTCAAGTCAAGTCTCTTCTGTGAAAACTTGTCTTCGAGCTCTCTTATATAAAACCTGTTATATTTTAGTGGAGTTAATGGTGCTGTATAGATGCTCCCATGTTCAAGTATTGCAGCTGTCTTTGGCTTTCATGCCCTTGTGAGCTAACAGAGTTTGTGGTCCTTCCAGCATGCATTCCCTTCTCTGCCATCTATCACACCCATGGGTTCAAAGAGCCGGGCACACAGACGTACCTCATGGGATGTCCTGTTCGAGTGCGCGTGTTGGAAGTTGAACGCTTTACTTCCACTAAGAAGGTCAGAACTTCCAGAAATTTCATTTGATTTCTGTAGAAACGTATTAAAATTCTGCTTGTGGGATAATTTTGCTCTTGCTTGTTCGTGGGCTGAGGAAGCAGGAATGTTTGTGTCTCAGAAAACAGTTAAGAGAGAAGGTTACCTGTCTGTATAAAATCTAATAAAGCAGAACAAGAAATCATGAGACAGCATTATCCTTAAGTAGAATTGAATACAGGCTGTGTAGGTGAGCAGCTGCAGGAAAATGACTTATTTCAGAGCTGCATCTGTTGTGGTGATGTTCTCCTGTGCAGGTACCAAGCCCCAACGTTTACACCATCGAGCTGACCCATGGAGAGTTCACCTGGCAGGTGAAAAGGAAGTTCAAACACTTCCAGGAATTTCATAGGGAACTGCTGAGGTACAAAGCCTTCGTGCGCATCCCTATCCCTACAAGGAGGTGAGTGTGCATCCCTGTGGACATGGTGCACTGTGGGAAAGCGGGGTCTTTTCTCTTTCAGTAGCCTATCTGCTTGGCTTCACCAGTTACTTCGCTGTAAGGAGGAGAGGGCAGAAGAATTCAGTCTCTAAATATTTAGCAGCTATAATAAAAGTACTTAATCTCCGTGTTTAGTAGCTATAATCTAAGTGATGCAAACATCTCTCTGCTGATGCAGAGAATGCTGTCTCCCAGGTCATCAGCTTTTGAGCTGGATTTGCCTTGATCTTGGGGAAGAGTTATGCTAATGCTAATGGAAATTCTTGATGTGCTGTGGCTTTCTGACAGCTTAGGCTGGATGTGGGAGGTATAGGGGTCCCTGGCATGGGTGGTCAGTCCTGCCCAGACTGGCCTTGGTGCACAGTGTGGAAACATAAAGGAAAAGAGAAAAGAAGTGGGAATAGAAGTGCTATAGGTCAACAAGAGCCTCCTGATGTGGACGGATTTTGAGGATATGATACGAAAGGTTAAGTTATGAGGGGTTAAGTGCTGGAGGAATATAATGCCTTAAAATAGGGTGTAGGCTCCCTTTCTTTACAAGAACAAAAAGTGGCCCTCAAAAATCAAACTCTGGTATTTCTGTGTTGTGTTTTTGTGAGCCAGTTGGAGCACACTGGCTTCTTAAATGAATCCACAGTGACTTTTTTTTTTGCTATCCTGCCCACCCATCTCTTCTTAAGAGCTTGGCTACGAAAAATAAAAGCATTGCAGAAGTGGGGGGTTATATATTGAGGCATACACACACTTGAAGCACTGAGACAATGTTGGGGTTTGTTTTTCCTTCCAGTCACACAGTGAGAAGACAATCCATCAAAAGGGGAGAACCGAGACAGATGCCAAGTCTGCCGCACACCGCAGAGAGCACAGTGCGGGAGGAGCACTTCTCCAGCAGGAGAGTAAGTGCTCAGCTCAGTTTGGGCGGCCAGAGGGATACTTTTGAGGGGCTTCTGAGCTGCAGAGATCGCAGGCAGGTTGCTTGCAAAGCCATACACTATCCAAACTCGTGTTTGTTTTGTGCAGTGATGAGGATGCTGCTCCTGGGGTTCATACAGACAGTTTTCCTCTGCAGCTGAGGAAAACCACGATGCTGCATATGGTGGTTCCCCTCCTCCCACCTGCTCTGATTCAAAGATAGATGAGGCAGTTCGCAGAGTCAAGTTGCATGATGGAGGCAGCCCCATGGCCATCAAAATCTGAGAGATTTCAGTCCTGTTCCCCTCTGAAAGAGGAGCTGCCAGTCAGGCTCTTGATGCCAAAGTGGGTAATTTTAGCTGAGGCACACGTGTTCTGTGTAACTTCATCAGATGTTAACAGATGGGCCCTTCCGTGGAGAGGGTGGATGTCTTCCTACCTCTTCATTGCAGCTTTGCTGTTTGCAGTGGAAAAAAAAAAGTCTGTAAAAACCCATGTTTGTTCAGCCTATGCTTATCATTCTCTTTCTGCTACACCCTTCTTCCCTGGGCTTTCTGCCACAAGCTTCAAGCCCTGAAAGATTGTGTCTCGTGGCTGTACTGTGCAGATAACCCTCCCTGCTGTGCATGGTTTAACTGATGTGCGGGAAGTGTCAGGAGAGAGATCTTGGTTTAAAAGAGGAAGAAAAATGTTTTCTAGATCCTTTTTTCTTAGCTCCCCTTGGTTTCCTTGTGGGTACCCCACTGCTCTCACCGTGGGGATGTATACCCTCAGTGCCCAGCCAGGGAGCTCAGTGCTGTGATGTCAGTGCTGAGAAAAACGAAGGTCCTGATGGCATTTGTTTTTTGATTTGTGTTGTGTCCTGTAGGACTCTGCCCAGTTTCCCATGCCTGAACAGTTTAATTTCTTTTTTGCCCATTTACCATGAGGATAGATAGAGATTACTTCTCCCATTATGTTTTTTTCTCTTCTTCCCTCCTGTCTGGGAAGGACAGACCTGACCTTTCAGTGGCTTTTGGGACAGAGCAATATGGTCACTGTGCTCATCACCCTGTGAACCTTGTGTTGGTTAAGCAGGCTCTCTCAGTTGCCTCTGAGCCTGTGTTTTCTCAAAAAGCTAATTCCTGTGGGTCAGAAGCAGTGGGGACTGATTTTGAATTTAAAATTGTTCTGAGTCTTGGGCTCAGTCAAGATAGTTGACCTCCAAAGTGTCACTGCCAAGGAGCAGGTCTGCTGGTGGAAGGTACAAACACAGATCTGTGAACAGTAAATAACCTGTGACCAAACTGTTTGTGGTGCTGATCTGTAATATCCTGTGAGAACATAGTAATGTCTTTATTTATCCACTCAAACTGAAAAACACGTGCGATTTTTTGATTGCTTCCTCATGCTGAACAGTTGGGTTGCAGGAATTTTGAAGAAAAACCTCCACATCTTATCTAAAGTTTCAACATTTTAATTGTAGAAACAGCTGGAGGACTACTTGTCAAGTATCCTGAAAATGCCGATGTACAGGAACTACCATGGAACAGTAAGTAGAAATTCGTTTGTTTACTTCAAAGAATATTCACTTTACAAATGCTGAATTCATTGGAAGAAGGCACACAGCTTATGGATGAAACTTTTTACAGCCATTTTGTGAGCATTTTGGCTTAGCTGATTTCTCCAACGTGATAAAGGAGCATGAAAACCAAAGGAGGAGAGTGAACGGAGGTTGCTGGTATAACACAGGGATAGTCCCCTCAAGGAAGTCCAGTCCAGACAGCTGGTTGTGGATGTATGATGTAGTGGCTTTCTGTTTAATTCTGCAGAGTGTTTAAGATGATGAGTTTTAAATACTTAAGCAATCAGAATCCAAACCATGTTTGTAATTGCTCCTTCAGTTTGGGCTTTGTGTATGGTCCTGGGTACAGGTTTGTCTCAGGTTTCTATTCTGTGCAGTTTCACTGGACGTCAGTGATAATGAGTTCATGTTTATGATGCCCACTCACCTCTGCAGGTATTTTGGCAGTTCCAAAGGGAGATGATAGTTGGCTTATTTCCCCAAGTCAACACTCTTTCTGATATGAGGAGAGATGTCAAATCCAGCTTCAGGCCTATTTTAAGCAAAAATACTTCTTTTTAAATCCATCCTCGAATGTTTCTTCAGTGCTTCTCACCTGTCAGCTGCAACTGTAACATCTCCTGGAGATGGTAATTTATTTCCCCCTTTTTGGCTGCATAACGACTGTGTTACTCCGTCTTTTGTATTACCAGCAAAATCCGATGTGCACACTGAGTAGCTGCTGAGCTTAGTGACATTTCTGAGCAAAGAGTGATAACTGGTAGCACTTGCTTTTCAAACGAGCCAGAAATATAGACTGAACTTAGGGTTTCTGTAGCAGCTGGTTCTTCTCTTCCATTGTTGTTTTTTGTTAGATATTCTTCTCTTTTGCAGGAGTTCGGTTGTGTAGAGATGTTGGGCAGCTCCTTGGTGGATGTCATGCCCCAAAACTGTGTGTGCTCTGTTGCAGAGCTCAGTGTGTTTAGAACTGCGTGTTGGATGGGCCAAAGTGCTCGTTGTGGTTGGCCATTGTGCTTGGGATGACAAGAAATCTTCAGATTCAGTCTGAGGGAACTGTATTTCTTAGACTTCTTTAGGGGACAGGCTGTGGAGCTTAATTCCAATGCAGTCAAGAGCTGTGTTAGTCTGCATGCAGAAAAGAGTCATCTTTTGTTCTAAAAGCAAGATTGGGATAACTTGGCAATTTTGATCAGTAACATATGCAGAGCGGGGGAGAATTATTTAGCAGTGTGGATCCATCTTGTCACTTTTAGGCAGGCGTTGCTTTTTTCAAATATTTTGGAGCATTTCTGCTCATGTAAGAACGTGGGTGATCTTTTGGCCAGGCTGTGGTTTCAGACATGCTGCTATGGAGAGGGCTGGGTGAGGGGACGAGCGGTCCTGCCTTGCCCGGGCAGCTGTGGGGTGCTCCCCTCCTGTGCTGAATCGCCCTTCTGTCCCTGGCCCCCAGAGCCAGATGTCACTTTGCACATTAAATTCTCAGTTTATTGTTGGCTTTCACTGGACTTGGCTTCAGTGAAGCACTCAATGAGGACTTTGCTGGTGGTGGTGGCGTGAGTCCTGCAGACGATGCTGGAAGAAAACACAGGGAGAAAAGCGCTTCCTTTAGAAAACACCCAAACAACCCCCACCATTCTCAGACTGGCGACTAAAGCGAATATTACTGGCGCTTTTCCTGGAACTGTATTTGTCCTCCTGAGAACAAAATGAGGGCTTTGCTCTTCCTGTGGTTAAGAAGTCTTTTGCCTGGATGCTGACGAATGCTGTAACTGTCTTAATCATGGAGCACATTTTGACTCCTGTGTGTCCTCTCATCAAATCCATGCACTGAGGTGTTTTTTAAAAATCCTGAACTCGTTATAAAATCAGACATAGAGTTGCAAAGGCAAGCTGTGACCTGTCTGGAGTGTAACCCATGGTCCTTGTGAAGAGCCTGCTGGAGCCAATAGCATCTCTAAGGAGATGTTTTTTGCATCTGAGCTGCACAATTTAATGAATTCGCTTTTTTACTTTTTATTTTGCGTTTGTGGGTAATTTGTTATCTGCCAGTGAGAGCAAACAGCTTTATACGGAGTCTGAAGGTTGTGCCATGGACTGGAACAGTCAAGCCTGCGAGTCAAATTTGTAGCAGTTCTGCAGACCCGGAGTGCTCAATGGGTTGAGGATTAGGTCTGCAGTGACCACACGGCATTGTACATCCACACCACATTGTACATCCTCTAGCCTTTTATATTTATTCTGGTTATGTGATTTATGATTAAATCTCATGCCTTTTAGTCCTTTCCAAAACCTTTTTATAGTACTTCTGGGCCGAAGTGCTTCAAGACAACTGCTATTAAAATGAATTATGGGAATCTCAGTCTCTTAATTGTCTACACTTTTTTTCTGGAAAATAGAAGTTGGAGGGATATAGCCTCAAAATGTTAGGACTCAATTGCATTCCGTATAAAAATGTTACTAATTGGAGCTTTGCATTATTTTTTGCACTAGCTGCCATAGTTGAAAGATTCCAAAGCAAAATAAAAAATTGATGGAACCAGAGTGCTTGTGTGTGTAACATTTTGCATGATTTTTAGTGAGTGTGAAAACATCATCTTAAGTAAAAGCAGTACAATGTAAGATCAGCTCAGATATGTGAGTGGCTACTGTTTTGCCTCTGATATGGCACTCGGATCTGCAGACCTTTGCCAAGGTCTCTGCCCAGCCCTTCAGTATTTTTAGTTAATGCCCTTGAAATGCAGCACATTAAGTTTTCTATTTAAATTTGAGTTTTGTGTAAGCCAATTTTTTTGCGTAAGAAATTTTGCTGAAAAGTATTATTCTGAAGAGTGTTTAATTCCATTTTATTGCTAGCCATCAGTGCTAATCAACTCTTTACGCATTTTTTAACCCACTAAATGAAGAATGAGACAAAATGAAAACCCAGTGTGGAGCTGCTGAATTCTTTCTGAAAGGCAGATGCTCTGTGAAATTTTTTGCTTGCCATAAATCATGGATGCTCAACATTGCTGGCAGAATAGAATGGTTTGAAACCATGGCTCATGCACCTTGCACCTGGTTCTCCACCTTTCATAGCCTGTCCTTCTGGAGTTGATCCCTCCCATCTGCTTTTTTATTTTTCTTTTCATTGCTACAACAATGTCATTGAAGCTGCGTTCCCTGGGCCTGTATCTCATACTTAAAACATTCTGCTGCGAGCTGCTCTGAAACCAAAGTGGGATTCCAGCTCCCCAGAGAGGCAGCTGGGCAGTGTAGGAATTCCGATGTGACAGAGATGAAAGTGCCTGGCTGCTCTTCCTGCCTCTCAATCTCTCTGTGTATGATGAACACCTCGGATGAAAGGCAGTGTAACAGTAAAAATAGCTAATGCAGCATTAATATTAACAATAAATCATTGCATCAGATATTTTGCACTACACAGAGGAATTTTCCTTCTAACTGCAGGAATTTATTTAAGGGGTTTTTTTACAAACCAGCGCTTGATCTACGTGTTGGATGGGCCCCTGTAGCCGTCATTGCTGTTCCAAAGACTCCTTGGCTGTAGAGGAGGTTGCTGCACTGCCAGACAATCTTTCTTTTTTTATGTTGTGGTAGTTCTGTTTCTTCAAGTAACTTTTCCTCTGTTTTTCTTTTTGCTTCTTTGAGGACAATTATTTCTCTGCATGCACCGCTCCTCGAATTGCTGCCAGCTCTCTGGTCCCAGCCAGTGTTTTCAAAGGGTTTTTTCAGAAAAAAAAATTCATGTGCTGTGTGTGTGTGCCCACTGCGAGAGAGTTGTCTGGTTTTCTGGTTGTCTTATGGGGAATGCCAGCCATTTTCTGAAGGAGTCAAAATGGGATCCAAGCAGAATACCGTCCTGAGACCTTGCATGGGACCTCTGATAAGAGCTCGTAGGGTATATTGGCTTTTCAGGTGCATCCCAACCTGGTCTGAGTGTTACTACAGAAACAGCCAAAGTGTTTGAAGGTCACACCTCATGCTTTTACAGAACATGTAGGGAGAGCAGAGATAGCAAGATAGTAAGAGCATAGAATAACTTTTTCTGCTTTCTAAAAACAAGTTGAAATCGCCTCAAAATCATGCAGTTAAATTTGCCTCTACAGAATAGAAGTTACTTGATCTCCTTGAGATACTCAAAGGAGAACAGCAGTGTCTTTTATTCTTCTCTATGGCCTTATTGATGAGAGAAGTTTGGGAAGATCCCAGGAGCAGCAGAACATGAGGAGGTGGAAGGATCTTCTGTTCTACTGGGATTAGAGAGTTCCCTCTGGCTTTATTGCCTGGCTAAAAGGTCAGTGACACCTGCCCTCACTGTATCCTGAGCACCTTTCTGCACTTGGACAACTTTGTGATAATAAATTACAAGTTCCTGAGTGCAGACAGGCTGTCTGCCATGCAAGGCTGCTCCTGCCCAAGCTCTATCCTGCCTTGGGTGCCTGGGGCAGGTGTTTCTCCCTGCTAATGGGGCCCAGGGCTAATAACCAGCAGACTTCCAGGAATGTTCTGCTGTGCCAAGAAAAGCCTGCTCGGTTGAAATCACCCAGTGTCCTATTTTTAGAGTGAATGCAATCATGCTGTGCTTTCTCACAGCCTTTGCTCACTGTTAGGTTCCTCTGCAATCCTTGGTGAGGCAGGAGGGGTGATGTGGAGGCAGGTTGCTTGACTTTGGGATTTGAACTTGCTCTCCTGCCTGACTGTGGCTTTCCTGTGGATTTTCAGCTCCTGGAACCAGACAGGGCAGTGGTGTGTGTGCAGCATTGAGTGGGAGCAACTTGCTGTGGTGGTCTTGGAAGATACTTGTGGGTTGAGAGGCTGAACCCCCATTTGTGTGTCCATTGGGTGGGAGAATCAGAGGTAATAGGGTGCTCCCAGGCCTGGATACACATCCTCATTCTCTTTCTAGTCTTTCTGTGAGGGTCACAGGAGGGAGGAAAGGATTCGGGCAGCCAGCAAAGATCACACAGACCCCTAAGCAGTGTCACACAGATACCTAAGGAGTGAGTTCTTATTTCAGCCAGTGATCCAGAGGGGAGGATACTGGTGGGTCCCTATAAGCATGATTGTCCTGGTTGCCTGAAATGTATTCTCCAAAGCACATTTAAAATAAACAGAAAACCCAACTAAACTACTTTTCTTGGTCTTCTTGAAAATGCTTAAGCAATGGTGGGTAACTTCTGCTCAGGGTCTTGTAGGTTCTCTTTTTGACAAGTCACTTCAATGAATCAACGTATTTTGTGGATTTCAGAGTTTGAAAGATGGGGGAATCTTTTCTCTTTCCCAGATGGAGTTCGTTGGAGTAAGCCAGCTGTCATTCATCCATGACCTGGGACCGAAGGGCATGTGAGTTGTGATTTAACAAGAGCATGGCTTTATAAATATTGTTCAAATTAATAGTTTTCTTTCTCACCAGTAGATGGCTGGGGGGGGGGGGGGGGG
>WEIV01002542.1:542115-593601 GCA_013390005.1 Calyptomena viridis
GGGGGGGGGGGGGGGGGGGGGGGGATGTTTTTGTTATCCAGATAGGAAAAGTTATTGTTTAGACAGAAATACTACCATTTGCAGAAATTCTTTTGAGGCTGGGCTGCTTTTTGAGACATGTCTGCAGCTCATGGGCTGGTTTATAGGGTTTCTCCCCTTCTCTCCCTGTTGACCCCCTTGTTTTTCTGCTTCCTGTGCTATAAACCAGGGCCCTGCGTTTCTTAAATCTCCATTATTTCCTTCTGGAAGGGTTATTTTTTCCCTTTTTCCAGCTTTCAGTGCATAGCATAGAGGCTGCTTGGGTGCGGTTGGAGATGGCAGGAGCATCTCTGGGCACAAGGGCTGGGGGTTCAGCAAGCACCCCCATCCAAAAGGCCCCCTGCACCCCTAGATGAGCTATGTCACCCACCCTGACCTTGTTCCTGTCCTTGCAGAGAAGGGTTTATCATGAAGCGCTCCGGGGGCCACCGCATTCCTGGCCTGAACTGCTGTGGCCAAGGGAGGATGTGTTACCGCTGGTCCAAAAGGTACTGCTGGGGTGGTAAATCTGGGGATGTCCTGTGCTTCTCGGGCACACAAAAATCCTCATGTCTTTTTTTGCCAAAAAATCTATAAGGGAGATTCTTACTTTTTTATAAAAACCACGGATTTTCAGGTTGAAAGGATCCATAGCCTATTTCCCCCCCCTCCCCTTCCTGCGTGGTGGCTTTTTTCTCTTGCTTTAGATTTCATAGAGGGGACATGTTACTGCAGAGGAAGATGGGAATTTCCTACGAGCTGGCAAAAATGAGAATAACCCCCCAGCCTGTGCCCAGCTTTCCCTGCTGTGGGAGCACGGGTGGCTCCATGCCTTCCAGAGGGAATGTGACCGATGACATTCCCCCTGGCAGATTTCAGCCTTATTTTCTGAGCTTCCCTTCCTCAATTTATAAAATGAAAATCAATTAATTGAAACACCCTTTGGACTGGTTCAGAGCAGGATTAAATCAGACGTGACCTGCAGCAGTAAGGAGCTGTTTGGTGCAATTAACCTTGGCATTAAATACATGGCCTCTTCCTTATTACTTCAGGTACTTAAATCCCAGTATTTTTGTGGGAGTTTTCACAAGCCACACTGTTCCCATGAACCTTGCTGCTCCAGACAGACATAACTCACTGTCCTCACTCCTTTATCTTCTGTGATAGGTCTTGGTGTTGCCTGTGGCTGTAGCACAGGGAGATGTGTGCTGTGGGGGTGTTAGATGTGTTTGGGAAGGTATAAAAAAAAATGCAGGACATATTTCCTGGAGTGTGCACTTCCTGGGCAAATCTTTCCTTTTGAAAATCCAAAGAGCCCATATCTACCTTACAGCAACAATTTCTTGGTTGATAGAGCTTCCCCAAACATTATGCATCTTTAGGTTTTAGCATCACCCATGGGATGTTGTTAGTGTTATCCTTAGTAGTTCTGTTTTCCAACAAAACCTTTCTGCATTCTTGTGAAGAAAAGGTCCTATTTCTTTATAATCTTCCCAACATTTCTTAATATAATTTTACAGAAGATCTCTATAATGAGTGTACAGGGAGATAAAGCTGTGACCTTCCTTTAGGTCAAAGCATTAAATTGTCACCAATCCTTTGTCTCTTTTCTGGAAAAAAAAAAAAGCCTTCTTCTCTTAAAACTCTTCAGTTAACTCTTCCCTGTATTGTGCAGAGCTGAAGCTTTAGTGGAGACAGTAGCACATCCATCTCTGATGGATCTTAGTTTTCCTTTAGAGCCTAAGAAAGGGGTGGGAGAAGTGTTTGAGTGGGATTGTGTACCAAGTATCACAAGAGAGACACCAAATTCTCATCATGGCCCACTGGGACTGACAACTTATGCATCAATAAATAAGCAAGTAACATTAATATTTCCCAGGGAGGGGTTATTTAAATGAAGGGGATTAGGACACGGAGGAGGACAGTGAATGACCATGGGCTGGACTTTTCAGGATGTAGAAAAGCAGACAGGGGAATGCTTAGAAATGTACTCTGTGGGATGTTTAAGAGTGAAATTAAGGGCCAAATAGGGAGGGGAGATATTTTGCCACCAAATGAGAGGTGACACCAGGTAACTTTTCAGAGCCCTGAAAGAAAGAAAAAATTACAGAATCTGGAAGTAGATGAGGAGCTTGAGGCTGTTACTAAAGATACAAGAATGAACAGATTTTTACAGTGTTTTGTGTTGTTTTGTGTGTTTCTGAGTGTGCAGAAGAATGAGGCGAAGGTCTGGTGATGGAGACCTGTGTGGGACAGAGGGGGCTGGTTACCCCAGCTACGCTGCAGGGGGAGGAAAAATTAGAAATGCCATTCACAGTAAAATATGTGTTTTTTCCTGGAGCTGCCTTCAGGCTACAGTATTTATGTAAAACCTGCCGGTCATTTCTCCTCATGTTTCTAACAGGGTGCCTGTTGCTTGGCAATGAAAGCTTTCCAAAATGCCTTGTTCCTATATTTTGGTAGGAGTGAAAGTGATCCTAGCATCAGAATTAATGTCAAATAACTGCTGTATAGAATACAAGCTGAATGAAAATCAGGGATGGAGGAATCATTGTTGCACCTTGCCTGGTGCTGGGAGGTTTATGACCAGGAAGGTTCTTATAAGTTTTGTTAAACAAGGAAACTTGGATTTTTAAAGACTCTGTGAAAAGAAGTTATGTAAATAACTCTGAAAGTCTTACATTGAATTCAAATTCATTACCCAAGTTCATAAAATAGACACTTTTCTGCTCAAGAAAATCATCCCCTGGCCTAGCCCACAAGAAGAAATTTTAGCATTTAGTTGAATGTTTTCCTTTCTCTGATAAATGATTTGCCCTTGTTTTGACAGAAGCACTTTTCCCTTTTATTAGGTTCTTTTATGACTTGTGTTTTGACAACTGGCATGAGTGTGAAATCCAGGTGACGGGGTTGCTGTGTCCTTACAGGTGGCTGGTGGTGAAGGACTCATTCCTGCTGTACATGAAGCCCGACTCGGGGGCCATTGCCTTCGTCCTGCTGGTCGATAAGGAATTCAACATCAAGATAGGCCAGAAAGAAACAGAAACTAAATATGGATTGCAGATCGACAATCTTTCTAGGTAAGAAAACAGACTTTGTTTAGCCCGTTTTAGTTTGCTTTTGTTTTTTGAGGAATTGATGCTCCTCTGCAGGAGGGATTAACAAGGCACTAGGCTGATGATGCAGCTCCCTTCCCGCAGGGCTCGTGCTCGCCAGGTGTTGCTGGTGTGCTGAGGCCTGCTGGGGATTTGGCCCATAATGCTGATCATTTCTGATATCTTAATGAGGCGTTTGGAGCCTCAGCTGCTGTTTGTCCATCCCTCCGGTTATTGCTGGGGCCCCAGGGCACAGTACGTGTTAAATTGCACAGTTTGGTTTGGCAGCAGTTGCTTAGGTAATTTCCTGGGTGCTGTGTTCCTTTTGTGCTGCAAGCAGGGATATTTTCTCTGCATCCCAAAAGACATGCTAGATGGGATAAAGAGATACTAAATATTTTTATGTTAGTGCACAGTGTAAATTCATCTCTTAAAAGTACAACATTAGCTGGCTCCAACTCCAAATTAAGCTATTAATTTAAATCTGGGTGTTTTATGCTTGGCAGTGCAATATTGTTAGTCACTCAGAACAGCTCAGTGCTGTGTATTCTTTTGCAAACAAAACAGCAAAGCAAATTCCTTACTTTGTGCTTAAATAAAATATGACTGATACAGATGCATTTACCAACATGGATAGACAGTGAGGAGCAGCCCAATTAAACACAAGTGGCTTCAGCATCCTGCCCTGTGCATCATCTGTTTTACAGGTCGCTGATTTTGAAGTGTAACAGCTACAGACATGCCCAGTGGTGGAGGCAGGGCATAGACGAGTTTGTTCGGAAACACGGCAAGGACTTTCTCACAGAGCATCGCTTCAGCTCGTACGCGGCCGTGCAGGAGAACACGCTGGCCAAGTGGTGAGGACCACGGCAGGGCTGCCAGCAACTTGGTGTTGTGGGTGCTGTCACCTGCACACACCTGCCAGCATCATTCTGGCTCTGACAGACAGAGCTGGTAGCATTTGGTGGCTGTGGGGACTAATAGTAATGAGAGAAGTTGTGAAAAAAAACAAGGCTTTCTCCACCAGGAAGGGAATAGCAGTGCTGGTGACAGAAGTGCTTTGCTTCTGTTTGCATCACAACTGAGTCACAACTGATAGCGTTTTGAAACTTAAGTTTCATTTGAATTTGAATGCGTTGGGTATTTGTCATTGTAAGGATAAAGAGAATCAACAAATGCAAATTTGAGTATTATCTGAGGGTGACTGGACTTTATGCACATAGCAGTCCCATGAGAAGTCCTCCCATCTGCAGTATAACCTGATTGCACTAATCCATTTCCAGAAACACCTCAAAAAGTAGATTCCAACTGGAAGTAAACTCTCATGATACTCTTGCTGCAGCTTTTGCCTTGCAGCAAACACTGCCCGAGTAGTTTCCATAAATCAAAGAAAAGGCCACTGCACCATTCTTTCCTGAGAGACAAACTTGCCTTGCACGTCAAGCAAAACCCAGGAATATTGTGTGTGGTTGGCAGAAGTGCAAAGTGGCACTTAATAACCTCTTATTATGCTATTTCATCAAGCTAATAGCAGCATTGAATTTTCTCTGCGTGTTGTCCTGGTTCTTGACATTATGTTTGTGTTTGCTTTTGAGAAGAGAATATAAATGGCATTAACACAGAACCCCATCAGTCTTCAGCTGTGTACCTTGTTTAATAAAAGGCAGGAAAAATGAACCTTCACACTGTGTTTGCTTTTGCAGGTATGTAAATGCAAAGTGGTACTTTGAAGATGTTGCAAATGCCATGGAAGCTGCTAAGGAGGAGATTTTCATCACAGATTGGTGGTTCGTACTTACACGTTTGGGTGTTGACCAGCTGTCTCTCTTAGGACATTTCCAACAATGTGGCACTGTTCAGAGGCCCTACAGTATGGCAGTGAGCCGTGCAGCCAGATGGTTTGGCAGCACACCCAAACTTCTCCTTGTGTTGTATTCAAAGGCCTTTTCAGGAGGGTTGGCAGCAAAAGCACATGCTTCTCATCAACAGCTTGGTTGTCTCCTTCCATGGAAGTGCCTCAAGTTGCATGGAGGCACTACCTGAATTGCAAATGCTTTGAGGTGCTCATCAGGAGGGTAAAGTGCTGAAAAGCCAAGGAGTACTAATGTCTTTTAGTGTATGAGGGAACAGAGATGCTCAAACACTTCTAACAGTGCTCTTGTCACGGGATCCTCCTTTCATCTCCTTGTGCCTTGGGAAGCCTCATGCCAGTGAGGAAAACATCTTGGTCTTCTCTTAAATGGCCCAGATAAGGAATGAGGGAAGTTTTGTCGCCTTTTCTGAGCTGTGTGGCTGCTGAAGGACTGGGCTCTGCCCACTACTTAGTGATTCAATATGTTTATGCAGTGCACTGATCCCTGTCTGAGGCAGGAAAAGGATGCTCTCACAGACCTGGGCAGAATTTCATTGCTGGTTGTGGCTGCCCATGTGTCTTGCCTTTGTGGAGGCTAATCTGGCTGAGCCAGCCTGGACCATGAGGATGGGAGGCTTCCAAGATATAGCTCAGATGTCCTCTTCACCTTGGGCATGTCTCTGTGCTCTTCTTTCTCCATCTGCAAGATGAACCTCTTGCTACTTATCCACTGACTCTTGGAACTGAAAGGATTGGTTCTTAGAATTATTGTGAGAAAGCTAAATACCATGTTAGCATTTACTGGGTAAATCTATTCCCTACCATTACCACAGGTAAACCCAATGCTCCTGGATCCAACATCAGGTAGCCATGTGAGACCATCACATTTAAGACCTGTTGTCTCTTAATAATTAATTGAGACAATTGTTTATGCGTTTTGGAGCTCCAAAACTTACCTGAAACTTGGAGTATAAGATTAATATGCTTTTGTCAGAGGCATGTTTGTAGGATGTAGCAATATGCTTTGTTCAAGCACAAGTTCTCATGCTTGGTACAAAAGGAAGGGAATGAAATTTTGTCACCTTGCAGTGGGAGAGCTAGATGAGCTTGTTTAGTTATTTCTTGTAATCCTTAAAGCTGTCAATCAATAAAATGTTATGTTGAGAGATCCTATTGATTTGTCTTTAGGCAGCAAGGAAAACTCAGCACAAATCTGTGTTGGTCAGATAGCCCAAGTACCAGGAGAACTAAAATCCCACTCTTACTTATTTTTTATGTCTGCACATTTCTTTGAAATCTACCTTGGGGTTTTCTTTTGTTCCGTCTTTCTTTCATAGATAGAGTCCAAATTTCCTTATTTATACATCACTGTTAAACTCAATCTCATGGGTTGTTAAATACTAAGATGAACGTGCTGGACACGTCCCCTGCCTTCTGTAATGTTCCATTATTAAAGAACAAAGAGTAGGATATTGAAGAATGCATCACTCTGGGACATGAGCTTTCACATCCACTTTATTTAAACTTTGATTTGTTTGCTTCTCAAGTTGATTACTTAGGCCAATGCTTTGTTTGCAGGCTACATGTGCTATGTTTTTTCCACTCTTTTTTATTTTCTTAGGCTGAGCCCAGAAATCTTCATGAAACGACCTGTTGTGGAAGGAAATCGCTGGCGTCTGGACTGCATCCTCAAGAGGAAGGCAGTAAGTGTGCTCCAGCTGCAGCCTTCGCCCTGTGGGGAACCCCATGCACCCCCTCCATTATGGGGTCATACTGGGACTGAAGCATTTGCACCATTTAGTTTAGCAAAGATGAGAGTTAAAGCTGGCCAAGCCTTGTAGCAGATGGCCTCAGAAAACTACATGTTTTGACTTGCACCCCTGGTTTGGGTTTGGAAGAGCTCAGAGGCAGAAGGGTAGATCCTTCAGACTTCAATGCCTTCAAACTGAAAGAGTAGGTTTAGATTGGATATTAGGAAAAAGTTCTTCCCTCTGAGGGTGGTGAGGCCCTGGCACAGGTTGCCCAGAGAAGCGGTGGCTACCCTATCCCTGGGACTATTCAAGGCCAGGTTGGACAAGGCTTGGAGCCACCTGGTCTAGTGAAAGGTGTCCCTGCCCGTTGTAGGGGGTTGGAACTAGATGATCGTTAAGGTCTCCTCCAGCCCAGGCCATTCTATGATCCTCTAATCCTCTTATTGCCTCAAGTTTGGGTCACTTCAGTTTTGAATTGTGACTGCTGCAGTCAAAGACCTATCGCTATCTGGTGCTCTCCATGCAACATGTAATTTAGAGGTATGGGAGAGGCTGAGCACTTTGTGATGTGTTTATGAGTGTGGGCTGTACTCCAGCTATTCACTCAACCTGTGATAACACCAGTGCTAAAGAGTTTGCCCCGTGTGAGCAGTGAGTCAGAAGGTAAAGTATGCCTGGAGAATCTCTTGAACTCTTGCTGTGGTAGAAGGGCAGGAGCCCATGTGGACATGGACTTTGACTTTGAAGGACTTCAAAGTCAAACAGGGCAGGTTTAGAGTAGATATTAGGAAGAAATTCTTCCCTGTGAGGGTGGTGAGGCCCAGCACACATTGCCCAGAGCAGTTGTGGCTGTCCTATTCCTGGAAGTGTGCAAGGTCAGGCTGGATGGGACTTGGAGCAACCTGGTCTAGTGGAAGGTGTCCCTTCTACAGTCTGTGCCCGGCTTTCCCTGCTGTGGGAGCACAGGTGGCTCCATGCCTTCCAGAGGGGATGTGACCAATGACATTCCCCTGGCAGATTTCACCCTTATTTTCTCAATTTATAAAATGAAAATCAATTAATTGAAACACCCTTTGGACTGGTTCAGAGCAGGATTAAATCAGACGTGACCTGCAGCAGTAAGGAGCTGTTTGGTGCAATTAACCTTGGCATTAAATACATGGCCTCTTCCTTATTACTTCAGGTACTTAAATCCCAGTATTTTTGTGGGAGTTTTCACAAGCCACACTGTTCCCATGAACCTTGCTGCTCCAGACAGACATAACTCACTGTCCTCACTCCTTTATCTTCTGTGATAGGTCTTGGTGTTGCCTGTGGCTGTAGCACAGGGGGATTGGCATGAGCTGGTCTTTAAGTTTCCTTCTAACCCAAACTGTTCTATGACATGATGAAATAGTCTTTGACTCCTTCTCCTTCCAAACTATTTGTCATCACAGTCCTCACCCCTCCACATACCTAGAAAAGTAACAGGTTTTTGTGTCTGACTGTTGTTGATTTGGAAGTAGTCTTATTTTCTGGCAAATGAAACCTGACCACAGGACATGCTCATTCGATGGAAGAAATTTGGCTTTGTTTGTCATATTGTCATGGATTTTCCTGTGGCAATAAATACCTTGTTAAGAGTGAGGAGTGTTTTAAGGTCAGTTCCTGGAAACGCTTGCTCTGTCACTTCTGGCATTTCCTTGATGGCAGAGTCAGCAAACTGGTGTCAAGGTATAGGGGGAAGGCTCTCCTTTCTATGTGCACAGTGCTGACTTGGACTTCCCTGGGTGCAGTGGGGAGCAGAATATAATCTATAATTTAGAGATTGACTAAGATCTTGGTAACAGCTTTATGGGAATAGGAATTTAAAAGGCCATGGAAAATCTAGGTCCCAAGTTTATGCTGGCAAAGTCTAGTGCAAGTTTTTAATCCATGCTGATTCATGGCAAGTGAAGGTGTCCCAGTGTGTGACCACTGTTTTCCAAGGTTCAGGCGGTACTTGGCAGATTTGAAAGTGCTTTAATGAGTGTTCTTAGAAACCCTGCAATGGATACCATGCTGGTCACAAAAAGCACCATCATTTTAGCACTGCTCGTTGTATTCCAGGAGCTTGTTCAGCTCTACCAGTAGAAAGAACTTCTGAATTCTAGGGTTTAGAATTGCTCAAAGGCAGAAAAGTAGATCCTTCTGACTTTAGTGACTTCATTGAAGTTGAATTGGTGGCATCCCTTTTAAGTGAGGGATGTCTGTATGACCACACCAGTCTCTTTGTCCTGCAGAGTCACTGAACTGTGGGCAAACCTCAGGGCAACACAAAACAGCAGAACACTGAACTTCAGTGGATGTGTACAATGTGATTATATGTGGAGTGAATCATGTTTGCAAAATCTAACCTCAAATGGTGTGTAAAAGGAGCTACTGTAGGAATGACCTGTTGGTGAGCTTTGGCATAGCTTAGCTCTTCACACAGATCTGAGCTCTGAGCCCTCCTCAGGGAGCTAAAGAGCTTTCCCAAGCAGTACATGTCCTTCTGGGCTGTGGGGCCACCATAGTAGATCTGGAAGAGCATAATCAAGAGCAGGTAACCTCAGTCTGCATTTCCATCAGCAGGCACAACACACTGCCCCTTAGCTTTTCCTCTCTTTGGAAATTTCTGTATCCATTGACTTGCCTGCGTACCAGGTGTTCCTTTTTATTTCTGACAGCAACAAGGAGTGAGAATTTTTGTTATGCTATACAAGGAGGTGGAGCTTGCCCTGGGGATCAACAGTGAATACAGCAAGCGGACGCTCATGCACCTCCATCCAAATGTCAAGGTAACTGCACACTGTGGGGAGGACATTTGCATTCATTTGTTCTTGACTCCAGTGTATCTGGGTGTGAACTAGAAGAGTGTTTCCCACCACTACAGTGGGTGTAGTCTGAGAAGACATACCCATGTAGTGACTACTACATCTGGCAACTTCCTTTCTGTAGGTTCTAATGGAACACAAAATTGCCTAGTTTATATTTGCTAAAGTAACTAATTCACAAGAATTAGACTGCACAAGAATTAGAATTTCATGTGACAAGATAATGGGGTTGCATCAAATGGAAAATTACGCTTTGAGAATGTTGTCTCATTTCAGTACTTCTGTTCAAACATGAATGATGAAAGTCAACACTGGATGTTAATGTTCCCATCACAGATTAATGGCATTGCACTGCCCTGTGCTGTTATTCAGCTGTTCTGGCACCAAGCAGAAAATGAGTTGTGGCAGACAAACCAGTAGCTAACACTGGATCCAGTCTCTTATATTAGAGATGTATACATCTTAAGGAGCAATAAGGTGTATATTATGCTAGAATAATTGATCAGTTTTCACAGTGAAAGGAAGCATCCATCCACCATGATCTTCACAGCAAGACTGGAGCAGCCAGATGAAATTCCGTAACTTTTTTTCCAGGAAGCTGGTCTAGTGGCTCTAACATAAAAAATAAAACTACATATTGTATGCATAGATATAGAAATTACTGTGCCATAAACACACGTCAAAAAGAATCTCATAAACAAATGCCAAACAACTTGCTGATTTTAAATGGGGGAAAAAACCAAACAAGCTTCTCATTTCACTTGTGTGGTGGCAACAACCAAAGAAGTGACTCAGATCACCAATATGTTGTTTTCTTTTAGAGCAGGCTCTGTTTTTGAAAGCTCAGCTATTGCAACTCTACTGAAAACATGATTTGTTGAAACAGTTTCCTTAACTTTGATCCTCTTATGAAACTGTTGTAAGCGTGACCTATCCCAACATCAGTAACCATTGCTGCTCAGGAATACCTGCATCGTGGGAAAGCCAGTATGGCTGGCCCCAACTAGGGAGGAGTCCGTTAGCTTCAGTAATTAGCAGTCTGTATGGACTTGACAACACCAGTGTTTCCCCATCATCCTGGAAGAAAAAAAAACCCCAAGCAAAAAACTGGGCAACTCTCTGCCCAGAGGGATTTAAATTTGGCAGTGATGTTGAGCTTGAGTGCTGGTTTTCTCTGCAGGTGATGAGACACCCGGACCACGTGTCCTCCTCTGTGTACCTCTGGGCCCACCACGAGAAGCTCGTCATTGTTGACCAGTCGGTGGCGTTTGTGGGTGGCATTGACTTGGCCTACGGCAGGTGGGATGATGACGAGCACCGTCTGACCGACGTGGGCAGCGTGAAACGGATGACAGCAGTTAAGTCGGTGTCAACAGCCAACCTGGCAGTAAGTGACCTTGTTCCAGCTGGGTGGCCACGGTCAACCCTTGCACAGCTGGTCTGCGGTGGGGTTGAACGGGCTGCGTCCTCTTCTGAGCGTAAGGTTGAGTTCAGGAGGTTTAAAGGCAGATAGTGATGAGAAGGAGGAAGTATCTGAGCATCAAATGAGTCTCCAGGGCTGGATGCTGACCAGCCCTTGCTAGGGCATGGAGATAGATAGCTGGATTTCCCCTGAAGCTTGGAGCAGCAGTTACAATTTAAGTCCTTGTTCTTAGAATCGTGAAATTTTAGAATGGTTTGGATTGGAAGGGGCCTTAAATGTCATCTTGTTCCACACCCCTGCCATGGGCAGGGACACTTTCCCCTAGACCAGATTGCTCCAAGCCCCATCCAGCCTGGCCCTGAGCACTTCCAGGACTCCAGGTTGTGGGCCACCCACAACCTCTCTTTTCTTAATAAAACTTTGCTAGAAATGCACAGTAAGTACTCTCGGAGTGCTCTGAAATTCTGGCTACTCCTGCCCTCAACAACTGACTTGTTTGCTGAGTTTTCTGCTAACCTGGGTCTGTATGCAACCACATATCTCTAAACCTGCGAGGTCTAGGCTGATGAGAATTTAAAGGGAAGTAATAATCCAGAGTAAATTTATAGAATCTAATGCTGCTAGTATTACCAGGTTTTCCTGCCAAGTGCCTCAGTACAGACTCTCTCCAAAAAGCATGCCTAGTTCCCACCAAAGTGTGTCTGTCACATAGCAAAATGTCTCGTGTTACTGAGCACTGATATGCAGGAAGATATGTAGTTAGAGAGCCTGTCTGTGCATCACCTGCAGCCATGTCTCTTGTCTTTTAAGTCTGCAGCAGAGTTGACTGAATGTGTCCCACTGCAGCCTCAAGCTCTGTCCCCAGAAAGCCACTTGTTTGAGAGAAATGTCGACGATGCCCCAGACATATCAAAAATGAAAGGAGTAGGAAAACCCAGCAAGTTTTCAAGGTTCAGTATTTACAAGCATCTCCACAAACATGGCATACACCACGCTGACAGCGTCAGCAGCATCGACAGTGACTCAAGTAAGTGATGTTCAACTAAACGATGTATATAAAGCATGTGTGGAGGTGGGTGGGTGGGTGTATGTGCACATTCACATGATTTCTAGGGTAATGTGTTCTTTGTAAGGAAGGTAAGTTGATGAGTTTCTTAACTGTCAGGATAATGGCTATGTGTAGTCAACATGTAAATTTGTGTCACTGCAAAATACACAGAAAAGGTTTTATGTGGCATTTTATTTAGCAATTGTCGTAAGCTATCAGATGATGTGGTATAGTGTATGTGACTTAACATTTTCCAACAATAAAAACATTTGTTTCTGCAAGAAAAGTGAGTCTTTAATTTTTCCATTTGTACATATTATAACAAGCAAAATAGTTTCTGAATGGGAATTATGCCTTCTCATAGCTAGTGTTACCTAGGTTTAAATCAGTTCACTTAAATGGTAATATTCCCAATTTACCCACTTACTAGCAGATAGAGACTATTCAACAGTTGAGATAAATGCAACTGTTAGTTCCCCACATTAAAAATAGTTTCAGTGCTAAAATTACAGGGATCAGCTTGACATTTGTTCCAGCATGGAGTCCTTCCTGAACATCCTCACTTCCTGAGGCTGTATATTGCTAACTGTGGGAACTTACTGGAATTTTCATCCCTCCCTGCATATCTTGATCCTCCCTCTGACTGGAGGAAGCCTTGCTGGAGTGTTGGTTGCAGTCAGCCCAGGACACAGCCATGGCTTTGTACTTCATTACATCCGTTTGGTTTAAAACCAGCTGGGTCTTGATTTTGGTCCTTTGCCTGTTGGTCACTTGTAGTTCCAGCAAACTGACGTCTCATTTGAGTTCCTGCCATGCCAGATGTCTTCAGACAGGAGCAGGCACCAGGGTAGCAGAAATGGACACGTGTTTTTGCCATGAATACAGCATCTTGACTTTCTGCAGGTTACTCTAACCCCACTAGAAGTCAACCGAATATAATCCAGAGTTTAAGGCCCCATCTGAAAATGTTCCATCACCACAGTGAATCCAAACAGGGACTCACTGAGCCACGGGAGGGTAAGTGGAGGAAGGCAGAGCTGTGGATGTCTTCAGGCTTTAGCTGCTGATGATTTTGCATTATAACTATGGTGAGAGTTAGGTTGGGTGCCAGGATCAGCCTTCACTGCTTGTTGTTCTCCCAGCACCCTTAGCCCTCCTCTGTGGGCCTCCTGGCAGAAGAGCCTTCTCCAGAAACTAGAAATACTGCAGCATAAATAATAATTAAAAACCCCAAAACAACAACAACAAACCCAAATCCAAACAAAACCCAAAAAAACCAAACAAAAAATTTGCAATAATGACAACAGAGCTGAGGAAATAGCTCTGGCATGTAATGATTTCAGCAGCTCTCATTCTGCAAAGGAAGGGGCTTGTTACTGAAACTAGGAACTTGTGCACTGGATATTTTAAAGTAAGCCTGATGCAGGAAGACATGCAAACAGAGGGAAGAAACGGCAGAGTAGCTGCTGCCAGACCTATGTTTGGACAAAGACTTGAGTTCCCTTTTTTTGCCCCTAATAAAAATCATGGAAAGCACATGCAATTGGGACAGGAGCTGGGTGATTGTTGGCACTGAGCTGTTCTCATCTCCAAACTAGTGTTGGAAGGGCCTGTTCCAGTGTGATACCTCATTGAGATGCCTTTGAGTTCTGGTACAGAGTGGGAAGCAGTTCTTCAACATCTTTCTCTTAGAAACATTTTCCTCTATGACATTTATTGCCAATTATAAAGTATTGGTTACAAAGTAGTGGCAGGTAACAAGGGATTTCCATTTCTTCATGGAAATGATGTGCTGTCTCCCCTGTGGTCACTTGTGCTCATTCATGAGTAACTGTACAGTCATTGGAGCTGACACATGGAGTGTGTGTTGGCTGGACAGTGTGTCCCACCCATTCCCATTCATGCACGTCAAGTCAGTGATTCGCCAGCTCCACCTGGACTCTCACTAGAAGCTCAAGCTCCCCAAGGCAGCTGTGGTGCATACCTGCTGCATGGCATTTTTGGCATGGCTTGGCTCAGCTTGGCTCGGCGGGATGCCAGCAATGCTGGCAGGGCTTGCTTTGTGTAACCCGGTCTTTTGCTGCTGCCAATGTGGGTTTTTTGACTGTTGAAAGGGTTTTTTTGTGCTAAGGGATTTTATGGGGGTTTTTTTATGGTTACATGGTGATGTGGTTGGGTTAACATGCTGCTGGCATGTTACTGTATGATTACTGCACTGGTATTTGGTACCACAGGTGAAGGCTGCTGTGAGGGTCAGGAAATAACACCAGATAACTGTTTATGGTCTAAGCCAACATTTTTGGTTTCTTAAAGAGGGAGGAAAAAGAATTCACAAAAGCACATCCTCTGGAAAAGGGATTCTGTTAGGAAGAAGTATCCCTGCCTACAGTATTTTAGACCATTTTTAATCACCATGAATTTTGGACTTGGGATTCATTTGTTCAGCATGTAAACTTGTATCAAAAGATAACATTTTTATTCGGAGATGGTAGAAGTAGTTCATTAGTATTGTAAAATATATTAAGTAGATGGTACACATGATGTGGATTCTTCCAGATGGGAAAATCTAGGTGTTGTAGGACTGGAGAAAGACAAATGATTACAGGGTGATTTTTTTACTCCAATGTAGAGAGAATTCAGCATCTGCTTTTTTTTTCCATAACAGACTACTATATACATATATATATATATGACCTATTCTGGTTGTATAAAAAAATTTAAAACAGGGAAGAAAAAAATATTAATATACATCCATTGAAAGCAACAGGAGGACTAGGGAGAAATTGGCTTCAGCTGCCTGGGACTGGCAGGTTCCAGCATTGCTGTTCTGTGGTGGCGAGTCTTTCACCAGCCTTGTGTGAGGGTCAGCCGTGACTTTGGAACATGCTTGGAGCATGGTTTTGTTTTGTTTGCCTGGGACAGATAAAGGATCCATCCGCAGCTTGAAGACAGGTGTTGGTGAACTGCTTGGGGAAACCAGGTTCTGGCATGGAAAAGATTATTGCAACTTTGTCTTTAAAGACTGGGTTCAACTCGACAAGCCTTTTGCTGGTAAGTGCCCTTGCATTATCTTTATATTACCTCAAACTCTTCTGCATGTTTTCAGTCTCAAACCATGTTTTTCTTGCTTACATGCCAAAGGTAGTGAGGCTGGTTTGGTTTGGCAGCTAGGAAGAAACAACAAAACTCAGTTGGAGAGGTTCTAGGGCCAGTTATCCCATTATGGTCCATGGGCTTGGACTGCAGGTGATTACAGAAGTCATCTGCCTGGCCATCAGTGCTGTGTCCCAGAAACTTCCCAGAGGAGGGGGATATGTGCTTTTCCACATTCATGTCCTTTGTCTGAGGAAGTTCAAATGTCCTTCCTTGTCCCGTAGACTTCATTGACAGATACACCACCCCAAGGATGCCCTGGCATGACATCTCCTCCGTGGTGCACGGCAAAGCGGCTCGTGACATCGCCCGACACTTCATCCAGCGCTGGAACTTCACTAAGGTGGGATGTGGGCATCACTGCTAGGGTCACAGAGATAAACACAGCCCTGCCTCATCCACATACCCTCTGTAGGCATGTATTTTATTTTGGTGTGTTATTGTGATATGTTGCAATCTCTTCAAAGATTTTTTTGTATCTGTTTTTTCCCCTGCGTAGATTATGAAGCCCAAATATCGATCCCTGTCCTACCCATTCCTGTTGCCAAAATCTCAGCAAACTGCCAATGAGTTGAAGTATCAGGTGCCTGATGCTGTTCCTGCCACAGTCCAGGTGGGTGTTGATTGTCTTTTGCTCACATACTCTTAAGACAGCTTGTTCTGCATCCTCCCAGGAAGAAGTGTTAATTCCTGGCAGACCCTCTGCAAAACTTGGATTATAAAATGTAAAACTCTAATTTAATTTAACTCAAGAGATTAGATGGCCAGATCCTCAATTACAATAAAATAATGCAACTCTTGCAGTAGAGAGGCATTAGTTCATGTCTCCACCTTTGAGGTAAGAGGACCAAGCTGTGTGCAGTACTCAAGTTGTGGGAACACCATGACTTCGTATAGCTGTGTGGTTTCCTGTTTTGTTTTCTGCTGCTCTTCTTCTAGCACCTAACATTTGTTTTTTGTGTTTTGAGAAGGCCTGATGGGTTGAGGTTACTGAGTCACAATGTTTATCTCGGATCTTAGAGCAGCCTACCAGGCCCCTGACACCTTTCTTGGACAGACAGTGGGCAGCTAGAGCCTAGCCTTAAGGGCAGTCTCAGGGCTGTTGCTTTCTGCCTTGAACTTCATCTGTGTTTTATTGTGTAGCCACACAGCCCTGTGGGTCCTATGCAGTTCCAGACAGTCAGCCCGCAGTCTCATTTGTGACAATCATCATTACAATCAGAATTGCCAAGATGCCTCTCTTTAAAACCCAGTTAGCTCTATTGAGTGCATGTATTGAATACTCCTGTTACCCAGCACAAATATGAACTTGTTGAAGAGTACAAAGTCAAAATAGTTATGCTGAAGCAGCAGAACCACTGTGTGGAGAAAAGTTGTATGAAGTAAAAGCAGTTAGACCAAAACCAGGAAAAATGCATGCCTTTGCTCTTTGTAAGGAGTGGTCTGCCCAGAAGACAGCAATGCTTGGGGAAGCTTAGTGAAATAAGTGGCTTTTTTCTGGTTTTGTGGGTTGCCAGGGCATTGTCTGCTCCTCCTTGCTTGGTGTGAGGGACGGCCAGCATGAGGATCTTGTGCCATGAGTCTGGGTTGTTTTACATCAGGCTCCAAAGCAATGCTTGCAACCTGTTGGGAAATAGTCTCCTTCAGGCACCAATGTGTTTTTTTATGGCTGCAAATGTCTCCCTGGCTGTGTCTGTGACACCAGCTTTTTGGGAAATCTTGTTCTCATGGAATTGATGAGGCTTGTGTCCCCTGAGCACTCTCTAACCACAAGATAAGCTGCAACTTCTAAATCACGGGGTTTACTGTAGCAAAAAGTTAAGCTTTACTGATTGCAGAACTGGAAGCAGTTCCCAAAGAAGAAGTTAAATTGAGAACAACCTGGATTTAACTTCCCTTCAGTCCATACTGCAGAACTGCTGACTCAAGGCATCAGCCCATGGGAGAGGAGGATGGAGCTCAAATGGTGACTGTGGAATGCCGCAGACACTGGTGCTGAGTGATGGGTGAGCTGTTGGAAAACCAGCCTGGCCACTACATTGCTGGGGCATTGCAAATAATTGATACATCCAGGAAATGAGGTGCTGTTCTCAGTGATGCCATAAACAGCAAAAAGAGGGCAGGTTTGTCTTGTGAATTATTCATTTGAAACTACCTCGCTCATTGCTAATTTATGTCAAATTGCAGCTTTTAGAGATCTGTCAGAGTAGCCCAGCCCCGCATGTAGCCAGATAAATAAAACTAGGTGATGTTTGCTGAAAGCATGTTGTTCTGCAATGTACCAGCCTTCCTAGTGTGAGGAAAACTGCTGGGGAAAAGCATTTGGAGCACCAAGCACAGTGGAAACAGTGAGGGGGGGCTCCTCTACCTGGCCTGGGTGCAGGTCCCTGGGCTGCTTGCAGCTGGGTTATGGTTTATGAGTGATCTCCTCAAGCTCTGAGGCAGAGATTTGCATGCACATGCTGAAATTTTGTCTGTCTCCTCCCCAGTGCCCACACTGGCCTGGTTTCCATCAATCCCCAGGTGACACAAGTGCCCTGACCATCCCTGAAGTCCCCCTGCTGGTCCATGAGTGACTCAGGCTCTTGTCCTGATGGAGGTTTCAGATCTGGCTGTGGCAGGAGGTGGGGAGAGAGGACACCTGCAGCCTAGCTCTGAGCTCCCTACCTCTGGAGCTTCCAAAGTGGGCATCAGGGCATCCCTGTGTGGCTTCTCCTTTTCTGCAGTCAAAAGAATATCAACCTCTTGCCCGTCCAGTTTATTTGTTTTGGAGCAGAGGGCTGCAGGTGCTCACATCTCTCAGTGGTAGAGTCCAGCACAGAAATAAGCAGATATCCTAAATTTTTTCACCAATTGGAACAGTATTGTTGTTCTTCTTGATACTGAGTCCTTTGAATGGGCAATAGCCAAAGCCATATTATCCCCATTTGGGTGCTATGTAGGGATTTTATAGGCAGAAGTTACTGCCCTGAGGTAAAATCCAGCATCCCAGGACTGTCCTTGGCTGTGGGGTGATTGAGGAAAGCCTGGCTGCTAGGTTTCTTGTTTCTGAGCTTGTTTGCAAAACTGTTTTCAATTGTGGGCAGATCAGAGGAAGGGAAAACACAAAGAATCCATGTGGATTGAAATGTTGCTTGAGACACTGAACTGTCATCTGCAGATTCCAGCCTCATTTTACCATCTGTTTTTGCTCTCCTGTGTCAGAGGAGACGAGCAGGAAAGCGTTTTTGGGAGGGTGGGGATAGCAGGAGCAGCACTGACAAGGCTTCCCCCTAGGCAGAGAGGATGAATGCAGAGTGCATGGGAAACACTGTGGAGGTACAGGCTGGGAAGGAGGAAAAGGAGTCAGGAATGGTCTCTTGTCCTCTTTCCTTTGAAATTCTGGGCTTTGCTTGCAATAGCAATGTGATTTTTACAAGAGCACATTGATTCTTGCAAGAGTCAAATAGCCATCTGCCAAAGGCAGTGCCAGGTTTTCTTCCATCTCTTGTGTTTCCATTCCAGAGTTTGCAGTTATCTGCCAAAGCCAGCATTGCAAAAGATGTGATGTGGTGAGGCAACATCCCGTTCCTGATGGAAATGCAATGAAAATTTAATGCTCTGGCAGCAGTTAACACCCTTAGCTCTTTGAAGTCTGCGTGAGACCTTGGATTGTTCAGGGTTTATGCACTAGCTCTCAGCAAACATCACATTTATTATCCCTGTATTGGTTAGAAAAGTTAAAGGGTTGACAAGCTATTGAGAGGCTTGAGGGAGTGGAGAGGCAGGAGCATGGAGACTCCAGCTCTGGATGGGAGGTGCTCTGCTGGCCAGTGTGAGGCCTTTTCTCCCAAGGAAATAAGTTGAGTTTGAACCAGTTCTCTTTAAATACCTTGACAGGAAAGGGGAGATGCCCAGAAGTGTGAGATGGAACATCCGTGATATGGGAAGGCCTGTAAAGGGAAGCTTCCAGATGTGTGTATGTGTCTGTGAGTGCCACAGCTTTGTTTCCTTGGGGTGCATGCTGCACCTACATAATGACCTTGTCCTGCCACCTCCTCACCTGTCTCTGTGGCTACAGACCTTTTAAAATTACTAAAAATAACTTTGAGGTCAAAGCTGGAACACTTTACACCCATTCTGCTGTCCCAGACAACATTTTCTAACAACTCTTCTTCCCTCTGCAGGTGGATTTGAGGTTGTACTTGACATAAGCTTTTTGGGTGATGTGGTCCCAGCTTTTTGGAATGAACTATGGCACATAGTTTTGAGATGATGCAGAGGAATGATGGCCCTGTAACAGCAGGCAGCCTAGGGTGTGGAGTGAGCAGGAGTGCCAACATGTGGAGGCAGGAAAGGGATGATGCGATGGGAAGTCTGTGGCGCTGGAAAGGGGATGGTCCTGAGTGATAGTTCTGTTGTGTTAATCAGAAAAAAAAAAAAAAAGTTAAATATCAGACTTTGTACACTAGGAAGCTGCCATCTGCTGCTCTCTGAAGTGCAGTTCCATATTGCTGAGGGTGGAAGAGCTGTGAGCTCCTGTTCAGGCTGCAACCTCTGCTCTGTGTGTGGAAGAATTAGCCTGCTTTCTACCCAGAAAAGCTATTTTTCTGTCCTTACTAATGCCATTGATGGGATTTTGTTCAGGATCTCTGTCTCCCTTGGTGCTGGGCAGAGGTTTCAGCAGTGCCCAGCCTAGGGTGAGTGGAAACACTCCAGCCTTGGCTTTGCAAACAACATAAGCAATTAAAACCCTTCAGGCATGAGCAGCATTGACTTGCAGAGGCTTATGCTGGCACAGGGCAGCTGTTTGAAAGTGGTAGAGGCTGTGATGGCCTTTGTGTTCAGGCTGGATCCATCACTCCAGCATTTGTGACCCTGACGTTCAGTTTGCAGAGTGGTCCCTTCTGTTGTTGGGCAAGAGAGCAGCAAAATAGGAGAGTTGCAGGATCTGTTTTTCACTGGGAAAAGCAGACATGGGAGAAAGCTTCTCTCCAGGTGAGGAATTAGCTCAGGAGTCATGTGGTACGTAATAGTGACACCCCTCAGTGCCACTTCCAGACATGAGAGAATTGGTTTGGTTCAGGCAAGCAGCAACTGGAGCAAAGGGCCAAATCTTTACCTGCTGCTTACTACTGGTAATAGATTAGCTCTCCAAAGTCCTCAGCCATGCCACGGCCACCAGCCTGCTGCAATGGTGGATGGTGATGATAATGTGACAGCAGGGGTCAGGGTATCAAGGATGTCAAAGGGGACAAGAAGAGTAATATGGAACAAATCAGAAGCTGGATATGGATAATTAAAATAAATCTATAGAAGAGATTTCCAAGGAAAAACATGATTGAGACCTGAAAGAGATCAGGATTTTACATGTACTGAAACACATTTCACAGATCCTCAGCACTTGCATCTTACCCAGTCTGGGACTTGCCCTGAGTGCTGGTTATAATGGCTATATTGAGATATTTTAAGGCTATCGTTCTGATATTTTTGTCTTGACAGTGTATAAAGACAGAGCCTAATCATGAGTAATTATTTCCCCTGAGCACATACTCTACCAACACTTAATTAAAACTACATTTCCATCTAGGAAAAAGTCACTTGGGGCATAGTGTGGCTGCCTCTTGACCCAAAGTGCAGGAACAGGAGGTGCTGCAGCATCTCTGGCTGGGCAGAATGGGATGCTGGCCACTGTGGGACTTGCTCAGCCTGGCCCAGAGCATGAACAAAGGTTGTTTCTCATATTGCTTTGGCTCTCCTGCACAAAAACTTCAGGAGGGAGGGGGCAGAACATGCCCAGGGGATCTTGCAGGATCTACTTTAAAAATGGATTTCCAGTAAAAACTAATGAATAAACCTGGGCAGCTGAACTATGAATTTTAAAAGTCATATCATCACAAATGGGATGGCTTGTGCAATAATTTGGCAGAAGAAACAAATGACCTTGAGTGCTTAGGTCAAAGGCACAGCCTGTGTTATCAAGCTGACTGTTTAACTGTGTACAGCCTGTTTGTGGGAAAAACACACTGCCCCATCTGGAGACCAGCTTTAAAGTGCTGAGTAGGGCGTCACCGATGGGATGTGCACCTCTAAAGCTTGGCAATTTAGGTTGTTTTAAAAGCAGTTTAATGTAGGACGTTAAGGAAGAACATGATTTCTTTGCTGCTTCTGTTGCATCTGTAGCTGCTCAGGTGGGAGAGGGCAGAAATGCAGCAACGGGACAGGGCATTGATGTTTTGATTAAAAACATTATTAAGCACTGGTACTATTTTTGAATGTTCTTTCTCCTAATCACAAATGCAGTATAAATGTTGCACATATTACCTTTCTTAGTGAAAACCTGACAGGCAAATGCTGCCAGGGAAGAGCCTTGCCTCTCAAAAAATTCAGTTGCTATGCTGTGGTGTCCTGGATGGACAGAGCTGAAGGTGTTACTCTTCTGCTTTCCAGGTGATCCGCTCTGCTGCTGACTGGTCGGCTGGCATTAAATACCACGAGGAGTCCATCCACAAAGCCTACATCAGCGTGATAGAAAACAGCAAGCACTACATCTATATAGAAGTGAGTGGCAGTGAGGGAAGGCAGGAGGGCCCTGGTGCTCTGAGCATGGCTCGTAGCCATCGGGAGGGGAATTCTACTTCTTGAGGTTTGGTCTTAATTTTTTATGAATTTAGACAGCTCCATTAACTTCATGGTCTTCAGACCAGACTGATGAATGTGTACCCTGGCAGCCTTCTGACCATGAGGTGGAAAAAAGTAGATCTCTTCTCTATAAGACTCCTTGCTAAATTGATAGGAGCTTTCGTGGCCTGCACAATAGTCTTTGTGTCTCCTCCATGGCTTTGCAGTGTCCCCTATGCATGCCAAAACCTCCCCCCTCACAGGGCTGCTCTTCATCCATACAGCCTTCAGCTGCAGGAATCTCGTGTCAGAGTGACACTCAGTGCTGATTGAATGGAGATGCTTATTCTCCTCTTTTATTTTTTTTTTTTTAGCCTCTTTTTAGGTTGCTCTTTACATGAACTTTCGAAGGAGCGTGATTAGTAAGAACTAATTCATTTTCTAAGCAAGCACAGACACACATATCAGTTAATCACAATTTAAAAAAGCCTCCACTCCAGTGGTGCACAAACCCAGCTATCTTTAGTTGCTCTTGGTCTGAAACAAAGCATGCAAATATTTTTGGTTGGTTGCTGGCAGTGTCTGACAGTAGCTTTGCTTGCTTTTCCTGCAGAACCAGTTTTTTATTAGCTGTGCTGATGACAAAGTTGTCTGGAACAAGATCGGCGATGCAATTGCTCAGAGGATTCTTAAAGCTCACAGGTAACCTGTTCTTAATGAGGCAATGGAAGTCTTACAGGTGCATTTCCATGGTGTGGTGCAAAGTAATACCTTAATGGACACAGCTGTACATTAGCTGTACCAACACAGAATTGATGCAGTCGAACATCTGCTGGCATTTGCAGCCGTGGTTTCTTTGCAGACAGAAAGTAATTTCCTGGACTTACCCTGATGCAAATGCATTTTTAACTGTGGACCTTGTTTAAAAGCAAGTCCTGTATGGTCTGGTTCAGTGACACCTTTGCTCCATAACCAACCTGCCTTGAACTGGGTGGTCAAACAACTTAATGGGTGGGAAGGGTGCACTAGGATTTGTGGTTTATTTAAATCATCTACACAGAGGATTGGCTTCAAAGAGAGGAAGCAAACACCTTTTCAGAATTTGACTGCTATTGTTTGAATAACTCTTTCTGGTACACGCTGGAGGGTGTTCACAACCTCCAGGCATTGCAAGGGGACCATCGTTTGTTCCTGGATGGATCAAATCCAACCATGTTTTAGACACTCCTTTTACACTTAAACCCGCAATAACATTAATGCCACAGGTAGTGGCTTGTCTTCACTTTGATCTAGGGCAGCCTTGCTTAAGGGTGCTCCCCTGGAGTCTGTCTTTAAGAGACATATATTTCATGATATAAAACTATATCCTGGTCTTGCTGGGCTGATACACAGAAAACTTTTTAAACTTCTTCCTTTCATCTTTTTTTTTCCACCATGCACAAAGATGTTCCTTGCACTGATTTTTTCCATATTGTAGTTGTCCTGAGATTTTCAGGGATTGCTTTCCCGGAGGTGCTCTCTCCAGGATTGCAATAATTTTGTTCTTTTTGGCGCTTGAGCTTGGAAATTGCCACTTGGGTAAAGGCATCCAACCTGAGACAGACAGCTGCTGGGATATGGGAGGTATCTGCAAGGCCACGGGAGTTCTTTGTTCAGAGGCACTGTGGAAAGAGGAGCACTATTCAAACTGGGAGAGCCTGGGTGTTACCTGCTGTGCCAACAGGGTGGAGTTTCCTGTGATCTGTGTGAGCTGCAATTCATAGCCCAAATAATTGAAATTAGCTGAGGGTGAAAAGATGGAGTGGATTTTCTCACCTGGGGAAAATGAGGAGTGGTGCCAGTGCTGCTGTAAATGGTGTTGCTGGTGTTTGCATTGCATTGCAACCTCGAGGCTCTCAGGCATCTGGGCATGACATCTTAAAGCACCTTCCAGTGCCTAAAGTGGCTGCAGGAGGGCTGGAGAGGGGTGTTGGACAAGGGCATGTGTGCTACAACAAGGAGGACTGGCTTTCAAGTGAAAAACGGCAGGGTTAGATTGGATACTGGGAAAAAATTTTATACTCTGAGGGGAGTGAGGCACTGGCACAGGTTGCCCAGACAAGGTGTCCCTATCCATGACAGGGGAGTTGAGACTAGATGAGCTTTAAGGTCCCTTCCACCCAAGCCATTCTAGGATTTTGTGATCAATGTACTGATCAGTGTCCCTGTGGAATGCCACTCTGGATTGCCTTTCCTGCCTTTGGGAACTGATTACCACAGGTCCCTTGCATCAGTTGCCTGCTATTAGCAGTGGTACTGAGGAAGCAGCGAATTCTCCAAATAACCTGTTAAAATATTCCTTTTATATGAAGTTTATGTAATGTGTGTCATTCTGTCCAGATACTAAAAAGTCTAGCACAAAAGGGAGTCACACAGATTCTTCAGTGACCCATTTCCAGATGTGACACTCACTTCTCTATTACTCCAATTTTATGCCAGTATTGTGCTACCTTAATGTTGGTAATTCCTCACTGAATATAAGGTCCAAATTCTGCACACTCCAGAGTGCTGGCTATTGCCTAAGATTAAAAGTAAGTGCAGACCTAAATGGTTTGTATCGTAATGCTCGTGTTCCAAACTGCCCTAGGAAAACAGCATAGGTGACACACAGATGTTTAATTGTAAATTAAGGTCTGTAGTGAATGCTGTATACTTCTCACTCTTCTAGACTAAATATTTTCTACTGATGTTATTAATAATGTTCTTTTCTTGGTTTCCTCTTTTTTTTTCCTGGGTTGCTCTCTAACCAAGTTTAATAAGCATTGGCCTTAAACAAACAAGCTGCTTTTTGGGGAATGCTTTTGATGGTAGATCTTTTTCATGATACAAACAGACTTGGTTTCAGAATCTCTTGTGTATGTATAAGTCCTCATTAACTGTTTCTGAGTCCTCATTTTCTGTTTCTGCTGACAGACTAAAGCCAGTCTGCAGTGCACAGCACAGCTAGAAGAAAGCATTGGTTGAAATTAAAGATACACAGGTCCTCGCTGTCTCCCTCACAGCTCAAATGGGACCCCAGTGCTTCACAATTCCCACACCTTTAAATTCACAGGCATGGCTTGCCCAAGGAAGGAATACTTACAACAAAAACTGCAGACTAGCTTATCCTCAGACTGCTCAGGTTTTGTGCTGATTAAACTGTGTTTGCCATCTAGTGGCAGCACCCTTCCATGGAGCATCCTCCTCCTGGGCACAGGACAGAGGATTGCCAGCACCCAGGGGTGCCTGGAAAGCACTGGCAGAGCAGATGAGTCTGGCTTTGATCAGCAAAGAAAAGCCAAAGGTGGGCTTTGTGGAAAGCCCTGTGCAGTGCCGTGATCGTAGCTTTTGTTCTGAATGGGATCACAATTAGGGTATGGATTAGTTTAGGGGAATTCTGGGACTGGGTTTTTGTGGGACTTGATGTGTCAGGGACATAGCTTCCTTCCTTGAATGACCAATGTTGCATTTATGCCCTGAGTTTTTTCCACCTTTTGTGTTGGTTCTGAGTTCTGAAGACCAGGAGGCAGTGGAGTGTCGGGTTAGATACTGGATTTCCCTGTAATAGCTCTGTAACCTTCACGGTGCTCTGCCAAGTGGTTGTATGCTCCAGTTTGCACCAGTATCAGTGTGACTGGGCTATTGGGGTGCTTAAATAAATTTTTATAGTGGCAGACACAATCTATAAAATACTTAGCCTGCCCTTGAACTTTGGTGAAAACATGTTTCTTTTCCATTAGCTTCTTTTGTTGTCTGCTGACAGTAAATTACTCCTTCTTCTCCTGAAGGAGTCGGCTGTGCTGATGGCAGGTGATGAAGACCTAAGACTGGAAATCTGCTTCACACTTTGTTTCCTTAAAATTTGTGTAGTAGCCTTGGACAGAAACAAAGTCAGTCAACATAGGGGAAGGAAAACTGAGGGAACTTCACCTTGTATGAAGCTGTAACATTTTCAGGCTGATATTCCCCTAAACTATCGTTTCAGGGAAAACAAGCGTTTCCGGGTGTACGTGGTGATCCCGCTGCTGCCCGGGTTTGAAGGAGACATTTCAACTGGTGGGGGGAATGCGCTGCAGGCCATAATGCACTTCAACTACAGGTACTGTGGGGCTGTTGGAGACCTCCTTGGACACCTCCAGCTGCTTCACGGAGTCCCCAAGACCCCACCTGCCATCAGCATGGCAAGTTAGACAGGGCTTTGGGCAACTTGTTCTAATGGAAGGTGTCCCTGCCCAGGGCAGGGGAGCTGGAACTAGGTTGATCTCTCAGGTCCCTTGCAACCCAAACTATTCTATGATTCTATGATTTGTTTTCCTGTGAGCTGATCAAACCAGGACTTGCTGACCAAGGTTTGTCTCCAAAACTTTCTGGCCAATATTTGCCCTGGCTCTGTCCATTGGCCCCATGAAGGCAATGGCATCTTCCCCAGTGTGATTCCCCTGCTCTGGGATGGATGTTTGGGAGGGGCACTTGCAACCTGGCAGGTCTCATTGGAAGATGATGAGATGACTGAGATGCAGCAGTGCCAGGTAGCCCTTGTACTGGGAACAGGCTTTAGAGGAAGGCAAAATGTCCCAAGACAAGATGGTTTTATTGGAAAGCTGGTGTCTTATGGTATGGCCAGGGCATAGTCAGTCTGTGGAGACGTCTGCTACCCCCAGAGTGAAATCTCCCTTGTCTTCTGCTCTGCAGGTGTCCTGCACCCCAGGATGAGTGGGGCAGGGAACACAAGCAGAAGGAAAACAGCATGTCCCCCTAACCAGACTCTTCTGCCTGAGCCTTTTTTTGCAAGGGCAACCACAGGTCTTTAGAAATTGCCCATGGGTTGGTAGTTTCTTAATGAGATGCCAGCTATGGCTTTTCCAGCCAGTCATAATCCCACAGACTCCCTGACTCAGCATTCTGCACATGTTGATGTGTTTTCTTAACATGATTTCACATCATGACCCGTGGCACAGAGGGTGGCAGCTCTGTTTGTCACACATTTACTATCATTGCAAAAATCCTCCCCAGCTCCCATTCAGATTGGTATGAGCTCCTTTAGGAAATGAGCAGTCCTTGATGTATCAACAGTCATTTGGGAAAAATGTGAGCTCTGGAAGAGCACCTCGTTTCTCCTGCTTGTATGGGGTATTTGAGAGGCATCTGTGTGTGTGATTTACCTTGCCCAGTTCTGCTCCAGCATATGCTGCTGCCTCGAGTCACAGTGGTGCTGACTACTGCCTGCCTTCTTTCCAGGACCATGTGCCGAGGAGAAAACTCAATCCTGGGCCAGCTGAAGGCAGAGGGTGGTAAGAGCTTTACTCCTCTCCTCTGCGTTTTTTAGCCTTGGGATGCTGCTTTTTGGTGAATACATCTATAACACGTAATATAACACATGCTACAGACTCCTCCCTGTGACCTCCTCCCTGTCCATCATCCCATGGAGAGGTCTCTTGGGTCATGCAAGCCATGGCCAGTTGTCAAACTTCTCGCCTGGATGCAGCCCTGATCCGGAGGAGCAGAGCACCCCAGGGAGGAGCACAGCATGGTTGCAGCTGCTCAGGATAGTGTTATTTGGAAAATGTCATGAGAGAGATTATGCTTCTGGGAGCAGTGAGCCCTCAGCCTCCCCCATGAATCCCACACAGGGTTTGCTTCTGGCAGTTGTGAAACACAGAGAGGAAAAACCTGCCTAAGCAGGATGCTGTCTCTGAGTTGCTTCCTTGCCATGAGGATGCCTGCTGGAATTTGCTCTGCTGGGAATTGGAGCACCATGAAAACCCACGTATCACAAACTGTAGGAGCATTCATAATGCCTCATTTGTTCTAGGTCTTGGTGTAAATCTGAACTGCACACAAGTAGGACAGATTTTCCATACCGTGCATAGAGAAAACACCTGCTTCAAGCCTCCTTTCTGCAGGATCTGCAGAAAAAGTCACACAGTTATTTTAAGATATTTGGACCCTTGTGTGCTGTCCAAGGGAGAACGGGGTCATTCTCACTGAAGTGGAAGTCTCTGAGCAGGCAGCAGATCAGAGCAGTACAGAGAGCCCACAGGCAGCTTTTGAAGTCTATTTTTAAAGAAACTTATTTCCATTATCTGTTTATTATTTTTTTAAAGTCAAAAGTGGAGTGTTACTTATATGGGTCTTTATGTAAAGAGGGTCTTTACGTTCTCTCCCACCTCCCTCATCCCATCAGTTTTCTTGTCTTTTAATTTTCAGTTGGAGATAAGTGGATAAACTACATATCATTCTGTGGACTTCGAACATATGCAGAGCTGGAAGGAAAACTAGTCACAGAACTCATCTATGTGCACAGCAAACTGCTCATTGCTGATGACAACACAGTTATAATTGGTGAGCAGGGGCTTGCAGGAAGGGTTTGCACCACTGGATTATACCTGGATCCGTCCCTTTCCATCCCCATGCACAGTGCAGGCTGTGACTCTGTGGGCTTTCCTATGTTGTCACTTTTTTCCTGAGGAATATTTTGCTGTTTAAAAAAAAACAAAACAAAAATCAAACTCATAAATTCATCAGGAGGGAGGAAAGGATTCAGAGGGCTGTCATTTAATTTGTTTTTCTAAAATGATTTTAAATCTGTATGTAACCATGAAGAGAATCCCAGTGCAGGGAATATTGTCCATCTGTCTTGTATCAAGCTCTGCTCGAGCAGGAAGATTTGTGAGACTTGTCATCTGTTCCTGAAAGAACAGAATGTGCCGTAAAATTTGGAAGGTTTGGACAACATGTGTCATGTATCAGCTCCGTTTCCTAAGAATGGGGCAATATGCTATAAAGAGTAATAGATATCATTTAATCCATTTCTCCTACCATATTTATTATGAGAACATGAAGCAAAGACAGGAGAGTTCAGGCTCACAGTTCCACGTTGCAGCAGAAAAGCAGAATTTCAGCCTGTTTCTTTAAGGAAGCCCTTTTTGAGGTGTTATATCAGCAATGGAAATTTTCCCAATGAATAACTTAATACTAGACTTTACAAGACTCAAAATACTTCTCCCCTTCAAAGGAGTGGTCCAGCCTGTGATCTTGGATGACCTGTGGTGGGGTTTGCTGCTCTATCACACTCTCAGGGGCCAGATCTCATCTCCAGTGTACGGAGTGGCTCAGAGGTGGTTTCATGTTAAAACAGGAACAGTGTTGTTCCAACTGGGATGGCCTGGGGGATCGAGACAGCTCTTAATTTCTACTTTTGGTACCCATAAGCATGAGGATGGGTTTTTATATAGTATGTGCATCCAGGCTGCCTGGTGAGGGTATGGGCAGCCAGTGTCATCCCTTTGCCACATAAGAAAGAGAGAGCACATGGAAATTAAATGCTTGTGGGGCTACTGTGCAGGAGGAAGGGTGAAAGGACAAAGAGGGGCTTAGTTTGATTTCCTGTGGAGGTGTTAGCTCCCCTGGAGTTAATCCAGTCTCGGGGAAGGCTCAGTGGCTAGCTGCTGCCTGGGGGTCTCTTACGACTGTGTCTGGAGATCTTTGTCACTTCTATGGGTTAATGACCTGATTACTCCTATCACTACCTACATGTTGCTGTTCCATTGGAGCCAACAGCTGCTGTGGTGTCCCCCATCCTCTGCTTTCTGATGGTTGTGTGGGACAGAGAAACCTGTTTGGAGAATAAAGCCTCAGCTAGTCTTGAGCAGACTCCCCCTGAAAGGCACAACCTTCCACAGCAACCTGGTTTAATGGAAGGCATCCCTGCCTGTGGCAGGGGGGTTGGAACAGAGTTACAGAATCAGCTGGGTTGGAAAAGACCTCTGAGATCATTATGTCCAGCCTTTATCTAAAACCACAGTCTTTAAGGTCCTTTCCAACCCAAACCATTCTGTGATTTTATGATTTACCCACAGAGCTCATCCTGCCTCAGGTAACTTGATACCCAAACTATGGGCGATGCTGCAGGCTAATTTTTGCCCGAGCATGTATAGAGGTGAGGCTGTGACTGGACATGGCCTGATTCTTGTGGTTGGACAAGGAGAAACTGATCTCTAGGTCATTGGGTGATTAGTGTAAACAATATAGTGTGTTATATAGCTGTAACTGCGTAGGAAGAAGGCGGCAGACATCTTGCAGACTTCTTAGAGAGCAGACCCTCTGCCTGGCTGTGAGACATCTGGCCAGGCAGAGAGACATGTCCAGGCCCAGACACACTGTCTGAGGGCATGGACACAGAGTCTGCTAGGAAGGTAAGCTATGCTTAGAATTAGGTTTAGATGCAGTCGGGATAGTTTAGTTTAGGATTAGGCTGTAGAATGCTGGCATGCAAATAGTTAAATAAATACCTGAGAAACTTCATGAAATCCAGCCTTCTCATCATGTTTTCTGCCACTCGGACCCCCGGAACATTAGACTAAACCAATTGCAGTTAAAACCTTTAAAGCTGTGGCAGCTTCAGCAGAAGCATCTGGGAAGTTACAGAGAGAAAATTTTGAAAATGTTGGCCTGGGCCTGGCTGTGATTTAACCTTCTTCAAAGCCTGGAGCTATTAAAGCCTGCAAAAATCAGTTGGGTTTTGGGTTGTTTTTTTCCCCTCACCCAAATCGTCTCTCAGGGTCTGTGTTTTCATAAGGAAGGCCTCTGGTTGGGATTTTACCTAGCAAAGCCAAGGATAGTCCCCCATGGACCTGAGGGATGCAGAGGGCCCAGGGGTTGGTGGGTGGTGATGGAGGATGTGCAGAAGCATCTCGTGCAGCATTATTGGAATATTGGCTGTGCTTCATCTTCCCCCTCCCCAGGCTCTGCCAACATCAATGACCGCAGCATGCTGGGGAAGCGGGACAGTGAGATGGCCATCATCGTGCAGGACACAGAGACCATCCCCTCCGTGATGGATGGCGAGGAATACAGCGCTGGGAAGTTTGCTCAGTCTCTCCGGCTGCGATGTTTCAGGTGGGATGCACAAGGCTGACTGAGCATGGCAGGGAGGGAGGATGCAGCCAGGGCCTACTCAGGCTCACCCTTGCCCACAGCCTTTCAAACCAACCAGGTTTGAAAGCCAGCACTGCTTGGCCTGGATTTAGCCCAGAGTTTTGCTGCTGTTTCACTGCTTCCTCACACTGCTCCTGCCCTCAGCTCAGCAGCTTGACTTCACAAATCTTTTTGCTCCAGGATTTCATAGCAGAGCTCATTAAAAAAAGGTATTTCCCCTCCAGATCCCATTTTCACACTCTCAATCTTGTGTGGCAGTGCCACTTTATAATGGAGGCACTGGGAGCAGCCATCTGGCCCACAACAGAGTCACTTTTTCTTTAAGACCTTTTTCTGTTTTTCTTCCCCACCCTATTTCCCATCTGGATAGTTTCTGTGCAGAAGAAAAAGAAGAAAATCGGGCAGTATTACAACTGACAGACCATCACAGGGGATGGGAGTGGGAGGGCGCTAGGAGCACACAGGGTTTGGCAGGTCCCAAGGAAAGGTCTCATCTCTTGGTATGTCTCAAGAGGGGGAGTGCTTCAGTGCTTCAGCCTCTGTGAACATCCATTCCTTGGTCTTCTCAGGGTTGTCCTTGGTGGCTCCGATCTCAATCCAGAACACCAGGATCCCGTCTGTGACAAATTTTTCAAGGAGGTGTGGATTTCCACGGCAGCTCGCAATGCTACCATCTTTGATAAGGTGAGGAAAATGGAACCCTTCCCTTCCCTCCATCCCTCACACAGGCAGTAGATGCCACTGGGAGAAGCCGCACAGGGAGTACAAGGGCAGCAGGTCCAGCTCCTGAGGTTGGACCTTCAGAGATGCTTTGAAGAAATGAGTGGTGTTGGATGCAAGAGCTATCAACAAGAAACTGGAGTGCATGCACCCACAAAGGCAGCAGATCTGATTTCTCCTTATGTTTGTATCAGTTGTAGCTCCACTGAATGGCCATGGTTTACTTACTGCTTGTAGTCAGCCACAGTGTAACTGAAGTAGAAGCAAATTTTACTTCTGTCTTAATGAGCTTTTGTAGTGATCAGAAAAAGCCCTGGAGCTTCCCCTTTGCCTGCTGCAGCCATATCGTAGATAGGCACATACCTCTTCCATCCCTGTTTTCCAGGCTGTTAATTAAGTCACCCCCATCTTGGGGAATTTGTACTACGTGTTTTGGTGTTTCTCAGAAGCTCTGCATTGCAGCATTTCCCATGCACTGACAGGCCACTACTTCTTTCTGTTTTGATCAGGTGTTTCGATGCCTTCCCAGTGACCAGGTGAATAATTTAACCCAACTGCGTGATTTCATCAACAAGCCCAAATTAGCAAATGATGATCCCATGAAAGCAGCAGAAGAATTGAAAAAAATTCGTGGGTTTTTAGTACAATTCCCTTTTCGTTTTCTGGAGGAAGAGCACTTGCTTCCCTCTGTTGGAACAAAGGAGTCCATGGTACCCATGGAGGTTTGGACTTAAGATGAGGACTGCTTTACCTTTTAAGGTCTTGTTCTCAGGATGAACTGTGTGGGATTCCTGAAAGCTTTTTATTGTGAAGGGAGGAAAAAAACATTTCCACCAAGCTAATGTGCCTTTCTTAAGGGTTTTGGTGGAGGAGCTTGAAGCAAATCAACACTAGCAGAGGAGAGGAGCAGAAAGACTTGGAAATTATGTCAAATGAGAAGTTTAACCTCTGAAGGAGTTACTACTTCAGGCATGTTCTGAGCATCTAAAGGACGCAGGCCACTTCCTAGGACAGGAACTCAATCCCAATCGATGTTGTTACCACTGCCAGCTGTATCCTGTGGTTGCATACGTACTGTGATCCTGCTGTGGCTGTGCAGGAGTCGTGGGCTGTGTGTGCTTATAAGGCTTTTGGGTATCTGCACCTTGGCTTGCTGGGGTCCCCCCATCTCTTCCCTTTCACAGGCCATCAGAGCATGTCGTGCAGCCCTGGCGCTGTTGGGAAGTGCCATTTGCTGCTGCCTTGGGCTGTCCTACAGCTTTCCAAGTGTAGGTGTTTCACTTCTTAAATGGAAATGGACTAACAATCTTGTATCAGAATCTGCATTTCTGTCTCCCCTTTGGGGGAAAAAATCCCTTTTCCTATCACAGCTGGAGCAATCAGCAATCCTCAGGCTTGGCAAAGGGCAGTCTGGATGGAGCCGGAGGTGCTGGAAATCAGTGAAATTTGCTGGCCTTTGAAGACACACAATGCATCAGTTTGGTCCCAGTGTGCGTGATTGCTTTCTCCAGGAGAGAATCAAGGTTCCAACTCAAGCCTGAAGTCTCCAGAGTCAAAGGAAAGTGAGGTACCACATGTGATGGGACAGAAACTCAAAATCCAGCATGGACCAAACCAAGCTCTGCACTTGGGGCCCTCCATGTGTTTATCTCGCAGTACATGGGTAGATTTTCATTTCTAACCCTTTCTTCCCTATTTAAAAGAAGGGAAAGGCCATTAAGCTGACACCATGCTCAAACTGAGCTGACACGTGGCTTTGTAGATGAGGTGAATGCAAAGGAGAAGAGGACCAGTTAGCAAAGCCTTTGCTCTGCTCTGTTTTGTTATTAGACCAGCCACAATCTTGAACTCAGTCATGCAGGATGTGTCTTCCCAAGCAGAGGTAGAAGTCAACATCCCCAGTCCTGTTTTCCATTTGTGTAAGATGGTTTCCAAAGCTCTTTCGCATCTCGCTGTGCAGCAGAACAGCAGTTCAGTCCAGCATCCTTGGGTAAAACGCTACTGTTACTGGGTTAGGACCTTATGTGGGCACCATCCTGAGTCTTATCGCCATCCTCCATCCGGCAGTGAGCCATGTCATCTGATTTCATGTCCAGCTCCAGCTTGAGGTGTTCTGGAAGTCAGCAGTGCCATGTCAGACGCTGAGGGAACAGAGCATTAGAAACACCCAAGCAGAGTTGGATCCAGAGGAGTGGGGGACTGAGCTTCTCTGGTGCCCCTGCATCCAGGGATCCCTTCCCTAGCTGGGTTATACCTGTGACTAACACTTCTTAGTAAAAAAGCCAGGTGAACTGGTGTTTACTTTAGTTCACAGGTGAGTTTATTTTTTCGTATTCTGGCTCTTCCAACAGTCTCACCTATTTTTAACTGGAAAAGAATCCAAACAGTCACTTAGCTATTCCCAAAATACAGCTGGCACCACATTTTAGCTGATTGCCTTCTCTGTTCAGACCTGTAAATAGGCACCAACTAATTCTGTACCTGCTGGATCACCTGAGTAAGGAACAACTCCAGATGTTCTTCCAGGGCAGCCCAGTCTGAGCCCCATCCTACAATTACCACTGTTTTACACTTGTGTTTGTGGATGCAGTTTTATATTCCTTTCTGCTTGGTGTTCTGGTTCACCTGTTGGAAGTGCATGTGCAGCTTTTTATGTGATGAACTTGAGTCCTGGGGGGTTGTTGCTTTTACCTGGCAAGCTGTAAGCACAGAAGTATGTTCCCTTGATTTTTTTCCCTTAAAAATACTGACCTGGGGTCACCCCCCACAGAGCCAGAGCAATATGTGTCCCAACCATTTGCAATCAAGAAAGATCAAAGGTGTCTTGTTACTTCACATCAGTGGAGGTTCAGTAGTTTTCTCTCCTGATGTTTTTAGCTGCTTTAGTTTGAATGACGCTGCTGACTTTTAAACAATTACAGCCTGCCAGAGAATCCTTGTCAGTCACACAAATCTGTGTTCAGTTGAAAAAGAAGTGTTCAACCCTGCTACCCATACACTGAACCTTGAAGTGTAAGACTCCTGTCATCTTCTGAGTGCTCTTATTGTCCCCATCCTTGTATTATCAAAGGTTTTTATAATTGTTAAATTATCCTTACATTGTCTTTTGAAGTTGTAAGTAGCTAAGTATTGGGGCTTCCTAACTCCAGGAGTGGTAAGTCCCACTGCCAGGCTGCTGTTGGGAAAAACCACCCAGGTTCTGCAACACTCAGCCCACTGTGTGATGGCTGCTGGTCCCCAGTGACCCAGCAGAGCCATGGAGGGAGATTTAATTGACTGATTCTGTATGAAAAGGTGCTAATTAAGAAGGTCTTCCATTATTGAAGTAGCAGACAGACCTGACATTGGCTCTCTGTCCAGGGATGGGGAGGTTCCCCTTCTGTGGAACCAGAGGCACCGTGCTGAACATCCCTTCCCTGTGTTGATGCTAAATTCCTGATACTGGGAATTTATTAACATTCAAATGAAAGCAGGGTGTGCATGGCAGCCTTGGCATGGTGTGGAGAGCCCTGCATTCCCAGGGGCTCGTGGGAACCAAACTCCTCATGGATGAGGCACTGCCCACCCCAGACAATGGGGCTGGAGCTGTTCCCAGTTGAAGACCCCACTCATTCACACCACGGGCTGTGCTGTTCTGAGTTGGCTCTGTGGGTCCTGTCAGCTACAGGTTTGTTTCTTATATTAAGAAGCCTGTGAAGTTGAACACCTTGAGAGAATTGATTTCTGCACCTGAACAATCACTACTTCTTAATCTGTTGTACCAGCGTGGGCTCAACACCTTCAAACTGGAGAGGGTGGCCCACAGGCATACAGTGCTGTAACAAGTGATGTGGATTCAAGCACTAGCAACCCCAGAAACATCAACTATCTCTTGTGGCATTTATTTGTTAGAACTATAGGAAATGTGACCAGGCTCAGACTTTATCTTGTAGTTCAACTTGAGTAGAACACTTTTTTCCACTTTAATTTATTCCATAACGTGCCATTTTGATAACTCACACTCCTTTCCTTATTTTTTTAATAGTCTGATATTTTAAAATACATGTTTTGTTGTATAGATGTTGGGCCGGATAAATGTTTCACTGTAAAGTTAATGCATGGTTTAAAAAATGAGAGATAAAATGTCATCGTATGCAAGAACTGTATTAAAAAACAATGTGTAAGAGAACCACTCCAGCACCCCATGGCAGATGCAAAATGCTTGGCTCAGTTTCTGGTCTCTTGGTCTCAGTTTGTCCCCTGCCTTGGTGTGAGCTTTGCTGGATTAAACCCCAAACACTCCCATTCTCCTTTCTTTTGATCAGGTTTCACAACATGATTTTGCAGTCCTGATGCTGTCCCTGGGAGGACCTCGGTGGAGGTGTTGCCTAGCTGGGAACCTTCCATGAATAATTTATGATATCTTTATTCCTTCCAAGGGAACATCCTTGTACAATCAAGCCCAGATGTGGTTTGCTGTTGTTATTTCAGTGTAACGAGTGTTGTGCACTTGTAGCAAGGACAGTTGGGCTTTGTATCTGGACACAAAGCAGTGTTTGTGGGGACAGTGACATATAAGTCTGAATCGTCCTGTAGGATAATGCCATTTCCCTCTCCTGCTGAGTGTAGAGAATCTATGCTGCTCTAAGCTGACACCTCTCTACCAGCAGCAGAACCTTTCACAGTGGTGGCCAAGGAGAAGAGAGCCAGTGGTCTCCAGGCCAGGATATGGGCAGAAGTTGGCATCTCTTGGGTGCCCCACGAGATGTGAACACAGTCGCAGTTCGTGGCACTAGTTCTGCAAATGGTTTCAAACAAGCAGTCCCCTCTGCACTGCTGAGATCCTGCTGTGAAACCAGGAGTTTTGCAGAATCCCAGTTTAAACTGGAAGTGTAACGTCATGGCAGTGAATCAAGGCCAGCATATAAATCTAAGTGTATCAAAGTGAAGCAGCCCTAGCAACTGTTCATCGACCACTGAATGCAACGATCCTCTTGGGGTGTCACTTTTTTTCCTATTTTCCTTTCCCTGCCTGCTTTCTTGTTGTATTTTCCAATATTTGTGATTATTCTATTTTTAACCTTCCAGTGTTTTTCCATAAAATCCATGTAAATAATTCCAACTTTCCCTAATCCTGACACTAGGGAAATGAGAAAAAGTGTCCAAAAGTCACAGTTTGGGAATGTGTTGGTTTTTTTTTTTTTTTAACTATGTCTCTAGCTAAACTAATCCACAAAAGGAGAGCTTCCACTTGGGGTGTGAGCACAGGTCTCCGTGCATCCCTCCCTTCCAAAAGTGCTGCTGTGACACTGAATATCCCTTCTGTGAAGGCTGCTGGAATTGAGTTTTGTATCCTTGTTCCTGCTAATGATTGCTTTCCTTTCCACTCCATTTGTATCTGGTAAATGAATGTGCATTAATGGACTGAAAATACAACTGATCATGTTGGAATGCTTGGCTTTGGAGTCATTTCTGCTTGTTTTGGGCACTGTGGCCTCATGCTACTTTGGACTAAGTTCTGCCTTTGCCATGCATCAGCAATGCTGCCCCAGCAGCTGAGATGTGATGGGGAAAGGCCTAGGATTGCAATAAAAGTGGCTAGACTTGAGTAATGTGGGTTTTCCTGGGAGAGAGAAATTGCTGGGGTGAAGCAGCATAGAAAGAAAATTGGACTGCTTAAATAGATTTAAAAATCCTGTTTTAAAGGAGTTTTAATAATCCAAGAGCATTATGAAAGGCACAGACAAAAACACTCTGTCTCCAAAATAGAATTAACTTGCCACTGTCTCTTTTAACTTCCAGTAAAGGAAATTCAGCAGAGACAGAGGAAGAAGCAGCTGCCTGTTGTCCTCCAGGGGCAGAAGAGATTAATAAAGCATCAGTGGCATTTCCAAGGCCTCTTGCAAACTGAAAACATACTAACTTCTCTGTTTCTTAGATTTCATCTCCTTCCTCAGATGCCAGAGGGCTCTCCGCATCTGCAGAACTTCCAAACCCAATCTGTGCCCTCAAAAACACAACAGACCAAGACTAGAGCCAGAGGGTCAGGCAGGGGCTTGATAAGAGGCATCAGGCTGAGTGACATGGTCGACTTCGGCTGCCACTTCTGTGCCTGACAATTATGTGCCTGCTGCATCCTGCTCACGAGCTCCTGAGGCAGAGATAGTGGCTGGTGGGAGCAATGTGCACTGCTGGGTGCAGGGGTGCTGGCTGGCACCAGGGTGGGCAGTGGGGTCACATAGGGTGGCCACAGCCAAGGCTGGCAGCCTTGCTGGCTCTGTCTTGCCGGCGTTGCTTGGTTTCCATGCTGACAGTGCAGGAGGGCTGTGGGATCACAGTGTGAACTTGTCTTGATGTGAAATTAATATGAAACTGGAAGTGGTCTTGAATCTAGAGAGTTTAGGTAACAGTTTTTACGAAGGATCCTTTTCCACACGATTTTGCTCATTTTGGCTGGGAAAAGAGTTCATTTTTAGGAGCTGGTGCAGTGTTCTGTTTTCAATTCAAGTAGGGGCCCAACTGGAGGGCGCTTTTGCCGTTTTCTCTCTGCAAGGCAAACAGTGGTCTTTTAGGGCACAACTTCATCCACATCGATCCATAAAAGCAAAATGAACACCAGCTTACAGCTGTGGCTGACACTGAGTGCGCAGGGAGGCAAGAACAAAACTCCCCTTGACTTTCCCACAGTCAAAGTGTTCACTCACTGAACAACTTGCAAAGCCTCTAATTTGATGGCTCCTCACTGAGCAGGAATGCAGCCCACACATTGCCTGATCACAAAGTGCCCTTGCCAGTGTGTTTAACAACCTGTTCTTCTAGGATGGATTTCTCCAGCCACTTTTGTACCAAGACTGTTCCTGCCTCCACCTGCAGGTCAGCTCCTCCATCACTGATACGTCCCCAAGCAGTGCTGGAGGCAGGAGGAATCCTCTCCTCCACCCCAGCACCCAGCACATCTGCTTTCTGACCCTTCATTAGCATTTATGCACCAAGCTCTCAATAACGTGTCAAGTTATTTTTAATGAGTGCCAGCCCTTGGCATGTATGAAATTACTAATAGGCTGTAGTTATTTTTGTGTAGAGGAGGAAAGCAGCGAAGAAGGAAAAGGCTTTGTGAGCCAGGTCTAAAGGTACACTAAGGAAAAGGTTTCTTCTCAGTGCTAAAAATCAATTCATTTTAGTTTCTCTGCAATTGTGCCTGTTCTTCACATTTTCAAGTACATCTCTGAAGTGCTGATGCAGTGGAGCGAAGGTTTGAAGAGCTTGAATCACAACAGCAGTGTGAGTGAAATGCTCGATTTTTATTTTATTTGAAAAATTAAAAGTGACAGCTTCAAAATTGGTTCCACTGCTTTGATTGATTAGTCAGAATATTTAGTTCAAAATTATTATGGCAAGATTTTCTACGGAGGCTTGTGGCTGGGATGGAAATTAATTTGGAGAAAGGGGGAGTTGTTAAAAAATAAATTATTCTGCAAAGCAAAGTGTTTATCCCCAGATTCAGTTATGAGTAGTCTGTCCATATTCAGCCTGATCCTGATAATTAAACATCCCATGAGTTCCCATTTGAGGACAACAGAGACTGGGTCAGGGAGATAGTGTTAACATGGTTTCACAGGTATCTATTGTGTGGAGATTCTGGTGCCCAGTGGCAGTGTGGGAGTGGCCTGCATGCTGCTCAGGAGCTCAGCAGTGCCCTGTGGATGGCCTGTCTGTACAGAATATCCTGACTGAGAAACCTGCCCTGGGCCAAGAGTTGGGCGTTTATGTGGAGTCCTGCTGGGGCAGGTGAGCTGGAAGTCACCCACTGGGGAGCTGAGGGACGATGAAGGTGGTGTGCACAAGGGAAGTTCGGGTAGGAGCTGGACCCACCTCTCCAGATGGGGGATCCACCAAGGCCAAGCTGTGTGGTGGTTGCACCTGGGCTTTGGCACACCTGGAAGCACCACACTGTCCAGGCAGGTGCCATCCCACCACCGTGCTCTGCAGCTTCTCTTGTCTTGGCAAGGTCCTTGTGCACTCCCTTACATTCCTGAAAAAGGCACAGCTTAAAAGCAAGTGTGTCACATGGACGCTCCAGTGTCTCCAGACAGACAGCTGCTCTCTCTCTCCAGATCCTTCCTGGGATGGGAGAGAGGGGATACTCAGGCTGGGCTGTCACCCAGCAAGACACCAGTCTTAGAATCACAGTTTGGGTTGGAAGAGACCTTAAAGATCTCATTCCAACTGCCTGCCAGGGGCAGAGACACTTTCCACTATCCCAGGTTGCTCCAAGCCCCATCCAACGTGGCCTTAACACTTCCAGGGATGGGGAATCCACAGCTTCTCTGGCCAACCTGTTCCAGTGTCTCACCACTCAATTTTTTCCTGATATCTAATCTAAACCTCATCTCACTTTGAAGCCATTCCCCCTTGTCCTGTCATCACCTACTCTCATAAATATTCTCTCTCCATCTTTCCTGCGGGCTCCCTTCGGTACTGGAAGGCTGCAACTAGGTCACCCCAAAGCCGCCTTCTCTCCAGTCTGGAACAATCCCAATTCTCTCAGCTCTTCCTCATAGGAGAGGTGCTCCATCCCTCTATCCTGTCTTGTAGCTCTATCCTGCTCCTGGTGTTCTGCCTGAGGCATTTATCTGATTACTCCAGTTTATCTCACAAAATAGGCAGAATAGTACTTCTGTCCTCTTCCCTGGGTTGCCTTCCTTATTTCATTCTTTACCAGCCAAATGCACATTAAGGGACTCTGGCCAAACCCAGCAGACTCGCAGGCTGGAACCTGCACGTTGTACATCCAAGACAGAAACAGAAATGGATCCTTCAGGAGAGGCTGAGGCTGCTTGCCCAGCACTTTTTAATTTCAACTTGAAAGATGTGTTTGAGACATTTGGGTTTGTTATTTTTTTATTATTATTATTACATTTTAGGATTTCACATTTCAGACATGCTTCTTCTTGAAATTGATATGTGGTTTATGAAATAAAATACAAAGTACTGGAACTGCAGAAATATGAACTAGGTACTGTATATGGAATTAATCTGAGGCAGAGTTAATGGTTTTCTTTATACAGAAAAGCCTAATTTTGGCCAGCATCGGACATGGAACTGGGAAACTCCAGAAATAAAGACAGCTGTAGCCACAAGGACACCACAGCAGTCAAAGGATGTTTGTGCCTGGGTGTCTTGTGTCTCATATCTTCTACACAGTGAATACCAGATGAACCCCATGTATCTTTTAGGACTATGTGTTGGCCAGCACATCCTGACCGGAAAGAGTAATGCAGATGTAATTAGGGCATTTAATTATGTGTAGGAATTTAAGCTGTGTTTCCTTGGGACCACAGTTCAGTGGGATTTCACTGATAGGTCACTTCTAGGGAAAAGTCCACCTAACTCTTCTGGATCTGACACAGCTGCTCTGCCAAGGTGGGTATAGGGATGTGGTACCCATAGCTGAGGGAGCCTAAGCTAAACTGAGCTGCAGTCTACAGCCTTCTGGGGACCACGTGTTGCAAATGAAATGTACATTTCCACACCTGCTAGAGCCCCACTTCCAGTCTGTGTTAAACCTGCCATCCTGACGATGCTGGCTGCAACTGGGGACACAGTGGGGACCTGGAGCCCTGCAAGGCATGAGCTCAGAGGACTTTTCCCTGGGTGTTTCTTCCTGGTTTGGTGAGGAGCCTCTGATCCACCTCACCCTCTCCATCCCTGCTGTTGCCTGCAGCAGTGCCCATCTCCATCCCCTCCAGCATCAGGAAGGACAAGACGGAGGCCAGATGCCACTTATCAGAGATGCACAGGGTTCATGAGTGATGCATCTCCAAGATGAGTTGGTGCACAGCAATAGGTTAAATCCACCTGAGAAAGCATTGCTGGAGAGATGCTTTCCAGTGGATCCAAGTCCTCCCTGAAATCGAGAGCTGGGTGGCCGCGTTCCTCTAGAGGGTGCTGCGGGCTCAGCCTGCGCACCCCCACAAGGCGGGGTGCCCACTTTGCTGTGGCCGTAGGGTCGTGCTGGGTCCCTCTTGTGCCTGCACGACCCCACGGCCACAGCTGTGCTGGAAGGGGAGGCTGCAGCCCCAGCAGTAACCCCACAGGGCTCCCCCCTCCACCGTGTGGTCCCGTGGGAGTGTGGTCCTTCCTCTCTCGAAGGGGTGCCCCCCACATCTGGCCCTGCTGCTCAGGGGGGCGGTCGCAGGTCAGCGCCTCCCCTTCCCTCTGAGCACGGTCACGCTGACACATTTTAAAATTAAATACTACGTGTACCGTGACTGCTTGGGCTTAAATACATTCCCTGCCTAAATGTCCTTCCCAGAAGGCTGCGTTGGCTCTCCAATGACTCGCTGCAATATGTATCTCCACTTTGTTTCCTTGCAGACCGTATCTGTACGACATCGATTGTACTGGCTAAGAATGCTTACAAACCTATTTCCTGCTGCAGGATGATCATATTATACACAATTACACACTCTAGGAATTTCTCCTGAGATCCAGCTGGGTACAGGCTGGAGTGGCAGAGGAGCCGGAGCGTGTGTGGAATAATGAATCATTCATTCAAACCTCCACACTGACTTCAAGCTCTTGGGTTATGCGAGCATGTGGTGAGCTGCACTAACTGCTTATTGCCCTAAAAAAAAGGCCTGAATCACCTAAATCATTCCAAATTTGGTTTCCACTGTGTGTATGCTTTCTGTGTCTTGCCATTTAGTTGTTATTATTTTTACAATACCAGAAAGGTTTAATGCAGAATTTATTCAAAATGTCTCAGCAGGAGAAGTCTCCATGAGCCGAGACACGCTGTTCCAGAGACTTTCTCAGCAGGACCAAAATGTAATTGTCCATGTCCACAAGGTTCTTGCCTTCAAAACAGACCCAGACCAGTATCCTGTTACTGGTAATGATGACAGTGGTAGCCACACTGTGATTTTGCATAGTGACTCCACTTGCATTGCAGCACTACAGGACACCTTCCCAGGACTCCACGATGCCAAGGGACCTAAAACCCCAGCATTTCCCTGCCCTGGAAATCTGACAGCTTTATATAGGACAGAGCCAACTGGAAAGATGGAGATGCTCCTTGCCCTCAAGAGGGGCAGGGATCTTGTGTGCAGGGTTCTTATATAAACAACTAAACTGATGCTTTTCTTTGACCTACTGTTGGATCTGTCTAGTAAAACCAGAAGTGTCATGGGAGAGACATGGAGATACATGATGAACACCCTGGTGAGAAGCATGAAGCCCATCAAGCCATGCTGACCATTCCTGAGGTCAGGGTGCTGGCACAGCTGCAATGTCAGGGCTGCAGTGTGGCACATTGCAACACCCAACAAAACCAAACCCCCATTTTCTTCTTCCTCTTCCTCCTCCTAGCCAAACCATGCCAGAAACAGCTCTCCTGCCCTGCTCACTCTGGTCTGGTGAATCGCCCCCTCTGCACGGCACAATGTTCACTGCTTCCCTGGTATCCAGTTATGTTTTATCCACTGTTCCATCATTATCTGCCAGCTCAAAAGGCTGGAGCATATTTGTTAGCTAAAGATTTCCATTTAGGGAGCTGGCGGCAGATTACCCTGGCTGTTTCTAACGATGTGTAATCTAAGCTGTCACCCACATTTCCAATATTTTACTTTGGACAAGGCTACAGCAAGGCTGGAATGGAGCTGAGGTGCTGGAAAGCCCTATTCACACAGGATGGATGGTCTCCTCCACCTGGGGCCTCACTGATCACATCACCTTCAGCCTCAGGTCACCTGAACTTATCTTTAGTTTCTTTAACCCTCTTAGGGATCATATTCTATTGCTTTCCTAAGGCTACCTGATTATTTATTTTTAAATAAGAACTAAAAGTCACATATGGACATCTGCAAAAGTCCTGAATATTGTGGGAGTTGGGACAAAAATAAAGCAAGATATCTCCACATAAACACCCAGACATGCTATTTGGAAGATCCATCCTTTCTGAGCAGGCTTGTGCACTCTCCTTTTGTTCATCACATCTTATGTTCATATCAACCTCTGCAAAGATAATTTAGCAGGAGATTTATTGACACACAGACTCTTTTCTCTTTTTCTGGTGTGGCGTATCTTTCTACCCGGATGTGTTTAGCAGCTACCCAGCATCTTGTGATAAAGGTGAAGGAACATTTCTCAATGCCACGTGAGCTAATGTCACTTTGACCCTGTATGCTTCTTTCTTTCTGACTAGATGGCTGCTGCGTTGGTGGTTTTACTGTGCTTGATCTGAATTTGGTATTAGGCTGATGTGCTTGCTAATTCCCAAATTGCTTAATCTGCAAAACCAGGACCTGAAACAAAACACAGGCAGTTCTGGTAGAAGCAAATACTGTTTTGCATGCCTGGAAGAAATTTTTCTCTTACAGTTGCCTTACAGGTTTTTTCATTATTTTAAAGAGTAATCTCAGGCCAGCTGCACCTCAGCTCTTGCTCTAGATCAAATTAGAGTCAGAAAAGAAACAAAAAAAAAAAAAACAGGCTGAAAGAGGCTCTGTGTGTTTCAGAGATCAACTCCTATTTTTCAAGAGCAACCTGAGCTTTTAGCAGCCTAATTGCCATTTACTAGCAGTCAGACTAGCTCTTATTGCTCAGTTTTGCAGAGGAAAAGGCTAATTCTTTTTCAGCAAACAGCCTATGTCAGCTACTGCAAATGCAAAACTCAGACTCTTCTGTACATGTCATTTGGTGCTCCTGAGAGCTCACAAAGGGCTAAACCCACCACCTGCCTGTATGGAGGAAGATAGATTTTCTGTTAGGATACAGCTAACTTTCTTCTTGAGAGGTTGTGTAAAGCACTGAAATCTTTTTTAACAACTAAATAATCCAGAGATATTTTGCAGAGAGGATTCTTGTGGGGCTGTCAGCACCTCCTCTCTGTGAATTTTGGTGGGAAGATGTGGTATGGAGTGGCCTTATCCCCTCTGTCCAAGCACGTGTGGTGGAAGGGGACAAGAGGACACGACTCAGTGCAGTTTGCTTTGGTCAAGTAGAACTTGGAAGTGGACCGAGCCACTGGCTTATTTTTACAGCCCCCTTGGCATCCTTTGCCTCTGTCACTGCCCAAAGCCTTTCAGCTGGATCCACAGTGGAAGCTGGGTTAGAAAAGCACCAGTAACAGTGCCGTGCATGGACAAACATTGTGTCTGATATTTGCAGAGCTGATGTCTCAGCAGAGCCCTACACTGGGCATGGCTGGAGCACTGCTTTGACAGCATCAGCAGTGATAGACAAAGAAGTCACCCCCCAGTTGCTGCCATCTGTGCTGTGTCTCTTCTCACTCATCGCCATGTGCTTTTGAGGGTCTTGTAACTCTTGAAGGGGAGCAAAGTTCTTGTTAACCTCAGTGCAGTCTGCAGTACTGCCTGTGCTAGGAGCTATAAACTGAGAACAAAAAAATTCTGAATTAATTAAACATACAATGACACTTTTAAAAGTCTCTCTTATACTCTGCCTGCTTTGAGCCTGCAGGGGACAGATTTTCAAAGGCAATTTTCCAGTTCATCCCTCCCACTCAGCATTGGTGCACAGGAGAACTGGGTCTCGGTCACATCTTTGTCACAATTTGGGGTTGATGAACCTCTCTTACCAAGGTTCTCCTGAGTGTCCTATCTAGTTCCCAGCTGATGGCTCAATCTATTGATGAGAGCCCAGACTGCAGCCTCAGATGTGGGCAGGGTTTCCCCCTGCTCCAAGATCAACCTACTCCTTTCTGCTTTCTCAACTGAAGATGGAGTCACTCCACTGAATATGCAGAACACCTTCAACAGATATTTTCAAAACCACTCAGTTTCCTGCCTGGTGTTTTGGTAGTTTCTCAGAAATCAAATGTTAACACTAAGATCATAAGCTTGTTTAAATATACCCTCTTTTCTTTTGATTATATGTCCTCGTGCTGAATCAACTACTGACCATGCTTTTCCCATCCTGGATAGCTCTTCATTCCCAGGTCTATGCTGACTAGTGGGATGCCACCCAGCTAGGAGAACCCTTGTCTCTTTCTCATGGGTTTGCTTACCATGGGTAACATAAATCAGAGGATGTATAAATCAGAGTATGTAAACTGTCCAGGACCTCCTGGGCCTGAAGCCAGCCTCCATCCACATCTCTGCTGCTGAAGACTTTCCATACATAAATCTAGACTCAAGTGGCTCCTTTCTGAGATGGTGAAGTGAATTTTTTGGGTGCTCTGGTAATGATTTTCTCTTTCAGCAAGTCAGAAAGCCCATGCCTTGATATTCTCCATTCATTTCTGAAGTGTGCAGCATGTTTTACCTTTGAAGAACATTTGGGTGAGCTTTTTTAAGATTTTCCTTGTTATGACAGGACCTAGAATAACCCCCTCCTTTTTTTTTTTTTTAAGCCATTTTCATCTAATTCCAGGAGGAGTGCTTTCATAGACTGCCACATCTCCATGAAGGCATGAGGAAGTAAACACCTCTGAGCGAAGCTTCCCCAGAACTGCAGCAGCATTTGGCTGAAACCCCATCTTCCTACTCAAACCCTCACACTTTAAGCACTACTCAGACGATTGCTTTAAGTTGCTTTAAGTACCTCCAGTTGTTTTCTGACTCGATTCTGCTTTGGGCAGTGATAATGAGTGGGAAGCCCGAAATACCAGATTTGTAACATCTGTTTTGTGGTGTAACTTTTCTTTTATTCTGTGTGTGTGTGTGTATGTGTGTGTGTGTGTGTGTGTGTGTGTGTGTGTGTATAAAAGACTTCTGCCTTTTGCAGGGGTGAATGACAAGTATTCAGCATGCTTCCAACAAGGCAGGAGCATCATGCCTTTTTGGCCCTACCTTCTTTGCAGAACAACACTTCTCACAAGCCATGGTGAAGACAATGATCATTAAAAATCAATGAAAATCTGGAAAAATATATATGCCAAGGAGGTTTTGTACCTGGACTGCCTGCAATCTCACAGGTCTCTGAGCACCCTGTGTGCTAGGCTGCCACTGAAGCCCTATGGGACCTTTGTTGTCAGCACCTTTGTCAACTGCAGTGTGTAGTTCCAGCTTTTTAACCCCTTTCCCGAGGAAAGATTTCAAACCCTACCCACACCTCAGGATAGATAATAATTTAAAAAAAAAAACAACCCTCACTGTTCCTGAAATGTGTCTTAATTAACTCTCAGAAATTTGCATTTGACAAAAGATAGAGCCAGTTTCTCTTGTTCTGCTGATCTGTGCTTCATGCCAGATAGGGGTGGCTTCAGGTCAGGTGTTTCCCAGGCCTGGGGCTGCCTTTGGGATGGAAGGTAAGCCAGGAAAGAAAAGGGAAAGAGGGAATATAAATACTGGTTGGCTTAGGGTAGCTCAGCTCCAAACTGATATGCATAAAAAGCATATTAAGATGATAAACAATTTTTACAAAAGGTATTTGACAAACAGACCAGCTGTTCTGCCCAATGGACGGGGCTGTAAATCCATTATTTATGGGCAGGCACTCCCAGAGGACTTTCTTGCTGTGGCAAATGGGTTCTGGGGAACATCCCTATTTTGGCAGCTCACGTGTTCTGGATCTTACATATACTGATATTATCCTTCAGGTCTTGGCAAAGAAAAGAGACATTAGTATTCCTCAGCAGGACTTTGGGAATGTGGTTTGCTGAGGGCAAGGCCATGTTAAGTTTTCTGCAAGCAGTACAAAAATAGGAATTTGATTGTTTTCTAACCAGTCACAATTGGCACATTTTAAATGACTATAAAAGACTTGACACCCTCCTGAAGAGCAGGGTTGCCTTTTCATAGTTTTTTGTTCTTTGCAGAGGAGGCATAAAGGAAAGAGGTTAATTGACAAAACCAAATCCTGCATCGCTAGTGTGGCATGTTCCCAAATAGCAACATGGCAATGTACTGCCAAAAGGACACATTAGACCTCCAATGCTGTAGCCCGACTGATGGGAGACCAGTATCAATGCCTGCTGCATCTGCTGGGGAGGCACACACATTACTATTTACAGCTCTACTTTATCTAAAAATGACGACTTTACATTTAAATTTTAGCATTCTGGTAAATAATACAGTGATGCTTCCAAGGGTGCAGGTGTTTGTGACTTCCAAAAAACCTTTTTTAGCTCAGGCAAGGCAGGGAGCCAGTCTGAGCTACATACCAGGGAAAGGCACAGCAAACACTCCTGATGCTATTAGCACCTTGCTGGGGGTGGCTTCTAGGCCGGTGCCTCCTTGGTGGCTTTGGCCTTTGGTGACAGCACTCAAGAGAAGGCAAATGCAACAGCAGTGGGAGAGGCATAAAGGAAACCTTGTGCTAGTCCTTGGTGTCAAATATTTTGGGGAAGAACAGCAGCTTGAAGGTATGCTGTAAGCAAGTTAAGCTCCTGGAAGTGAACCATCTGCCATCTCTTTCTCCATGGTGCCAAAGGACTTTGCTGTTTAAGTGCACCACAATGTTCCCTGGGTATAAATCTGTGGAGGAAGGATTTTCCAAAGAGCCCTTGCTGATTTTGCATTTACTCTCCCATCGCAGTGATTACAGGGGTTTGTACTTGAACAATGCTTAAGTGAGGGAGTGATGAACTATTTACTGGGGATTTTTTTTTTTATATAGCTATAAGAAAAATCCTGGCAGCAGGGTTCATGCATGTAGTCCTGCCCAGCTCCAAGGATGTAATGGGAAAAACATTTTTCTCCCTGGAGAGGAACCCATATCAGCAGGAGAACGAGGAATCAGTAAGGGATAATGAATCAGTTAAAGTGCATTTGAGAAAATCAATAGATGCAAGGTTAGGACACATAGCCAGTAACTTCTGAGTGTCTTTTAACATATGTTACTATGTTAGCCTATACCCTAATCATTATGCATTTTACAGAGTATTAATTTTTCAGAATCCTCCATTCCGCTTGGTCAGAGTGCTTTAAGTACTGCATTACATGGGAAAACACTGGAGTAAAACAGCTTGGACTTAGAGAACCAGAAAAATTGGGGCCAAGTGGTCACAGAATTACTATGAACAGTTGATCCACGTGTGCTGGTGGAATAAACCATGTGCCACAGCCAAATGTGCTTTCTTGTTTGCTTCATTCCTTTTCTTGGTCATCTCTTGGATAATGATCCAAAGTCCAAAGCACCTGAAGCTGTTGCTAATTGGACAAGGGCTTACGTGTCACTTAGATTTACTCATTCTACACACATCCCCTCATGATATAATTAACAGTGGTGGCACTGTTAGATAATTAAATTTAGTTTTATGCAGAGGTCAAATGACCCAGATAGTTTATATGTGAGCTGATGCCCTTCAATAAGTAAATCAAAAATAGTGATTTCAGGGTCACTGACATTGCCCTCCCATCACTGCTGACAGCAGAGCTTTGGATCACTGAGGTGCTCATTGCTCACCAGGCCTCTGACCAAGGCCTCTAGGAAATATGGAATTGTCACATTTGCCCACTTTCCAAATCGACATGAAATGGGAAAAATTATGACTTGTCACAGTACAAAAATCCCAGTTTCTGTGGCAGTAGAAATGCCAGATACGGAACTGATGAGGGATGTGGGGGGCTGAGCTGGGAGGAGCTGTGCTCCTCTATGGCTCTTGCTTCATCAAGGACGGGATGTGGCAACTCAATGCCTTTGTTTGGCTTGTCAGTGCCCTGCCCATGCTGCATGTCACTGATAGCTGTGCCAGCACAGGCTGGAACACAGGGCAACATGTAGGAAGAGGGGCCACAGTGTGACACAGCGGGGTCCAGCCACCATGCTCAGGGGGGACCTGCAAGGTGGAAACACAATTTCTTGCTGAACTGACTCACAGCAAAATATTTTGAGCCGGTTCAACTGAGTGCTCTGTTTTGAGTCACAGCTGTAACTGCAAGGTTTTGTTTAGATGCTCCTGGCAGAAATACAGTGTACAAAGAGACACAGTGTACAAAGAGACTGGTAAATAAATAAAAGGGTAACATTCTGGAAACTTCATTTTTTAATGGAAAAAGCTTCCTGCAAAAAAAAACAACTTCCCAGTTCTAGCTTCTCCTGCAGCCTGGCTGGGCACTGGTGCAGCCTGTGCAGAAGCCCTGGCATCTCCAGAGGTCACTGGGTCCACATCTCCCCTCTGAGGCTGCTCCTTTCCCCAGGCGGCCTGGAAACAGCAGCCTTCTCTGGGATTTTCCTGTCACTTCCCTCTATTGCTTTATGCATTTCTTATGTCAGTGATAATAGGGTCCTCTACATTTTCCCCATCTTGATAGGCAGTGGATAGATCATAATTAAATCACAGCTTAGCTTGGGACTTTGCATTTGTGCTGAGGATCAGGGCAATCTGTCCATTTGCATGACTAGACACACATATATATGTATCTTTATATATCTATTAATCCGTATGTTTTTCACAAATAATCCCAAATATTCTTGGATGGAAAGCACATTAGAGCAAGCCAGTGTCCTCTGTCATCCTGTTTGTTCCTCCCTTCTCTCCCAGAGAACAATGAGAGCAGGAGGAAGTCTCACATTGGTTTGTTACTAGTTTCCAGGCAGTTTTGCTTCCAGCTTCCCAACTACGAGTGCAGCATCGCAATCTCTAGGCTGCAACAGACACAGACAACATCTGGTTTAAAAAAAAAACACCACAAAAGATTTGGGAGGGTGCTCAGACAGTCCTGGGTGTTTATTTTCTTGAATTCAGCATTTTTATGTAATTTGCCTCTTTATATGTGAGTCCTCACTCTCGCTAATGACTGTACACGATATCAAGGATTTGTAGCTTGGGAAAAGGGGACAAATCCAGGCAGGCTGCCGTCACTGCGGGTGATGTGCAGCCCTGTGCCACTTCCGCTACCTGCCACTCGGGCAGTTCATTACCAAAAAAAATCACATTCTGCTGCGCCCTCACAGCCCTGCAAGCTGAAACACCAGCGCTGCCATCCCCAGTCCCTGTCATCCCGGCTGCCATCAGGACGAATAACGTTGATAAGCCAGGGATGCAGTCCCCCCCACAGCTGCCCAGAGAGCCGAGGGCGGAGGCATCGATGGCACCGATCCGGCTGCTCCCGGTGAGGTTTCGTCAGCTCCTTCTGTCCTTTCGTCTGACTGTGTTCCACAGTCCTGTCTGGAGAAGCTGCACCTCCGGCACCAGCAGCAGCACGCAGCCTCCCCACAACTGCACGATTGTTTGTAATACCATTTATTATTATTTTTTGAAGCACATCTCCAATCAGAAAGTGTAAGAAAATCCCATCCGCCTGCCAGTTGATTCATGTGTAGGGTTTCCGCTTCCCAGATCTGCATATTGTAAGCTCCTGACACAAGTTGATGTTGTAAGTACAGCTTCCATACGGTTCTCTCAAAGGCAACAGATTTTTTTCTACATATATATTTATATACGGCACCTGGTTTGGCAGGAACCACATCCGAAAAAAAAGGAAATAAGGAAAACTAAAAGCTGACTCTACCTAGCTATTGCTGGCTTTGGAGGGGGTTTAGCCAATTCCAAACACAGAATCAATCTGTTATTCCTACTCAGGATCGGCATGGGAGTCGGTGGGGCTGGGATGGCTTCTGAGTGTAGAGGGAACAGGTCAACAACAGGTCGACAAACCCAGGTGTGATACCTGGATCCATCTGCAGAAGAGCTAGCACTGGAGCCGAGCATCCCGAGGAGCACAGGACAGGCAGATGGCTGCTCCTCAGGCACTGAACAGGAAAGGCCCTGGTGCTTCCCACATTCGCGCCTGGCAATTTGGGTTCAGCGAGTGAAACTGGGCAGCTTTTCCAACCAAAGCTCTGAGGCACGGGGTCCTGGGGTGGGGGGACCCAGAGAGCCTGGCTCCCTGGACCTTTCCGCCCAGGTCCAGCCTGGATCCCGGGACCTTTCCTCCAGCTCCCTGTCGGGGGTGGTCTGGGTGCTGAATAAGCCCGTTTGTGGGGCAGTGGGCACGTACCCCCTCGGTCCCTCCGGGAGTGTCGGTGCCACCAGCGGCGCCATCCCGGTCCCCTTCCCTCTCCACCGTAGTGGGTCCCGCGCACCCTCGGGGGTCTCTGCCCTCCCCCACCCGGCGCCGCCCCCTGGCGGCGGGGCGGGCACCGCCCCCG
>WEIV01002543.1:4885-30628 GCA_013390005.1 Calyptomena viridis
CTTAATAAACAGCAAGAAAAACTGAGAAGCTGCGAGTCTTATTCCTTTATCTGGTACTGGAATTTGATAATAAGAAGAAATGCTAGAGAACATGAGCTCGGGCCATCCACAAATATCGTAACAGGTATTATCACAAGTACTCAAACAAGAATTCAAACACTGAGAGTCTAAGATTTTTCTTCCTTCATTTCCACAAGATCCTGGAATACGTCTGGATGCCAAATGGGGAAGCTGACAATCCAGGAGCCTGTCTGTAGGCTAAATTTTGTGCACAGGAAACAGGGGCAAGGATTGAAGCACAAGCAGATAGCATCTCAAACCAGCTAAATCTTATTGTAATCATGTTAAAAGAAATGAGGGAAAGAAATTAAACTCTGGAAAGGATCAATATTGCTGTAAGATTCTCATTCATGCGGGGAGAGACATTTTCTGTAATTCTGAATTTTCTCTTAATTTCTGTAATTTTCTGTTCTGAAGCCTTCATCAGCCAGTTAAACTGATAATTTTGGGCTGCCAACTCAGTAATTAATAGATACACACTATAAGAAATATTCTAGTTTTCAGAGAGTCTGTTTTGGTGGTGAGGTGGTAGGGGGTTTTGAGTGCGTTTGGTTTTATTGTGAGGGTTGGGTTTTTTAATTTTTTTTTCCCAGCCTTTCTGACTTTAAATACTAACATTTTGGAATCATTTATGCGTATATGAATGAAAATGAACCTGAAGAAGAGGCTACCAGCTCAGTCGATACTTTGTTCACCCTAAGGTAAAATCCAACAGAAATACACGCTTCAGTCAATATATCCTGGGAACAGAACTGAAGCCAGTGTTTCAGACTACAAGTTGAAGTTTCTAAAACCATAAAGTATTGCATCTCTTTTCTCTCAAAAGTAATCTATAGGGACTTGAACAGGTAATGATCGATCCTGAAGAACCTTGCCTAAGGGAGTGCCTTTGTGCCATTCTCTCTTTTCTCTGCCCACAGTCATCTTTCATCTTTATTCTTCTGTTGTCTTCTAGCTTTTGTCTTGCAGCCTCCAGCTCACTGTTTGAGATAGACACGATATTTCTGTGCTAATGTCCCATGATACTGGATACTCTTAGATTTTGCTTTTTTCCAGATTAGCCTACTGTTTTCTGGAACACTCTGGCACATTTTGTAGACATGCTCTTTCAGGAAAATGTGTCCTTGCAGCCTAGTACCACTAACATGAGGCATACCTGTTAACTGAGGAGGCTCCTCATGTGTGCGTCTTCCCACATTTGATCTCTCTTGGCATCACAATTCCCCTTTCAGAGAGAGAGTTGTAGTGCAGCAGCACTGAAAAACTCTGCCATAAATGTAATAAGTTATTTCATCTAGCACCTGAGAACAACAGCATTTGCACCCACTTGTCTGCATCAATTTTGTCTCCACAGGCAATTTGTTCAAGTGTTTTGCCATGCTCATAATGAAGAAAATATTTTTTTTCTCTTACATCAAGTCATAAGTTTTCTTTGCTTTTCTTGAGCATTCCTTGAGTTTTTGTTCCGTAATTTTTTCAGGAACTGAGGTGAAGCATTAGCCTGTAGCTTTCTGGATCTTCCTTTTTTTAAATGGATATGACAGTAGGCATTTATGGACTTTTTATGTTATGTGTCTAACACTGGAGCATTTTGGAAATATTAATGCATTTGAATAAATACCAGATGATTGAGAACCACTCTTGAGAACCACTGTGAATAGCACTCTTAGTTTGAGACAGAATGGCAGTGTTGGCAGATGGATTAGCAACAAACAATATTAGAAATTATCATCTAAATTCTTCGTTTTGGCAGATAAAGTATATTTAGTTAATACAATCAGACAAAGGTTGTAACATTTTCCTTGTTCTAAGTAATTCTTCACCACTTTTCTATTCATTTAAAAATTCTTCTCTTGAAATTGAAAGGGACTTAATGTTCAAAGTGATTACCAATGATTTCAATTTTGAATAGTGACTAAAACACTGTCTCACTTTTAGAATATACATATTATATTAAAAGAGCTACAAGTGCCAAGAAAATCTGTTTCATAAGATTGCTCATGGAGATTTGGCCTTGAGAATTGTCTGAACTTCAGTATGCAGCAAAAAGGTGGGAATTAAATGTAACTTCTTTTTTTTTTTTTATCTGAATACAGGAGGAGTGACAACAGGGAATTGTATACTGGGACTTGCACTTTCCACTTAATCATCCCGTTCTTTTAACTTTGGCACCTAAACTTGCTAAATCTAAGTATGGATATTATTAACAATTATTTGCTGTCAGACATTTTTCATCAACGTATTACAAGTCTGTGGGAGTGTGTCTTTGCCATACTAGGTAGGACCATTATTGGAAAACTTAGAATCCTTTTCTGAGTAGCACTATAAGGTACCACATACAGGGAAATAGGAGTCACCTGAAAGAAAATTGACTTCTGCACAAAGTTTTTTGGTTTCCCATTCTATCATGCCAACACAGGGTAAAAGAAATCATTTTTGTTGGACTAAATTATCACTGCATGCATTCCTAATTTTAGGTTTAGAGCTTGCAGAAAAGTATGTTTTATTTTCCATTTTGTCTTCAGGAGACCAAACTTGGTTTTCTAATGCTTCTTCATATACTATACTTTTAAATTTCTAGTAACTATTTTCCTTTTCATTTTTTTCATAATGTTTTTCTTTTTTTTTTTCTAAAGTGAGCAGAGAAACTTTAATTAAAGTGCTTCAACTGAGGCTTTATCAGTGCCAAGTGGAGTGGAAGGGCATCACCTGTCATTTTCTTAGATGACATGCAAAGGAAGAGCTATTGATTTTGTCCCAGAGACAGTGTGAGTCATAGCTTTGTCAGACAGCTTTATTATCCGTTGGTTAGCTTGGCTGAGATATGATTTTTGGCCATTACAACTAACACTGAAATCCCAAAGGAAAATAGGAATGTACAGTGCACCACTCATGATAATTGCTGTGGTGACCACGGCAATCTGACAATTTCTTTAAGCATCTATCAATCCACTATTAAATTTAACTCTTACACTGGACATTTACTCATGACAAAGAGATAGTGCATCATCCTAATCTTCTGCTTGGAAAGTAGGATACTTGGATGAAAATCAGAATTTGATCTAATGCTTTTTGTATAGGAGGAGGAAGCATCTGTAGGAAAGATAGAAGTTAAACCAGTCCCTTAGCTGGACTGTGATTGGTGCTGATTTCTTTTGTTTTCCATTAGGTCTCCTAAGGCAAATGTATAAGCTTGTCTGTGCTTTGGGAAAATTAAGTTAAGCAAGGTTTTATTGATTGTGAAGCACCTCATCTAAGAAGAGCTTCTGAACATTTTAAGAGGCTGTGTGTTGACTGTGGATATTTAGGAGGTCTGCTGCTGTGCACTACCAGTATGTGTAGACGAGATAATTTACGCTTGTTATGTGTGCGTATTGTCTGTGCATTCTGTCATGCTGACAAGAGCTTGGGAGTTTCTGACATACTTAAGGCATTTGTCAAGTTCTTAAGTGACCCTGTATGCGTGGTCGTGTATGGATGTAGTAAGAAAAGATGTTGCACAGCTTTTCTAGTGCAAGGTGGGTGGACAATATAAAGTTCATAAAATCTGCATCCATCTTTGTCATCTTTGAAACACAGTATCTGGCATGATAACACCACATTTTAATTTACATTCCCATATATTATTTTGGGCTTTGATAATAAGACTCAAAAGTTACTTAAAAGTAGTCTTACCAGTTTGGAAGACAGCTGCTGATTGGAATCTCAAGCCACAACATACATGTCTAATTGCATTTCTCTTGAGCATCTGGGCCCATGTTTGCTATTCCAAATGTTTGCAGTTACCAAATGTTGTGTCTGGGTTGTCCAGGAAGCAGGGAGATAATGAGAAGGCTTGACTCCATGAAGCTTTGATGCATTTATTTAACTACTTGTGCGCTGACATTCTAAGCATTCTAATCTTAAGCATTCTAAGCATAGCTAAACATATATTACCTACCTAGCAGGCTCTGCATCCATGCCCTCCAGACAGTGTGTCTGGTGAGGCCTGGACACATGTGTCTGCCTGGCTAGATGTATCACACCAGGCAGAGGGCCTGCTTTCTAAGAAATCAGAAACATGTCTGCTGCTTCTTCCTATGCAGTTGAAGGCTTATAAGGCACTATGTTGTTTACATTGAACATCCAATGGCCTGAGAATCAAGTTCTCCTTGTCCAATTACAAGAATCTGGACATGTCCATTCACAGTCATACTTCCACACATGCTCAAGGAGAAGTTTGGCCTACAGCATAAGGCCACAACCAAATATGCACAGACTGAGCCAACAATGCTGGCAAAATCACCATTATTAGACTTCACTGTTTCTGCTGACCTTGGAGATTGGTGACATGAACTTGAAGAGCACATGGATGTTCCATGTTCACAGAGGCATTCTGTCGTGGAACAGTTTCATCATCTGAACCAGAATTCATGTTTTTTGCATAGGTAGAATCCCAAGATACTCACGCCAGACCCAGTTAGTAATTTAGGATTACCTAACTGTGTGTTTTATCTGAGTTACTGTGATTTTCCAATTTATTGTATAACACAAAGTGTAATTTAATACTGATATACAGAATGGCAGTCCTATGAGCTAACAAGAAACATGTAAGCTCCAAATTGATTTATGGCTTAGTGCAAGGGAAGTTGCATTTCTGAAGATGGAGCAAAAAAATTAAAGCTATAAACATACTATATGTTTAAATTATATTTTATGGTATTACCCTTTGTACTGTAGCTGAATTTTATATTTACATTATTTTGCCTGAAAAAAGGAACATGCCCTTCAGTATTCGTAGTATAGATGGGAACAGTAACATACCACATAACTGTTCTCTCTCTAAGTCCTGCCATTACTTTCTTCTAGCTTGATCTGAACCCTTACTCGTGTGTATTATTGCCCTTTGGTTTTAGGGGCAATCTTACTTTAGTACAGTTTATTGTCCTTCATCTCTGTCATTCCCACTGATGTTTTTTTTTCCATTACCATATATTTGAGTATCGAAAGTGGTTTGATAAGCACAAATACAACTTTACTATTGCCATTTGAAATGTGTTGAGAAAAATGTATGTTCAGAAAGACAGAGGGGTGATAATTTATTGTAGAAGAATTGTGTGATTCTCTTTTGAGTGGCACCCTTCTGCATTTGTCTGCATTTTAATTTCTCACAATTTCAGCCCAACAGTTGCTTCCATCAGTCTCTAAGCAACCATTTTCTCCTGGTGCTTTCCTCTAGAGACATCTTTGCTATTTTTTAATGTTTCGTATTTTTCATGGGTGACTTAGAAACACTAATGTTATAGCATATAAACTAAGAGTGTATGCCATATGGCAAATATACTAGTATAAATAAGAAGAAATACAAACTGTATGGAAGACATGTAGTAACTATATACTTTGTAAAGGTGATGAATATTGCAAAAATTTAATTATTAGTAGTGTAATTTTAACACCAGGCAAAAATACTGCTTTTTTTTTTGTTCATGTAAGAGTTTGGTTTAGCATGAACACGCTAACACATTGACATAAAAGAAGTTAGTTTAGTTGTTGGGGCAATTGTTTGTCATTGGAGACTCATCTCATTATGGAAGCTATTGTCACAGAGGCTTAAGAAGGTTTCAACAATAAAGTAGCTGCCTTAATACTTTGAAATTTTCCTTCATTCCTCAAATATTTACTTCCTATGTAAGGTTTTGTGGGTTTTGTAACACTTTTTGACTCAATATTTTCTTATGCTGTTGCTTATAGGAGGATCTTAGTGTAGCCTTGAATTCTAGGAATCAATAGATAATTTTAATAATTTCAAGGAAGTTCAGTGTATGTTTCTTATTTTAAGTTTTTCACCCAAGCTGGGTTGCCTGGTGCATTTCAACAGGGGAATAAAAAGATGCAGTCAGCTCTGTGTCTAAATGATGTCTGATTGTGTGGCAAGTGCCGTCTTAAGAGGAATATTGTTCTGTTTGCAGAAAGCCATATTCTTGAGGATGTGAACAAATGTATCATTGCCCTGAGGGAGCAGGATGTGGACAGTTTGGATCGTGCAGCAGGTGCAATCCGAGGACGCGCTTCCAGAGTCGCTCACGTTGTTTCGGGTGAGATGGACAATTATGAACCAGGAACTTACACTGAAGGGGTGATGACAAATGTTCAGTATTTGACCAAGAATGGTAAGTCTGATTTCTGAAGTTTTTACAATTCTATAACCTTTCCTTTATATGCCATATTTAAAGTGAATCCTGGGGTTCTCTGATCTGATGCACTAATCATTCACTCTGTGGTCTCTCCTTTCAGCATCCTACTGAATTATGGTGATACCATGCAATTCAAAACTAATTTTTAAAATTTTGTATGACTTATGAGGTCTATTTAGGGTTTTTGAAATTATGACAGACTTTTATTGGAGTTCTCAATGCAAGTAACAATGTTTGGAGACTTATAACTAATGAGGCAGCAGATTTCCACTTTGCTGCACTGGCCTCGCCACTCCTGTTCTAAGCAGATGAAAGGCAAACTCAGGTAACAGATGCACGATTTGTGTATACTTCCACTTTAAAGACTGTTGAGCAGTGGTTGGATATTACAGATTATCTTCAGTTTTGCTAAGCAGATTTGAAACTACCTGAAGTGGTTAGTAGTCTCTATTTACTTTTTCATAATGCTGAAAGAAAGGGCATCCTATATTGGAAAACCCTTGTAGCGGCTGCAGGAGTGTAACTGCGTTGTTCTGTAAATGGTTTCTGTTATTTACATGGATTGATCTCGGGCCTTTCATTGTGTATTCGTAATAAGAAAAAAAAAAAAAAAAGGGGAAATTACCTGTGGAGCTCCCAGGACCTCCATGTTTTCAGTGATTGCAAGTCTAATAGTTGGGCAGTTAAATTGCTCTTAGGAAATTTTCTGGCAAGTCTGTACATCTCTAGAGTATAGAATTTAGCTTCACGAACTCAGACGTCTAAATCCTAGCTCTGTCAGTCTAAACAAATGTCTAGGACCTTACATTTGACTGACATTTGCTTTATTTTACCTCAAGAAAAGACAGGAATTTTGTCTGATCTCTTTCTTAATAACTTCAAATATGTCCAAGGCAGAACTGTCTTCATGTAAACAAGAGTAAACTGACATTGCAGTGAAGTGGCCAAAGGGACAGAATAGTGAGAAGAGTTTGAAATAGACTCTCCTGTTTTTATCTTGTTTTCTGATACTTTGATGAGAAAATCTGAAAATTTTCACCATTCTTTTTTTCATGACTTCAGGAAGTACTGCGACAACTATCAAGGGAAGCAGCATAGAAAAGCATAGGTGTGATTATCTTGTAAAAGCTGAGCCTATTTTTCTTGAAACTAATAGTGTTTAAAGACATTAGAAGTTGACACTGATTTCTGTTCTGTTGCCTTGCTTCGACAGTAATATATATAGTGTACCTAAACTTGTCTATCTACAAAAGACATAAAACTGGTTTTGGTTGGAATGTTTGCCTGTGTCAAGTGGCATCAAGCATGGTGACATCTCAAATAACTTTGCAGTACTTCAAACTAAAGAATCCACTGTCTTTATGTTGTTCAGGAGGAGTGGAAAAAATGACATGTACTTTTCATTTTCACCTGTATTTATATGATCTGGAATGAACAGATATCATACCATGTGGGGATTTTTTGTTTGCTTGATGATTTTGTTTTATTTGTTTGTTTTTCTTTTCTCAGCTTACAGGTAAGGTGCAGGTAGGTTGCAGCCCTCGGGTGTAACCTAAACCATTCTATCACAGCTGGGTCTTTCACGTGCCAGCTGAATGCAAGGTGACACTCGACTAGGAGAGATCCATGTATTTATGCTGCCGTGACCTTCTCAGTGAGCTTACACAAGTAACCTGGGCCAGTGAAGTGCATTCTTTATGTCTTTTAAGGTGAAGTGTTACTGAAGAGAAGTTATTGCAGGCAGAGTATAAAATAAAACAAAATTACAGATTAGTATCATACAAGGAAATAGCAGAGAAATAAAAATGAAAGAAGGAATGGGAGCAGAAATAGGAAGGATGCAAATTGGAGGTAACAGGAAAGAGAAAATGTGCATAAAGAGGAGCAGATACATTCACTGTCTGTTAAAACAAAGACTGAGGTTAAATTGTAGAACATATGTTGAGGTAATTCATAAGGAAAGAAAGAGGTTTAATTCTCTGCATTGCAGTATGCAGGAAAAGAGCATAAGATCTTCAGCTGGAAGACAGATATATTTGAGATGAAGGGAGCTATTCATAAAGAGTAATATCATACTACTACTGTACAAAGAGTATCGAAAGCTAGTTAATTAATTTTCTAGTTTGTAGTCCTGTTTACATATGGGCTGTTGGATCTCTACAGCACCATACAACAGAGTGTCTGCTTTCTCAGACTTATTTATGCTGTTACTTCATTTTACCCCTTTCCTTTTCCTGAACAAGAAGAAAAACCCCAATCAAACTAACAACAAAGCTCTGTAAAAGCACCATTTATGGTGTGGAGTTAAGCTTTTAGAAGTTGAATGATATCAGAAGTGAAGTTGTCTTTGCAGCTTTGATTTTCCTTGATTTGCACTCTGTGTGTGCATGACATGCATTATGGCATTGTGGTTATGTGATCATATAGTTATGTTACAAAACAGCTGCTTTATTCAGGTCACTGGATGGACCTGCTTTAGACATATGCCAGGGTCACATTTTAGAGGAGACTGGTGTCCACAGGCTCAGTTTGGAAAGTAATGAAGCGGAAGACTGCAGAAAGAGAATATATGATCTCATGTTGAGGAGAGTTGTGGATGGACTTGATCTTGGTCTTTTTGAACATAAATGATTCTATGATTCTGTAGTTCATTTGCACTGCCAAGGTGTGTACAGAATTCCTACATGATGCTGAGTTCATTAGGCTACAGCTAATTGTGGGGTGCAGGGGGTCTCTCCATCTCCTGGTCTGAGTGAGCACCCCGCTGACAGTGTCCTTGTTCTATACCACAATGAGACTGGGACATATTCTGTCCCCTTTTGGTCTCAGGTTTTGGTGGGAAGAGCATGTGGGTAGGAAAGTGTGTGGCAAAGCATTCTAGCCAAGTCCCTTGTCTAGACATCTGGAAGTGTTGAGAATCATGCCCTGGAAATGTTGCCTCAGGGTCTGTATGAAACCTTTATGGACCACTGGAGAAAACATGTGATCTGTATACTCTGTGAAGGAAGTGGTTTTAAATCAGCATTTCCTATTTGATTTTACACATGTAAAGGTAGTTGAAGAGCTTGAGGCTGTATTCTGATAGGGTTAAGACTGTGAAAACATTGATACTGATACATCTCTGCCATTCCTGTTGTCTGGCACTGTTGATTAGATTGAAATATGCAGATTGTTTCATTTTGATAGGATTTGTGTACTGTTGCATAAAAGCAAAATAAAACCTTTAGAAACACTGTTGATAAAACTGTAAGGTATTTCCACTCCAGAAGCATTCAGGAAGGGTAACCTCATACTTTATTTTTAAATATCAGTCTACTCTATTATTTTACTGCCTACCAGGATCTGCAACAGTTAAATTTTAAGTCAACAGTTTGCATTATGGCATGTATTTGTTGATATAAGTAACAAGCCTGTTTTCTAAATTTGATTTACAGTTTTGTTTTCATGCCAAAGTATAATGATATGCATATATATACAGATATAAATCCTTTAGTTATTTAGATATAAAGATCTCCTAAAAAGCAAGGAAAAGGGTGGAGACAAAGATTGTAAGTATTTTAATTGTCTCAAGAAACTAGTAGAGGTATCTTTCTCTGAATCATGAGTTTTGAGTCCACGTGTTTTTTGTTTCAGTAGTTGTGATGGAATTACAGCAAACCATTGTCCACAGCTTCTTACAAGTAGAATAATGAAGTAATTCACATAGAGAGATCTTAATTCTTAAGTTTAGGAACAGTAATGAAGTTCTGTTTGGAACTATAACCAATTTTTTCTGTTCTCAGACATCAGCTGTAGGTATTTTTGTGAGATAGATACTACTATGACTCAAATATTGTTCTTGCTTCCTTTGAAGTATGGATTAAGACAGAGTTTAATCTCTGAGACATAATGGTGATATCAAATGTGAAGTTTAACATGGATTTGAAAATCTCTACCTGTCTCAAAAAATGTTTATAAACCTCTGTCCATAACTGTGAATTTCAAATAATTTCTCAATATAAGAGTGACATAAATTAGATTTCTTTAACAAGTGCCCATATGCCCTAAATTGTGTTGTTATTGTAAGTCATTAAAACTGTTACTTGTGTGATATTTGCAATCATAAACCATGAATTGTAGAATTTAATTGGCTGGAATCAAACAATTTGAAATTGCTGCTCTTCTGGTGTGATACCTGCAATGTTACTTGTAATTTGGGAGCAAAGGGCAAAATCTGTAATACGTATTTTTTATTAAGTGAATAATTGTCTGGATTAAGTAAAAGTTACAAATGTCAAAGTTTTTAGACATTACAGAGTGAGGAAAAAGCCTTATATACAAACAATATCCACGACTTATTAACAAGGCTCGAGGAGCTTTTTGATGAGTGTTACATAATATCAGGGTTTAACCCTATCCTGCAACTGAGCACCGCACAGCTGCATGCTTACTTCTGCCCCCCAGCAGGCTGGGAGGAAGAGAAGAGGAAGGGTTAAAGTGAGAAAACTTTTGGGTTGAGTTAGGAACATTTTAATAATTTAAGTGAAATAAAAAATTATTAATAATTATTAATAAGTGATGCAAGTTGAAACAATTGCTCACAAAAGCTCCAATGGACTGATGGCCAGCCAGTCCCTGAAGCAGCAGCTCCCCTGCCCACCTTCCACCAGCTTTATGTGCTGAGCATGACCCCATATGGTCTGGGATATTACTTAGGTCACTTGGGGTCAGCTGTCCTGGCTTTGTCCCCACCCAACTCCTTGTACTCTCCCAGCCTCCTCACCAGTGGACTGGGATGAGGGACTGAAAAGACCTTGGCTCCATGTAAGCTCTGCTGAGCAATAGGGAAAATATCCTTGTGTTATCAACACTGTTTCCAGCACAAAGCCAAAGCACAACCCCATACAAGCTACTGTGGAAAAAATTAACTTTACCTCATCCAAAACCAACACACATAATCTTAATTCTTTGGTACAGCAAGGGGATAACAAGGGGATTTTGGGATAACATGATCTACTTGAGAGCTATGTAGACCTATTACTTCTAAAGAAAGATTTTCCTCAAATTCCAAGCATTTATGCGTTGCCAGTTTGTACGTTTTGTTACTGTGTCAATGTAAACAATTCTTCTGCCTCCACCTGGATTAAAACCACTTGGCTCCAGTGGGCCAAATACGTTAAACTTCTCTTCTGGAGTGCTTAAGTTTGTGTTCAGTGATTTTCTTTAAAACCTGTGGAAGTATCGGGTACTTTTTTGGCAACATATCTTACCGTCATATTGTGTGTCAGTATGAATGAATTTATTTATTTAAACTAATGAATTTATTTATTTACTTATTTCTCAGTCCCAAGATTGCTATTTTGGCCACCTTCCACTCTTTCCTCTCCCTTCATAGGCCTTTTACTGTGATCAGTTGTATAGTCTCCAAATGAATACTGATGTACTGCACCTGAAACAGAGCTTTCCTGTTCAGTACTTTAAATGATTCTGTAGGATAGATTAAATGTACTGCATTGCTTTTCTCTGGGAAAAGGTAATTTATCTTAGCAATAAAAAGACAGTGGTGTTATCTGATACAAGCTGCCATTCATCTTGTGCTTTTTATTCAGCTTTTCCATTTTTGCATACCTATGTGCACAAGCTAATGACTGTATTTTCCTAGCTGCTTCACTTGCCTTTTTCAAATACAGTTTACAGGTTTGTCGCAACAGCTTATACAAAATTACTGACAGTTTCCTTTGTCCTCTGCCTTGAGTCTTCTGCAGTAGAAATTGTCTGCTTTTCCAGTTCAAAAATGTTATGCTGTCTTTCACCCAAAAGATACCCTTCAAGGAGGAAACAGAAGAGGGCTTTGTGGTCTGCTTTTTTCCTACCTCCTCTGAGTTTTGGTATTTATTTTGTTGTCTTTTGACGTTCCATCTAAGCCAGAATGGGGGGAGAGGAGCACCTCCAGAAACTTCACTGACTTTTCCTAAGAGATATCTTCAGATAGGATACTTGGGATGAATCAGCTGTTGAAGCTCCTTACTTCTTGTTGTAGCACAAAAGATACCAATATGACCAACTTAATTTTAAGTGATTTATTTGAGGGTAGCTAAAATGAGGCACATACAAAAACCAGAAGTTTTTATTAATTTAGAAAGACAAGTGTTTTTAATGAAAAAGTATTTTTTACCATTATTCATCATTCTCAGAATGAGATTTAAATATTGTATTTGGTGTTCAAGTCTGTTTAGTATTCAGAAGTTTTTACTCTTGCTTGTGAAGCCTAAAGACTGCTAAAGAGTGTTTTCACTTCAAAATATATTTAAAAAAAAAAATCCCAAAACATTTGAGAGAACTAGAGAGGTTTAGTATGCAAGCTTATGGAATCGGTGAACTTGTGAAATTAGTGTGCAACTCAGATAAGGAATAGCTTGTAAGAAACAGAAAATTATTGCAAGAGCTAAGAGGGAAAAAAACATTAGCCAAGAAAAATGCTGAGGGTGTTTGCATGGCTGAGTATAAACTATTTTTTGTTTATAGTTACATGATGATTGTAGGACTGTAACTTAAGCAATAACCCTTCATTCTTGTGGCTATGACTCTATTTCAGGGTCAATAACATCTATTTGGTTGAGTCTGCAGGTTTTTTTCTGTAAGACTCTGCTCTGATCCTTCTGTGAAATTCTGTTAAAAATGCTGGCTTTAAAACCATGTTTTGCGTCCAATGTGAAGAATGTTCTAAAAAGGAGGAGGAAATACCAAAATTTCTTTGTGTTTCAGATAATCGAAACATGACCCTGAACATAATGCTATTTCTTTTTGCCAATCTTTTTTTACCTTTCCTCTAGCTCAAAAATAGCTTTACTTCACTGTTAATACTATTCATGTTGGTTATAAACACTGTGTGGGTGTTAAGATGCCTTTAACTACACATTTGCTTGCTTTAAAATGCCGTTGCACTTAATGATCATTTAAGATACTGAGAAGAAACTGCTCTTCAGTGCACTGTTCCCACATGCCTTGGTCAGTAAGAGCTTCAGATTGCCCAGTGCAGACTTGCTGTTTAGGGTAGTTCTTGAACACACAGTCTGCAAGAACTGGCTTTCTTCTCAAGAGAAAACTTAGTAGCATTTAAAACCCAGCATGAATATAAAATAAATTTTTGTTTATGAAGGCAATAACTTTATTTTTACAGTGTTCAATTGAGTTTTGATACATTTTTAGCTGTTAGATCATTTGCCTGAATTATGATTCTAAATACCTTTCTGTTACCTTCATGGATTTGGTACACATGGTCTGACTCTAGCTCATTACAAGGGGAGAGGGGATGGGGCTGAGGGAAGGGTCTCTCAGTTTAAGAGTGTTGGTGGAAGAAACTGGAAAAGGGAGGATGTCGTTTGAATTCTAAATCTTGGTCCCACGATAATGAATTTGCCATGTTCCTTGGTAAAGCCCAGTTTACCTGGACTTTGGAACAGAGTACACTTGGCTAAGCCTTTCTTAACATAGGAACAGCACCGAACACCAATGTTGTCTTTGTGCAATTTTCACAGGCCCTACAGGGAAAGTGAGGATGATAATATAATTATGTGCAGTAAGAGCTTTTTTTCCCCCACCAGTGTGGGATTTTTTTGCTTTTTTGTTTGATTGGTTTGTTGAGGGTTTTTTTCAATAGAATTCTGTGTTTGTTGTATGTGATGTATCACTTCCATTCCACTGTATCATTTGGGGATAAATCTTCCTTCACCTGAGCCTACTTTAAGAAATGACTCATGACTTTCCGGTGTCTATATAACTTTCATATATCCCTTTTAATATATTTTTCTCTTTTAGATCCTAAGAACCACTGCACTGGTCTTGTTCAGTGGAGTCCCTTCATAATGACAGCCCTTTCTTAAGCCGATAACAAGATCAGGGAACTACTGCTGCTTTATATATTTTTAAACTGAAGCAGACTTTCTAACTTGGACAGTTTTTATGTCTATGCTCATATGAAAACCATTACTTCCATTTCAGCTATGACTTTCTTGCACAGGGTCTGAAGTGCCTTAACCTTTGTCATGTTATGGACATTTCATTTGCAATTCTGTAGTCTGCCTTTCACTTGCAGCTCTGTAAACTTTCAAGTTATTTCAAATGTATTTCCCAGAGCCTCTGCCTCTGTTTTTTCCCATTGCTGTTGTCAGCAAAGGGAAAACAAAAAACTGGTTTTTTTGTTGCCTTGAACTTAAACCCCTGATTCCATTGTTATTTTGCATTTTTTGAGTGGAGTTACAACAAATTGTGCCTGTTGCGTTTGTCCAGGATTAACTTGTGTCTCAGACACAACTTCAATGATTATTTCCTTTGCCATTTCACATTCAAAGAATCCTTTTGTCCTGTTGTCTTTTAGAACAGTGTAATGCATTGGAGATGACAATTTTCTTACAGAAGCTGAAGTTTTTGTCTTTTTCATAAGTTCTTTGTAATAGGAACATTTTAGTTCTTAATAAGCACCTTTGGCTTCATCTGATACTACCTGAGCCAGCTGGTCAAATAAACCTGCTGTTTTTTTTAAAAAATACAGACCAAAATATTTTGAATACTTTGGGATTTACCACTCTTCTTACCATTTGCTTTTGTAATATTTACATGTCAGAGCATGATCTGGCTCCTAGCCAGGATTGTGGACTGAGTAACTTTATTTCATAAATCATTAGTGCTTAAGAGTTGATTCTCTATTTCATGGTCTATGAGGACTATTTTTGGTTTAAATCTGCAATATGAATCCAATCTCATTAAGGATTCCTTTAGGCCTGAGAAATTGCCATAACTATTTTTTCCTCAACTTTAGATCACTCTTAAGTCATTCATAGAGATCATTTATTGTTTTTTAATGTGAATTTTAAAAAACCACCTTTCACAGTTTTCATTTTTGCATGGAATATATTTTTATATTAAAATTCATAAAATGCCATATCCTAATGATAAAATTGTGTGGTCTTCCCATCCTCCCCACCTCCCTAATATTTCCAACTACATACAGCTAACTGAACTCTTCGTGGTGATTCCTTTCTGACAACATGCCCTCAGCACTTTGTGCTTCTCTCCTTAGTAAATATCAACTGTTAAATCTGGACATGATGCAATAGATCTTGTTGGGGGGAGCATATGCATAATTCTGTAGGATTTATATATGACTGTGTATGTATATATGGATTATAAATCTGTTAACATAGTAAAATTGATTCTTGCTGAAATCATAAATGATAGGCTTGTGGTCATTTTCTTCACCTCATATCTCAATAAGTCTGTCACTACCATTCATGGGAGTATCTGGAGAAATGGAATTGAATCCATTATATGCCAAATAAATATTTCTGTAAACAGGGTTTCTCCTTACTTCCTAGGGATTGTATTCCGTTTTCTACCAGAATTCCACTACTGGGCAAGGTCACCTCTGAAGATCATTTTATTTGCTGTAGGCTTTGTTTTGTGTCACAGTTGATGAGAACACCAGACCATCTCCCAGTTTACCCAGTGCTATTAAACAGCTGCAACAAGAGTAATTTTGGAATAATTCGGCAGATAGCAGAAAAAGTGCAATTAATGCATGCATCAGAATTAGAGCATTTGTCATGGAGTTTCATGCAGGATTCTACAACTGTCTCGCGCTCCCTTATGAGTGCTGTCAGGCATTGAAAATTAAAAAGGTAGACAGCTTCTTGGGTACCTTCTTGTACCTTGGGTATTGTGCAAAAAAATTTTTACAGAATTCTTCGCCCTTCCCAAGCAATATGAAGTAGCAGCCATGCTTTGCTTATGGAATACTCACACCTTGACAGCTTGATTAGGCAGTAAACTGTATGACAACCCTCCTAATAGAAAAAATGTTTGGGGAAAAAACATAGATATTTCAGAAGCTGATTCTGGTTTTGGTTTCTGGTTTGTTCTTTTTTTCCCTCTTATAGATCAATTTTATAATTTCTTTCCTTACCTGAAATTTCCAAGTTAGCATTCCTTGTACCAGAATATTAGTGTTTTCCCAATTACTGTGTTTTTGATGTTGATGGAGGCTTAAAATAATTGCCTGAAACCAATTCCTAGGTTTGAAGTCAGAAATATTTAGTGAGTGATTTTAGAAGATGGCTGCAAGGAACTGACCATTGTTTTTGAGATGCTTGCTTTTTGGGAAGGGACGGCTAGATTTCGGAGATGCAATGGAATTTCTGTCTTTTAAGGTTTTGAAGACATAGCTAGACAAAATTATGACTGACTTAATGTCATGTTGGTCTTATTTTTAAGGAGCAGACTGATCCAGGTGATATGCAGAAGCCCTCTTCAAATAAAGTGTTTAGGATTTTCTTTTCCTTATGTTAGACAACAGCTGCATTCATATAAGAATCATCTGTTCACCTATGTCGAGCTTTCCATACTGGCTGACCCGTGAGTGATATGGACCCTGCGCCTCTCCTTACATGGCTGTCAGGGCATCCCCAGAAGATGTGGAGGCCTTGCCAGGGATGTGTCCCAGGGCTGGAGTGGGGAGAGGTGCTTGTGTTTTTATCATACCACGTATAGAGCCGAACACCTCAAGGCAGACAGGTTTTAGCTAAAGGGTCAGACTAAGTGCATCCACGGGTAGGATGGGCTCGCTAGCCTCCCGGCAACCATCCTAGGAGAAGGACAACTCTAATTCCAGACCCGGGCAGATGGAGCTCGTTTAGCCCTGTAAGGTCATCCATCTAAGAGAAGGATACTCAAACCAAACCTACGTCCTAAGGATTTCGCTGTCACCATCCAAGCTTGCTAGGCCCTGACAGATGAACCCTAGGAGTAAAGGGTGGGGCCAGTTCTGTGCATGCTGAGCTTCACCTAAAAAAATCCAATGCACAGGCTCGAAGGATACACCCACACTGTAAAGTCCTGTAGCGACAGGCGAGGGATGAAACGGCATGTGATAAGATGCACTGGAAGCCACAGTCCCAACCCTGCATGCAGGTGGTTCAGGACTTTGGTCACTTGAAACTGACCTGGAGGTGACAGTCTCATTCGGCAGCATCCTGAATGACCAAGCAGCCTTTTTTAAGGAGAGCACTGCTTGCTCCACAGGGAGAGGGGCACAGAAAAGGTGGCCTAACCAAAGCTCATCTCCACCTTCCACCTGGGTGGCTAACCGCGGCCAACGGGCATCTTCTGATGCTGTTGAACAAACACAAAGAGACAAAGGCATCTCTCTGCCTCTAAAGGTGTGCTTAGATTGACAGTCACATGTTGGAATATTTGCACTATGCTAATATACTGCGGGTAGTGGACGTCCTGAGCGCTGTTCTGCTTTAATTGGCCACGAACTATCATGTCTCAACATCAACATTGCTGCTCTTAGTGAAGTTTGTTTACATGAGGAAGGCAGCCTTAAAGAACATGGTGCTGGTTGCACACACTATTGGTCAGGTAAACCTAAAACTGAAAGACACCTTTCAGGGGTAGGTTTTATGATCATACTCTGCTGTAGCAATCTCAATTCCTAGAGAAGAGTGCTTTCTCTGCTTGTTGTTAGAAATACATAGTGAGAGTATTTGAGAGGGATTATTAGTGTATAAGTGGTTGTCTGTATTTCATTCTGATTCTGCAAATTTCTTTGGAATACTAATACAGGCTTCTTATATGAAGCATCGTGTATTAAATGGAGGTCAAGCATAGCAACATTGCAAATGGATGCAATCGGTCTATGTGATTTAGTGTGATACATTTCCAGATAGGCAGAAAAGCATTTAAAATCTGCTGGCACTCTGTTTTTCAAAGTGCTTGTTTGCTCTTTAGTGTGCTCTTTTAAAACTATTTTGACTTCTTTTTTTCCAGAGAGCTAATAGTAAAATTTTCAGCAGTGCTCCAGATTTCTTTTAAATAACAAGAAAGTCATCCTGTGTTTGCTCAATTTCTTCATTTGCCTTCCTTATATGTTATTCTGTGAGACAAGTAGCCAAATAAGTACATGTACCTAAGAATACCTTCAGAGATCTTAATAGTGTTAGAAGTAATGGCAGTTTTATTCAGTATAGCTTTATTCATTATAGCTTATTCAATTTCTAACTAATTTTTTGTGAGCTGATAACTGACTTTCTTGAATCTTTAATAAAGTCTGCTGTTCTGTGTCTTGGAGAAAAAATATGATTTTTGCATTGCAGGTTGGGAGGAAGCATTCTTGTAGTCAGCCTTTGTAAACTCTAAACCACAAGTAAATAAGAAAAATCTTATAGAACCTTTTCAGCCTTTCTATACTCTCTACATAGAATTGAATTTAGCAGGAGATGTAATTGACAATCACTTTCTGGTCTGTCAGCAATCCACTGCAGTTGGAGTTCACCCTGGCGGTACATGCAGAACAGTCAGTATCTATTGTGATTAATCATTCTCAGAGGTTCTTGTACAGAACTTTCTCTAAAGAGCTTTTCTAAAGAACTTTTCCCTGATGATAATAGAAGCATTAGCACGAATATCTGTAAATGTTACCAATATAATTAGTCACTGATTGATTAAGAGGTGTCAGGTAAATGCTGAAGAGTGTTTTTTTTAATGTTGTTGGTAGCCAGTTAGGTAAGAAAAGGTTTCTTTTCTAGGGCAAAATGTGTAATGCAGGATGCAATTATGATCAGTGTACTGAGTGCCAACAGACCATTCAGAATCTTTCTTTAAATCCTTAGAGAGAACCACTTGAGTTTTTGTCACCTTGGCCACAAACAAGCTACCCAATGGTATTTCACTTTCTGCAACTAGCAGGCTTATTGGTCTCAAATGATTATATATTATATTTTGACATACTCATTAAATATACCAGCATCCCTTTATCACTCTTGAGTTAAATCAATTTCAGTGATACTATGTTCTAATAATGACAGCTTCAGCATTTAGAACCTATTTCAAATCCACTGAAACCACTGGAATGATTACCGCTAAGTCTGCTGATGTTGTACAACCTATATGTCCCCATTCTTTCCTACTGTTACTGATGTTCGTGCCAGGGAAGCATTCCACCAAGGGGTCACAGCAAAGACAGGAAGCACATACAAAGTTAATCTCTATCATAAAGCAGTGTTTTCTGAATAATTTTGAGGCTTGCTATTAATATTAAATGTAAAGACAGTATTTTTCTGGCACCATTCAGAGAAATATCTTTTCTGCAGTTGACAGAGTTTATTGGCATTTCACTGTAATTAAGAGCCTGAGGATTTTGGCTACCAAGCTGTATTTTTCTTGTACCTGTTTTTGAAATGTCTGCAGTCTTCCACGAAATATAATTCTTCTTGATTAAATTATTTCAGTTATTCCATGTTACTGTTGTAGTAGACCTAGAACTAAAATGTAGTGTGATTCTTTTCCCAAATATATTTTGCCAAAGGACATTTTGTCTTTTTCTTTTAAGTTTTTGTTTGCTAACATATGTGTCAAAAATGTAGTATCTGATTCTGCCTAAGAAAAGGAATTAATATCTGGTGTTTCCCAGTGGAATATGCAATTTTTTTTTGTCTTTGGGCAAAAAAAAGCTTGGAATCTCTTATACTTTGTGGCTACTTCAATTACTTTCAGGTTTTGTAAGTTGATGCTACACTCACTGGGAACCAGATTTATAAAAAGAAAATATTACTATTAATTTACCAAAATAACTGGCTCCATTTCAAAATTATATGTTTAGATTGTTGTCTACTGCCAATATTTTGAGGACCACCTCATTGTGAGCATGGTTATGATATTGGGAAAATATGGCTCAGTTACATGTTCTGAGCTTCTGAAAGTGGCTCATTTGTTTTTTCCTACTTCTTTTCCTTATAGGATGACTGGAGTTAAATCAAATTTAGGCATTCTATTTTCCTGATACTTCAATAAATCTATTGCCCATCAGCCCTGTGGAATTTTTTGTTTTGTTTGCAGCCTCAGTTTTGTTGAGATAGGACTTAGAAATTTTATGTCACTTGGAATTTAAACATTACTGAAGTTCTCCCTTATAGCTCTGTAGTTTTTGGTCTCAAAGTCAGGGTTTTGGGTGAGGTTTTCCTTTCTTGTTGGTTGTTTCCTCATGACTGATTGGTTTTGGATGAGTTTTTTATTAAGATAACCAATTAAATAGACAAGAGAACTGATTGTATCTAACCTTTCAGTATCATGCTTAAAGTATTATGGACCAGCACCTAAATGATGCGTTTAGGATTGTTTTTCCTTATGTGTTAGACAACAGCTGCATTCATATAAGAGTCATCTGCTTGGGGTAATTAAATGTTTTAACATGTGTATTTATGGGAATACTAGATCAGCATTAGTACAGCAGGAATAAGCACTTCATGAGCAGCAGATCTGTAATGTGTGCACACATCTCTGGAGGTATCTGAATGGAACTGAATTCCTCAAGATATTTCAGATCTGGGAACTTAAGAAAAAATGCAAGCTTTTAAAATTGAACTTTGCTTTTAATTTGGGGCTTTTAATGTGATCAAAGTGCCTCAGCTGTATGTGCCCTACACAATGCTTTTTGATTATACAGTGAAAAAGCCATTTCTGAAGATACAACTTGCCATTGTTGGACCACACATGCTTAGAAGCATATTCTCATGTGCTAGCATGTTCTAGCATGTTCTAGCCCATTAAATTAGGTGTGGCCATGTAATACCCTGCAGGTTGTCTGCAAGCAGGCAAGGTGCAAAGAGGAGCCAGCATCTCTCGAGGTGTCTTTGAAACCTCCCTTCCAAAACACTAATCATAGCCATTACTTTCCATTTCCTGGTGCACCATTTGTTTGCTCTAGTTAGGGATATACATAGAAGGAGAAATTTGAAGAATGTTGTTGCTACAGTTCTTTATACCTGCAGATTCAGTCTGCCTTTGTTTGTGAGTGTTCGTCTTGTTTTCATGGGAAACACTCACCACTTGGAAACCAATTTTTTCTGTCCCTATAGGATGTTTGCTTCATTTAATATGAGTTTAAATAGCTGTGCATTGTGGCTGAATGTAATAACGATAACATTCAGATTGGTTTTGATTCTTTAAGTTTAGCTTACAGGTATGAAATAATCTGAGCCTTTTAGCACAGTGGTCAGTACAGCTGTAGGAAGAAAGACTTTTTAGGAAGAAAAGCAAACATGCTCGTCTGCAGTCACTACTTTGCTGTATAAACACAAAGTGTGATCCATATATCTGACATTCAGGAATGATCTTACAGGAGTTTTGTTTGTAAAAAAAGTGTTTGTCCATTGATTTTATTGTAACTAGCTCTCTTCAGTACTTCTACATGCTTAAATTAACCTTCAAAAGAAAACAATAACATGCTACAATCCTCTCACACTAACATTTTTTAATTGGAAACGAAATCAGATACTAAGTATTAAAAATCAGACTGTCTATCCTAACATAAAATAAGTGATAAATCAGTGATATATCCCACTGATATTGTCTGATAACAGAATCAAGTGCTAGAAACAGGTTAATTCAGGAATTCTTAACATCCCTCCAGATGATCCTTCATATTTGTGGGCTGTTAATTCTCTTCCCACTGCTTTAAAACAGGCTTAATTTTTCATTTTTGCAGTTGCAAGTGATGAGACAAAGATTGTAATCTTTCAAATATTTTTGTTTTGTTTTCAGTAGATGCAGGAGTGTGTGTACATACAGCATTTATACAGTTGAATAGAAAGTTACAGAGATGGAGTTGGAAATAGTAGTGTTACAGTCATACTAAAAAAAAATTAAACCAGTCTTCTAAGACTCAAATATTGTAATCTATCAGATGGAAGGCATAAAAGTAATTTTGCATTATTAATTTAATTTTTTAAAAATTGTTGTGTTTACAGATAAAATGCTTTTACAGAATGTGTCTGATATGTTTACAAACAGATCTGCATTATACAGCAACAGACTTCTTTGTGGAATTCCTTTTGTAATGACTGAAGCCTGAAGGCTTTGGAGATTTTCTGTAGATGCCTGGATTGCCTTCAAGGGGAAAAGGAGGAGCATTAAGAGTTCCAAGGGCATGGGCCAGGGTGATGCTAATCAGTAATTTCTAGGACATAACGGTAAACATGTGAAATAACCAGACTGTCAGTTTGTAGGGAGTTTAAGCATTCCTGAGTGTGTGAGGAAACCTGCACTGGTTGGCAGTCATGGCAATGCTTGTGTATAAAACCTCAGTATAAACTGGATATTGCACATGGAGTACAGTATATTTTATGGTCCAGGGTCTCTTTCCAAAAGGAGTAAATTAATACAACTGTGAATTTATTGCATTAAGTGAATTCTGTCATCTTTTTGGTACATCTCTCCAGATCAGCCTCAATAAGTTTTCTGTTTTAGTTCAAAAGAGGTAATTCTTTTAGAATGCTCTTAAATGACTTTGAATATCTGCTGGATGACCTTTCCATGGATCAGTTCTTTTACAGATTGTCTTATGTCAAATTGTACATTTATATGCTTTGTCAAACATTCTTATTGCCTCAAATTTGATAGAATATAATAATAAACATAAAATTAACAAAAAAAACCCCCTGTAATAGTACTCATAGTAGTCTGACTGGTTTAAGCTTTTTGCTAATTAACACCATTCTCTAGCTTAAGCGGTATACAGCATAATGCTTATACAATACAACCAGGTAAGTTGAGAGAGGGATTTGGAGTGGTTTTAATTTTACTTTTTTATTAAACTCTCAGGATTTCTCTTTGCCATCTAAATTACTGAAAAATCTGCTCTTTGTTCAGTTAGTCTCTCCTACATATAATGAAGGCATTCCCCCCAGGAAGACCTCAATTTCCTCTTAATGTTTTTATGGCATTTTCTGTGTCCTATATAGTACATTTGAAAATCCAAATTTGGTAGTGTTTGGTCAGCAGCCTGTAGGAATTGCCTGATGCATTTGTTGTTTCCTTACTCTTGCTGTCTGAGCTTTGGCTTTTTTTTTTTTTACATACAGACTTAGGGTATTTACTAGTCTTACATGTATCTGTTGTATCATGTGTATCTATATGACATTCTATTTTGTGCAGATGCTTCTAAATGAAGACCAGCAACTTCAGTTAGACTAAAGCAGATCATGTTGTTCTGGACTGTGAACTGAGTTCAGGAGTAGTATATGTTTCCACAGCTCATAAATGCCCTGCTATAGCAAGGAACTGATGAGACAAGACAGGCCCACATGGTCCACACTGTCTGCTAAGAAATGAGAAAAACGTTCTTCTCCAGTCTGTCCTAGGGGGAAATGTCATTTTAATCTGAGATCTTATGGTCAGTCTGTCCTTGAGCATGGCAGCAAAATGCATTAGGTAGAGGACTTCAGAAAAGGAGGATTATGTAAATTATTTAATGTATCTTTCTGCTGTTTTGGATGCTGTGGTCTGCCTCTAAATACCTCATACAGGGAAATCCATCTAGCCCCTCAAAGCCAAACCCACACAGATCCCATTAAATCACCACTGAAGTCTCGAACCAGGATGTTTAATTGCAGGCACTGCCTTAATTCTTGAGTGCAGTGTTACATGCCAAGCTGTGCAGGGACTGTAGAGAGAATGCTTGCATAGGGGAAAATCCAGAGATTCCAAAGTCATAGGCAATCACCCATACATTGCAGATAACAATGACTTTGTATGCATCTAAACTGTCTTGGTGCAAATGAAAATGAACTGTATATTTTCCAGATAGGAAGTTGAATCACTGTCATGGGTATGTTTAAAGGAGGAGTAAATTAGGACCTTTTTTAGCTTAAAAGCAGCAATTTACTGGATTGCCATTTATTAATAATACACACAGCCAATAATTAAGTCTCACTTGTTATCAATGTTTTCTCGTATTCAGGAAAGTTAACTCTTAAAAATCTTACCCTTATTAGCTGTGAAGATCTAGTACCATATAACCATATAATTTTTTTTTGGTAGAAGTTACTTCAGTTAACTCTAGAAAAGATTCCCATTCTTAAAATAAATCCTTGTTACACTGTTCTCATTAAGTTCCCTGGCAGTCTTTATCACTTTTATAGTAGAGGTTCAGTTTAGGTACTAACCTTCATGGAATTTTTAATTCTGAGTGCTTTGTTAGTTTAAATTTGTTATTCAGTCTAGGAATTCTGTATTTTTTGTGTATTGACAAGACAACCTTTTAGGAAAGCTGCTCATGTTTCAGTATCTGTTGTGACAGTGAGTGACAGTCACAGTCCTGCGACTCTTTGGGAACAGAAGATATCTCCAGATTGCTGAATGCCCAACAGTCTTCTTTGTTGAAAGGCCATTGAACTTCAGTTCAAGCAAAAGCTGTGGCAATCTTGCAGAGTCTCCCTGTAAATGAGCTTTGAAGATCTGCCACAGAGCTTCATTCATTCACCTGGGCACTGTGTTCTCACTTCCATTTCAAAGCTGCCTTTGAAAAACTAGTTCTTTACTCTTCTTCCTAGTGGGAGCCCTCAAAACATTTTCCAGTCTGCTTACACCATTCAGTAGGTTGTTCAATGTTTATACATATAGATAAACATTGAAGGTGAGAGTTTGCTTATTTAACACAGATTCTTTTTCTTGAGACAGATTGTATGTGCATTGAGTAATCTACCACATCTGCTCTCCCTTTCTTTTCCTCTGCATCTTCTTTCACTGTTTGAGAAACTGTAGCATTTTAAGTTGAGAGGAGCTGAGAGAATGAGAAGGAGAACCATACCTGCTTATATCATTGCAACAGAAGTACAAGGGATGAGACTTGGGGATTCTCCTGCAGAGGTGACACAGCACCAAATAGCCTTATTTTCAGTAATTGAGTGCAAGAATGATGAATAGTATGCAATCTGTGTTTCATTTTTAATTAAGGTGATTCTTGTTTTTCTCCCTTTGTCAAATAAATGAAATAGGTTTTTGTTGGTTTTTTTTCCTTTCCCCTCCCATAAAAACTATAAATATTTTTAATTAAGAAATAATTAAAAGTCATTATTTTCCGATCAGTTCTAGATGACTATTGCTTTTGCAGCATCAAGCCATCTTGGTGACTGCTGAAGTGATATTAATCACTTAACGCAACTTAATTAAAAGTTGCAAGCACAGTGGCTCGTGCTCTGTTGTCAATGGCCTTCTGCAAAGCTTAGAATCTGTTTTCCTGATCATTTTGTTATTAAAAATGTGTAGTGATTTGACCCTGGCTGAGCTCCAAGAACCCACTAAAGCCACTCTCTCACTTCCCCCTTGCAAGTGGACAGGGGAGAGAAAAAAAACCTCAGAGGGTTTCACGACTTTGGGATAAGGACCATAAGAAACCCCTTACCAATCACCATCAGAGGCAAAACAGATTCCAAGTGGGGATATTAAGAATATATTATTATCAGGATCAGAGCTTAAGAGTGAGAAGTTCAATAAATCTTACAGACACATTTCCCCCCAGCCCCCCTTCTAAGATCTACCTCCTCCTCCCCCCCCAGTGGCCCAGGGAGACGGGAGTGGGGTTGCAGTCAGATGTTGTTTCTGCCACTGCTCGGAGAGAGAGAGGAGTCCTTCCCCCACTTCCCGTGGGGTCCCTCCCACGGGAGACAGTTCTTCACAAACTGCTCCAGCGTGGGTC
>WEIV01002545.1:0-12303 GCA_013390005.1 Calyptomena viridis
ACCGAACCTCGTTTATCACAATATGATGACTAGTTTCTGAACCTTCTGTGTGTGTGCTACAGGGTAATGCTTGTCTGCTTTGGTATTTCTAGGTCTTTTTCATCCTCTGATATAACCAGGAAGTTACAAAACAAGTTATGAAGAGAGTGAGGGAGAAAGGGTGATCTTGCCCCAGTTGTGGCCACTTCCCTTGAGAAACTGAAATAGACAACACTCCTGGGCTTTGTGTAGGATTTCCAGCACAGCCACAGAAAGGGAAAACACTGCCCTGGCAGCTTCAGGGAAAACCGCAACAGCCCAGTGAAACAATACGGAATAAATAAAACTCCATAAGTTTTGATTATTATGAAGTAGGTATGTAAACAGCGCTGGACACAAGGGAGATANGTAATTCCTTAAATACACATTTTCTAATTATGCATACTAGGCAATAGCTAATTGGTCACACATCAGAAGGCTCTATTAGCATAACCAAACCTCTTGTTTACCCCCTTTTCTCAGTCTTTAACTACAACATCCCGGAATCGTTGTTTTGGCTCAGTCAAGGATGATGTCCTTATCTTGCATTTTCCCAGCACTTTCTCAGCACTTTCCCAGCATGTAGTCTGTGGCTCTGCTGCATACGTGATGCACTCAATATGGTGTCTGGCCTAGCAAGGAGTTTGCTTACAGAGCTTTATAAAAGACCCGTGCCCCAAATCATCCAGCCGTTCTTCAACACATGTGGCTAACCCGAGCAAAAAAAACCCCCAACCTCTGTTTCACCAGAACTTCCCTCAGGGTTACAGAACTGTGCAGGAAAGGCAGGATGCAGAAATGTGGATGGAAGACCCCTGCTGTCACAAAGGTTGAGATGCTAATGGCACTGTGTAAATATTAAAAGTATGTAAAGGCTATACAGTGCTTGCATCTTTAGGTACTCCTTTTGGAACTTAAAATAGCTACTGATGAACTCCATTTCTGTAACATGTCTTGCAGCATGTACTTTGCTGAAATATTGAGAAAGGGTGTTCAGTTTGCTAACGGTAGATCACAACCTATTTTTTATTTCAACTCGTACTTTGTTGTTTCCTCTTTCTCATTAAAGTCAAAATATGAATTTCTGTTACCATACTAGAAATGCTTCAAGGATCAAGATTGACTTAATTGAAATTGAGTGGTTAGTGGAAGATGTAAAAAAAAATTATGTAGCTTTTTGAGCTGGTCAAACAGAAGCAGTTTAAATTAATTTCTCCCAATAGAACTTAGACCACCTGCACTATGAGTTTGTCTTTAGGACTTAGGTTAATACCTCATTTTTCCCTACTGACTTTTCCAGTGTAAGCATAGATAATAGAATTAAGAAAATAATAAAATGTGAAAACAAACAGGAAAAAGTATTAAGTAGTTTTACAAAAGAACATTTTGGAAGACTGTGGACGAAAGTTAACTGTCTTGTTCATGTTTTCACCAGGTCACAGTGCATCAACCAGATGAAAGAATTAAAAGAACAATGTGAAGAAAGGATAGATGAGCTTTCAAAAAAGGGTCGTGATGTACCACAAATCAAAGAAAACAAAGACTTCTCAGAAGATTCAAAAAAATATAGCCAGGTATGGTTTGGATAATTTTATGAAAATATTTTTCTTTATAATTCTTAAATATTTTTCCACCTTTCTGCTGTCTATACCTAACATTAGCCCATCTCATAAAGCGCTGCACTGTTTTAACATTTGTTGAATGTTTATAACCTATGGGAAATGGGGTGGTTCCAAGGACAGAACAGGCAGAGGTCCTGTGGGAGACTCCAAAGCATTGTTTGTCTTTGAGATGGGCAGAATTTAAGAGGTGATGCTGGGAGTGGTGTGAGTCCATTAAGGAATATTTACACTGCTGATTTTGGTTAATAGAAGCTTTTGACTTCATTAAAGTACTTAGTTTGCTTTATATGTTGAAGATGTGTGTTAAAGATGAGGATAAATTGTGAATCACTTCAGAGAGGCAGCAAGCCTTAAATATGATATTGTAGCCCACGGGACTTTTGAGATCCATCAGCTATGAATTTTTTACAGAAATCCTTTACATCAATTTTTTTATCATAAGAGTGAGGGAAGATTAAATGTACTAGCTATTTGCTTTTGGACATTCTGAGTGAACCACAAAAGTAATTTCTGTACTTTGTGTACATTGAAGCCTCACTTGAGAAGGCTCACTAGGATAGGGCAAGCCATAGGCTTGCCATGACTGTGTGTCAGTGGGCTTTTTTTTTCTGGGGTTCAGAGGGAGGGAGGAAGTCCCAAGGAAAGGAAATTTCAGATCATCCTGTTGTCTTGGCCTGTGCTTTATTCATGCTTCTTCAGTGATGCAGGATTTGGTCAGGGATAGGATTTGATTGGTTTACTGTGATGTAGATGGCCCTGGAAACACACAAACAAGCTCTTGGATGAGAAGGTCACTGATTTAGTTTGTGTACCAAAGTAGCTCTTTGTTCAGGACTATGAGAACCAGTTATAGAAGTTACGTTTTGTACATGTGATTGCAATGTGGCCTTTTACCCCTACCTGTGTGGCCAACCCTTGTTGCAAAGGCAGTGGAGGTTTAGTGGTATCTAGCTTTTTCCCGTTGACTAGGAAAACATTAAATTTGATGACTTCAGGAGTGGAAAGGGTAAAACAATGGGGAATGAAGCTGTATTTTGCAAATAGCTGAAAAAAGGTGGGAGAAAATAGCTAAAACATCTGTCCAGAGACCGTCTTTGGTGTTCAGGTAATGCTTTCTGCATTTGTCCAGTCCTTTTTGTAAAATTAGGGGTGGGGAGAGGCAGAGAACTACTGTAGTGTGTGACCTTTTATCCTAGGAACCTGCACTGTGTGAGAGCTACAAGGTGAATGAAGCATTAGAAACAGGAAGTGCTAGCCAGTTATGCCTTAAAATAAAAGTTAAAGCTCTTGCCAATAGTTTTTATCAACAGCGTCAAATAAATAAATAGTAAATAAAAACCCTGTAATTTGGAGATGATACATTTGTTCGTAAAATGTAAATTTGTTCGTAAAATCAAGGTGTAAAAGTTGGACAAGTTGATGTGAGAAAGACCATGATAGAGAGTTGGTCAACTTAATTTTTAGTGGGGCTTTGCAGCAAATTTCATTACAATTGCTTGTACAAGATTCCATTTATTTGTTTTGTGTATGTTTGTTGGGTGTTTTTTTGCTTTTTTTCTTTTAACGTTTCCATTTTGGAAGATACATTATCTCAAGAGTAACCTGAGGAGTTTAACTGAAGCCTCCCTACAGGACAATTTCAGTCTCCTGCAACAAGGTCCATAGCTTCCTTTACTTGAAGCAGGTTATCTGTAAGGCAGGGCTGATTATCTGTTCTTTCAGTATGTAGATGAGATGGTCTCAGATGAGTTAACCAATAATATAACTACAGCCTAAATAATTTGTCTGCTTGTGTTCCCTAGTATCTGTAGCAGTGTTTCTTATGTCAAGCTGTAACGACAGAGAATTTATAAAAGCTTTTGGCTTTTATAAAAGGAGAGTTAGCTATCACTGGTGCAAGGTGACCCTGACTAAATCTATGTATGTTTTTGTCCAGTGTTTTTAGCTAGAATAATTCCTGTTTGTAAGATGCATGTGCTTATGTAATAGAAAGGCCAAAGTGAAAACGGAGAAAGAAAATGTAGTGTTGGCTGGTTAATAACTATATAGCTTTACTTGCAGGTCTGTGATTTGAGGAATGGTTGAGAAAATACATGTTCAGTTACTATATTTTTGTCCAACTATTTCAACTTCAAAAAATTTCAGCATACATCCTTTGAATCTATTTGACATTAGAAATTACTGAGCTATAATTTTAAGATCAATTGCATGTTCAGTTATGAGGTAATTTCTTACTAATAAGTGCAGGCTCAGTATTTTTGTAGAATTCATGCCCAACATAAAGTAAAGAATGGTCTAATGTTCAGTTTCTGATGATTTCTACTGTAGAGAGAGACCTTGAGAGGCTGAATTATTTTTAAACAGAACCATTTTTAAATACAGCATTTCTGTTTTAATGATTGAAGGAAGATGGAATTCTTGCAAATGTCCCTATTGCAATAACCAAATATTCTGAAGTAACTTAAACAAGCTTTTGTAAGAGTTAACTCTAGGTTATTGTTGTTGATGTTGGACTTCATGGTATTGACCCAACAGTCTTGTTCTCTAAGTGTCCATGTGCTTGTTCTTTCTCTGCGTATTTTGGATTTTTTTAAACAAAACAGAAATAAAAATGCCACAAAAAAATCCCCATAGAACAAACAGTTTTGTAAGAGCCTTGCTTATTTTTGCTGAAACTGGTATAGTGCTGAATGGGCTCCATGCATGTTTCATGTTCAGTGTTTGCATGAACTGACATAGCTGTCTGCAAGTCATAGAATCAGAGAATCTTTAAGATCAGAAAAAACTTTTCTCTAAGATCATGATTTACCCAGCACTGCTGTGTTCACCACTAAATCATTGGGCAGCCTGTTCCAATGCTTAACCACTTTTAGTGAAGATTTTTTCCTAATACCCAATCTAAACCTCCGCGGCACAACTTGAGGGTGTTTATTGTGGTCCTGTCACTTGTTACCTGGGAAAAGAAGCCGACCCCCACCTTGGCACAGTCTCCTTTCGGGGCGTGCAGAGAGCAATGGTGGCAGCACAGCGATTTGATGACGACTGGGAGAGCACTCAGGTTCTCATGACCATGGAATTAATCAGACATCAGTTTGGAGTGATCAGCTGTGGCTTCTTTGTCCTGCTGAAGTTACTGATGCAGGGCTGCCAGGCAGGTAACCCCAAGCAGGCCTCATCATATCTGAGCTTAACTTTTGGGTTTCTTTTTCCTTCTTTTTCCTCTTAAGTCTTTCTCTTTGATAATTCTCATAAATTTCTCTACAAACAGCCCAACTGTGCTCTTTCCTCACTGGCCCTGGCTTTGCAGGCTTTGTACCATACCCTCATTTGATGTTTCTGAGATGGCATCAGGGAGAAGAACAAATTTTTTGTATCAGGGCAGTGGTGTCATGACTGCTTGAGCAGTGGCTGTGAAGAGAGCCTGGGTGCTACAAGGGATGCCACGTGAGCCAGTGGTGCAAGGTCACCACACCATCTTCTTAAATCTCTTCTACCTCCACTCGACCTTTGAAACATGCTGTACCTGGAGAATCACCATTGTCTACAGGCAGCTGCAGATTCCTCTGCTAGAGGATGGGTGTTTCTACTGTGTGAAAGCCCTGGGTGCATCCCTCGGTTCACTGACCATCTTTCTTTTTCATCAGGAACTAATGGTGAACTGTAAATCAAGCTTATGTCTCTGAAAAGGTCTAAGATTTTCAGTCCTAAACACATGGAGAAAATGCAATTCCAGTGCTGCCGTTCCTCCAGCCTCTTTGGAGGAAGAGCCCGGGCTGAAAGCAATGCACCAGGGAGATCCTGTTTTATTACAGAGATGTTATGAGAGACCCTTCTGAGCCAGTGTTACACACATGATAGAGCACCAGGGTAGGAGAGGACAGAAAGATGGTGCATGACTCAGATGTAGTGAGGCAAATGCAAAAATCTTGTAGAAATGTAATAACCATGACAGACAATAACCAAAGCAGTAATGATATTTAAACAAACAAATTTAATACAAACAAAATCCCCTCCCCCGGCCCACTGCCAAAATGTGTAATTCAGATAATCTGGGAGTCATTTATGGAGAGAGGTGGTAATTTTATTGCTACTGAAAACATATAAGAACTCACTTTCTTAATGGTATCCCCAAGCTCCCTGTTCCCTATGCTGTAGATAAGGGGATGCAGTGGTGGAGACACTACCAAGCACAGGACTGCCAACTCAGATCCAGAGATAGGGAGGAGGTGAAAGGGTGCCTCAGGAAGGCAAACACGCCATCTCTGACATAGATGGAGACCATGGCCATGTGAGGGAGGCCAATACCAATGTGAGTAAAAGTAGTACATGGAATTTTAATTGCCAAAATAGAAGATCATGGAATTTTAATTGCCAAAATAGAAGATCTTCAAGATGGTGTGTATCTTAGCCTTAATCTTTAAATGGTCAGATGCTGAGAGCAGTCTAGTACCAGAACTAATTCTTAAGCAAGCTCCATCATGTTAAACAGGTACTGTTGTCTAGGTGGTTAAGTTCTGTTTTTCTTAATTCTGCATTCAACATAGTTGTGGACCAGTTCCATACAAGCCTTACTTAACTGAAGTCTTATTATGCCCAAACTCAGTTTTCCTGCCCTGTAGGTAGTTAATGCCATCTGTTTTTTTGCCCTGCTGACCCTGACACAGAAGCAGGGCAATAGTGGTGTTACAGTTCTGTGACATTCAGAGAATAACCAAGAACAATAACCTCGTGGTTACCTGCAGTTAAAGAAGGGACGTTAAAATTCTCTCCATGTGTCATGCTGTTACCTAGAAACATTACTTCATATTCAAGGTTGTATGGTACTTCCATCACCAATAAAAATTTCACTCCAAATGTTTCCAAGCATGTTGGAATTTTTTTGCCAATTGAATTCTTATCCAGGCTCCACTTCCCAAATCCAGGAGCAGTTACATGGATCAATGCTTACCTCATGCACATTCACTTTATAGGTTGATATTCAGCTGCCAGCCTTGAAGCAAACTGAGTTCAAGCAGGCTGACTTGGAACAGCAGAAACCCAGTGAAGATGTAGTACCTAAAGCAGTATCTACAGTAAGAAAGACAGACCTGATGCAGGGTAAAGGTGAGATGGAAATCACTGGTTAAGGGCAATTTATTTGAACACTTAAACATTTTTGTACACAGGATTAAAATGGGAAAAAGTGATACAGCAGTCTGAACTTTAAGCACTTTTCCAGTTGTGGAGAGGCATATCTACTGAAGCATTTTTATTGCTACTGGTTCAGTTTTGATGTAATTGACATATTGCACATAAAAGAAAATACTAATATTTACAAATATATTCTAGAATCATGTTTCTCATTTAATATGGGGGAAATAACCCTACACTTTTAGAAGGAAAGATTTTCGAGTACACTTAAAATCTTGTTTCTTAGTAAGTTTGACACATCCAGCCTGCTGCCTCTCTATGGAATGGCTGAAAGTTAGGCTTAGAAAGCCACACACATCCATGCTTCTCAATTATCACTGAGCAAAATGTAAATTAAGGGAAATGCTACACAGGAGATCTGGATAGTTAATGTAATAGTTTAACTTTTGGCACAGGACTTCAGAAACTGTTAATTAGAATGGATATATGCTTGTGTGAGTGTCTTGCATAGTAAGTGTGTGTGATATAAATTCATTTTACTATTTAATTATTCTTACATGCTCTCTTAAATTACAATCTTGTGAGCATGCAACTCATTTTAGAGCTAGCAAATGAAGAAAACATCTACGTATAGATTATTGGGCAAATAATATTTTTTTTTTTTTTAGTTAAAAATGCAGATACACAAAAACAATAAGTTCGTGTCTGCTAAAAATTATAGCACTTCCGCACTTCATCTTCATATTTAAAAATAAGGAACCACTAGTGAAAATTTACTTGAAAATCTGCCTATGTGACTGATTTTGTCCTGAACTACTTTTGAACACTAAATCAATTTTGTTGTTCATAACAAAATGTAACACACAGAAATCTGATGCTTATATAGTACAGAAACCTGATGCTTATATAGCACACTGTAATTTTTTCTTAAACTGCTCTGTGCCCAATTTATCAATCACACATACCAAAATTTAAGGATGTAGAAGCATGACTCTTTTGAGAGTAAACAAAGTCTCCTCCTTTAGCTCTGCCCAGTAGGAAAAGCATGAATTGTCTTCTTTTTATCTTTGGAACTGAGGTGATTGAAAGATACTACTTCAGAGAAAAAACAAGAATTGGATGAGAAATGAAGAGCATTATTTATTAAAGGTTTTTACCCTGTGCCACCACTGAAAGGCATTAGTTTTTTCACTCAGAATCATTTTTATGTTTTCAGAAAGAATAGATGGACCAGCTGACATCAAAAAAGAGGAGCCTAAAGCAGAAGAGGAACTTTTTAGTCAATTGAAACAAGCACAAGATTCACTCAAGGCTGCTGCAGGTCACAAAGAGATACTGCCTGAGTCAGAGAAGAAGCCAAATCTATCTGAAAATGAAAAACATGTATTTGGACAAGATACATTACAGCCAGCAGCAGAGCAGGCTGCCAGTGAGGAAATTGAGAGGGAACAGCTCCTAAATTATGATGCTAAGCAGGATGACTTGCCCCCGGGAAAGGCTGGTTCGTAGCATGTCATGTATTGTTAAGAACAATAAAGAAATTAAGCGTGGAATAGGGCGTAATTTCTGCAACAGCAGTGGCAGCTGGTCAGACTTTTGTTGGTGTGGTATGTAAAAGGTGTCAGTCCACAGCAATCTTCTGCAGTCCATGGGTAAAGAGAGGCTTCTGTTTGTGCAACATGGACCTACGAGGCTGGGTTCCTCTTCTTCACCATTGCATTTCTATCTCTGTCTCCATTAGGCTGTACAAGGCATTTGGGGAAATCAGCCCCAAAATGTCTTCGTATTGGGGCCTTTTAAGAATATGATGCATTTGATTGATACATTTATGCATTTGATTTGAATATGATGCATCTCATAAGGATGAGATGTTAACCATCCAAAGCACTGATGAGTAGAGAGTTACTTTTGGATGGATGTTTTGAAGTTAAGTCTTTTTACAGTGCTAATGCTAGCTATCCCCATTTCAAAATAAGCTACATGCGTGAAAGTCTCAACTAAGACTTCAGGTATCTAAAATTTATTATTGTGAGTCTGCAAAGACATGGATCAGATATTGTAAAGATGCCAGTTTCTGGCACCTACCATTTGGCCGTGAACCACATCTCCATAGCACCAAGCAGCAAAATATTGATGCTGTGTCTAGACATTCGTGTCTTAAGGGATTTGGTCTCAGGTGGACCCAGTAGCCCAGAGTGATCAAAAAGAAGCCTTGTGGCAGTCAGAAGAGGAATTTATACCCACAAGAAATGGTGTTTATGGTTTTCCAGTAAACATATTCTTGGAATCATGACTTATGAGTTGTCTGAGCTTTTAACATGTTTGCTAACTTGGCAGGGATAAATCATCCCTGATAAACTAATTGCACTGATAAACTAGTATTTTTCCAACTGCTCCAAAAAGATGCTGGCCAGAGAAGGCTGCACCCCAAAGAGATGTAATTAAAAGTTACGTAAGCTGCTTCCATTTTAACAGAAATAACTGGCAAAAAGGTTAATTTAAAAAAAAATCATCCAACAATTAGTGCAAGGAAAAGCTCTGCCATGCAGCCCATGAAAGGTCACCATTTCTGTGAGTGAAAATGATTTTACAGTTGTTCAGGCTTGATAGTTTAACAAAAATACCATATGTTACTGTACAGGTTCCTTGTAGCCTAGGCTAGAAAGACTGCAGTTTTTTCTGTGCATCCTCTGTCTTTAAAGAGAGCTCTAAAGCTCTCTTTAAAAAACTTCTGAAAGTTTAGAGCTCTAGGTCTAACTATAAAAATCTATTTGATGTGTTGGTCTGAATATGGATGACATAAGGCTTTAGATTTTCAAGCCACTTACTAATTGCAGGGTTTGGCTTAAGAACATTTTGAACCAGAAACTCTGATCTATCTTGACTGGGTATGCTTATACCTCTCTGCAGTTATGTGTTTTTTCTGGCCAATTATTTGAAAAACAAGGGTAGTATTTTGGCAATCAGAAATAATGTTTCCATTTACTTTTGTATCTAAAGAAATCTTAAGATAGTCAATAGAAGTTGCTTGAGATGAGTTAATGACTGGGTGAAGAAAGTCTCTTCCAGGAAGGTACTTTTGTGTCAGGTTAGTACATCATAAAATACTCTCTTTTTTAATGCTACATTCACAGCTTTCCCCTTGCCATATGTGGCAATACATTTAAAAGCAACAATACGGTCAAGCTTTCAGCATTTGCTTCAGGTTTTGGAGACTTGTAGGCTGTCTTTTAGAATTGTTCAATGCCTTCTCTTTCATCTGCCATCTGAGTGCTGGCTGAATTTTATAGCATTTGCCAAATGCCAAAAGATTCTGGGTTTTATCTAGTTCTTTAGACAAGATGTACAGCAGAGGTTGCTCTGAAATGTAACACTTCAGAATAAAAAATAATACAGAAACCTACTATGAATGACAATTAATTCAGCAGCAAAATAAATTATGTGGAAGATGGTTACAGTCGCTGTTTCTTTGTGTAGATGACCTTATGGTATCATTTTAAACTTATTTCAGACAAACAGGAACATGAAGCAGTGAACCAGGACAAGGATGTTGATTACAATTTAGATGAGAATGACGCTGAATCAAAAACAGACAAGCAAGCAGCACTTGCAGGGATTGAAAATGGTAAAAAAGAAAAAAAGAGTTTTAACCCAAATAGCATGTGCTGAAAATTTTAAGATGGTATTTTGCATGGTATGCCTAACTAATTTCTGTTTGTTCTTTGCACTTTCCCTCATGTTGACAGTGATTACTTTCTGTGTAGCATCACTGGAGCTACTCTTTAATGGGGGATATGGAGGTGTGGTATCTCTACTGTACTATACAGTATTTAATAGTCCTTATAAAATTTCTCTAGTTGTTTTCTACATAGAAGAACTTTCTTTATGAAGAACTATCACTTCTGCCTCTTAAAAAGATTTCTGTACCTTTTTTATCCTCATTAGTTCAAAACCCTGAAGATATGAAAAACCACATACCTGACCATGGTGAAGAACGACGGAAGTTATGAACAGAGGAGGTTCATGATGCACCTTAGTCACTTCTTCATCTAAATGCAGCAATGACAAGAGTAAAGTGATCTGATAATACCTTCTCAAAGCCTGAATAAGGGCCCGAATGTAGTAGAATCTTCTTGTGAAGTTTTAGTTTCAGTGGGGAAAAAAGTAATCTGAAATCTCTGGAGGCTTGTTTCAAAGAAGCCTGATGTCTGCAGTGACTCTCTCCTTCCTACTGATTATAAAAATTGAAATCAGCTAGCAATAAATAAAGTTTGAAGTTGGCTAACTTCTAGAGTCATACTACAATAATAGTGTGTGTGGATTGGTGGTACATGAGGAATAGTCCTCTGCCCCGAGCAATGTGCATTAGAGAAATCCACAGCCTAGTTTTAAGAACAAAAAGAGGAGCTAAGTTAGCATAACAAAACATGGAAAGGATGTGGCATGAACTGTTTTTTCAATCTACCCTTCTGCCTATTCTGGCACCTTTTTACTGCAACATACATTCAGAAATCGTGATGGTAGTCCCCAAATATTACGCAGAATGATACATTTACCAGGGTCTTCTAAATTAAATTTCTGGTTTACACTGTCTGGATGAGGCTTCAAAGTTAAAAAAAAAAAAAAAAACACGAAAGGATTTCAGTGATCCTTCTTGTTAAGATATTAGCCGTGAAGATTTTTCTGAAAGCCACTGTCTTATGGATCTGTAGGAAGTCAAATGCTTGCCTTGTAGAACAGCAATCATCTCAGCTGTTCAATATGAATATTCTTCTCTGCTGGACTTTTGAGGGAGGTAAGCCAGACTATGCATTTAGAAGACATGGCAGTGTCTCCCATGGATGAAGCTGCAGTCATTGTGAAGTCCTGTGTTACTCACAATGAATCATCATGTTACTGTTCTGTAGTGTTGTCTTTTCTGTAACTTGTTCAGTGTAAACTAGTTTACTTACAGCAAGGTAGAAATACCCTCTATTTACCACTAGAGCACCCTTTTCTGTAGTCTAATCAGGTGTGTAGCCAGCTGTTTTGAAGAAATTTTTGTATTTGTGTCTGTTCCCAACATGGACAGCTCTGTTTGGAGCAATCTTTGTATGAACCAACTTCTCTTGAGATGGCTCAGCAGCAACTAGCCATAACTAATTTGCCAAACAGCAATTCCATTTAAGAAAATACAAATTGTCTTTGCTTTCCCTTAATGTGGTTTGTTTTGTAACTCCTTTTTGTGATGTGTCACTCCTCAGTGTACGAGTTTACAACTGCTCTACCTTAAGATACCTTAAGATATCTGTTATGGTTTTATTTTGTGGAAGACTTTTTTACTCCTTTGTTTACAGGCGGCTGGAGGGGAGGGTCCTTTTCCCCACCCCCAGGTACCGAAGGGGTGCCGTGCATGGCGCGGCGCTGTGCCATTCCCCCACCGCGCTGCGGTTCTGGGCGCTGCTGCTGCTGCACCGCTGTTGCTGGTTTCTGCCAGGCGTGGCCCCAGTCACTGCTGGTTGGGAGCAGCTCGGGATTGGCGTGTCCCCCCCCC
>WEIV01002545.1:12310-34485 GCA_013390005.1 Calyptomena viridis
GTCCCATGGCTGCTGCATGTTGCTCGCTGCCACCGCCTGGGCACCATGGCACGCTGCCACTGGGATGCTGCTCCCGGGTCACCAGCACTGTCGGCCTCTCCTGGGGTGCAGCAGAGCCACATGGCCCTGCGGGAAGCCTGTGGCCACCTGCCTCTCCACTGTGGCGTGCTCCTGGCTCGAGAATGCGGCTCCAAGCCTGACACCTGCCCCAGGCGGCACGGGCTTGCGGGATACCTGAGTCCTGTGCTTCTGGTGGCCGGAGCGGTCAGAGAATCCCGGTTGGAGGCTGGGAGGAGACGAACACCATTTTGACTGAGCAGAGGCGTGGAGGCTTTCCTGTGGTTCGGGGCCAGAAGTAGGTGGGGACAGTGATGGACCAATGGGACACACCTCCATGCCTCCCCGAGGCGGGGGAAGACATGGGAACAGAACATACACGTGTGCATGAGATGTGAGGAATGCTGGGCCAGGACATAGGAGACAAAAGTGGCACCAGCTGGATGCTGTTGCTCTCTTCAGCTGCGCTGAGCTGCTGGACGGACTTGCTGCTCTTCAGGACCTTGACACCACCATCTTTGACCACATGCTGGCTAGACCGGGACCTAAGAGACTGTTTTCCAAACACTGTGGAGCTCCAGCATCAACTTGAATCCCTTCCTCATTGTAAATTCCTGTTTCGGCTAGAAAACCTACCCTGCCCTTCTCTCTCTCTCTCTCTCTCTCTCTTCACGGCACGGGCTCTGGGGCCCCTCTTCCCCATCTCCATCAGCGTCACGGGTGCTCCAAAACCCAGTCCTACCCCTGTGGGTCCCCAAAATCCCAGGGGTGGGAGCCAGCCCCTCTTCCCATCTCCACCAGGCTTCTCAGGGTCCCCAAGCCCAGTCCTGCCCCACAGGTCCCCAGATCCCAGGGGGGGAGCCAATTCCAGTTTGCTCTCCTGAAGCTTATCCAGCCTCATTCTCTAATTTTCTCTCTCTGTTCCCCGGGAGCATTTCCCCTGGGAAGTCCCTGTGGGAACCCCTGTTTTCACCAACCCCCTCTTCCCTCCAACACCCCCTCTGCCCACCAGGAGTCACCACAGCTCTGAAACCCCTCCTATACCTGCTCCTCCTTCACACCTGCTTGCAGGCAGGCTTTGCCTCAAGCCAAAAAAGCTTGAGTTATTTCATCGAGAAGGACTGTTTTGTTGTGTGCTGGCTACTTGTGTTTTCTTACGTCAGATACTCAATTTAATTTTCTGGGTTCTATATTGTTTTGATAGGGGTGTTTGTTTAATATGCATATTTTTCTGTTTTAATAAAAGTTTTTTCTATCTTTATACCCAAACAAGTCTCGACAAAGTTAATACCGAATTTACTTTAATTCAAATTCACTGTCCCCTTTAAATGGCGACAATATCCAAATGTGCAAGTGGAAGGTTGGTTTTTTTGTGCATGAAAAGTGTATTTGTTGTTGTGAAGTGAAGGTTAGGGCTTAAGTCAAATGGTGCCTATTAAGCCTAAACACAGATACAGTTCGTTGATAGTTTTTCACCATTTAAGTCAGACTTAATTGGTCTGGGCTACTACAGTCAACACAGCAGTGAAAACAAATGCTTGTAAGCCGGAGAGAAGAGGTATGAGCATTTGTTCTGACAAGTATTGAGAAACTTGGATTATTGGTGGGTTTTTTGCAAATAATGGCATGTTTTAACATCCAAATGTTTACCCATACTCTGGGTAAAAGTATTTACTCATTTTCTGAGCATTTTACTATGACTTTATCTGTAATCAATTATATATCTGAGAGTAAGTTGATCAGGAGTTAAACATTGATTGTTAAAGAGCATGTATTCTAACGTTATACTGAATTCAAGTTGAATTAACAGCTTCATCATTATCAAGTTAAAAATCCCAAAGAAGTAAACTACTTAGAATAATTAATATTGCCAGAGAGTTCTTTTTAAAACTGTTTTGGCTGTATTTTAAAACTGTTTTGGCTGTCATTTTTCAGCTTCTACAAGCTACCTGGACACTCCTCTATAAACAAGACCACCTTTGTACAAGGCACTCTCTTAAACCTCTAAAAAAACTGAAAAAGAGCAATGTTCAAAACCATGAAGCACTACAATTTTATTTGCAATGGCATCAAATGCTACAGGAATCTCACTAGGGTGATAGATTTCTAGTAGACAAGGGGCTAGTATGTCTACTATACAGAATTTTAAAATTAAAGGACCTTTAGCTGAATAAAATGAGATTCATTTGGGAATGTGGTGCATAGTGTTGTCTCACTGAAGTTTTTAGTTGTGCACGGCATTCCTTCTTTGCTGTAGTCAGCTTGGTGTTAAAAAATCAAGGATATGTTAATTTAAGTAAGCATTTTAAAATTAAAATAATCTTCTCTAGCGTGTCTAATGTGTCTTATGTCTCTAGCCTTATTCTGTACAGTTCATTCACTTCTAATTTTAATGAAAACAGGAAAGATGAATATTGCTGATTTCTTAGTTCTGTACGTGATGTAGAACTTGGTTTCTCTTTTACTTGCTGCTTGCTTTGGAGAAATACCAAAGGCTGTCCCTTGAGCTACTGTCATGTAGTTCAAGATCTCTAAGACAGGAAAGACTTTTGTGCCTCTTTACAAGAATCCAGATGAATTCTCAGTGCCATTTTACATCTACGTATTCTAGGCTTTTTATTCCTTTGGCAACTATATAGGAGCATTCAAGCATATTAATCATGATCATACGTAATCTCCTTAGCAGAGAAATCAGGAAAATCATGTCTTTAGGGCATGAAGCCTACTTCTGCTTATTTCAAGCAGCTATGAGTGTTCACTTCAAGGTCCTCATTGTTTTCAAACTCTAGCTCAGCAATGGTGCTGCTCAGGAGATGCAGCTGCAGTGGTACTACTGCACAGTACTATTACGTGATAGGGTAAATACAACAAAGTGTCTTGCAGGGTCAAGAAAGAGTTGCAAGCTCAGCCCTACAGAGGAAGTCATTTTACACCAAAATGAAGAATTATTCTGTCCAACAAAGACTTTGCTTGTATGGTCTAGGTATGATTTGGCCTTTAGGAGGGGTTTATCAAATAACAAGTCAGCTCTTTGCACATTTTTTCCCCTTTTGTAGTAGAAGGTTGCTCAACACAACAGTCTACCTCTTATTTCACATCTGAAAGCACAGGAGGCAGAACTATTCCAGGAAGGAATGGGTCAGTTTGGGGCTTCTCCTGTCAATCATTATAGAACACAGTAGGATAGAGCAGCCCCTCTGCAGTCAGAAGTGGGGAATACAGGTCATTAAAGAGCTGATTGAGTGATGTAGCAGAGTAGCAATCACTCCTTTGCAAGGCAAGTAACAGTATTGAAGTAAAGTTCCAGAGTAGGTAAAAATACCTGTTCAGTGTCAGCTGCTATTGCTAGTGACTGTTGCAGTGTTTGCTGTACAGATTCTCCAATACTATGAGAATAAAGACAAAGGAACAAACTCCAACTAGGCATCACTCACTCAATTTCTCACTGTCTTTAAAGGCGTCTCCTATATTTGAGACAAAACAGCTCCTAAAAAACTGACTTCAGTAAAACAAAAAATCCCTAAATTCAGTGCATAGGAGCAAAATAACAGTTTCAAGTGCTTTATAAAGATTGTTTTAGCTTGCAGGATGGGGGGGGAGCCACCCACTATTTGCAAAATGAGCAATTCTGATACAACTTAGACAAAAATATGGCAAGTCACAAACTCTGACTTTATTCAAGGCGGAACTTCAGTAGCTCAGCTGTGCCCATCAGACGCAAGGCTGTATTGCGTGATTTTTATGCAGTCCCCAAACCACCATTTTCTGTCAGAACATATTAATAAAAATTGTTTATGATTACAATCTGTAATAAAATCAATTAAGATATGACATTCTTCAACAATAGAGTTGATTAAAATCAGCTTCACGCATAAAATCCATTAAAATTTATACAAACCACTTTACAACAGCAGCTATCATTCAGATCACAAAAGCAGCAGACTACAAATATTCCACATAACAGTACTTTTATCCTGGAGGTCTCTTGCAGTCTGAGTGCAGCACTAGATATTCCCTCCTACAGCTGGTATTTCCTACACAGGTATCTTCAGGTATGCTAACAATAATCTCTTGTCCTTCACACAAGCTTTACCACTGGAAAGTATTTATGAGGAGAGAAGTCAAATTCTGGAGGAACCTAGAAAGAAAAGATTCAAAATATTACAAAGCAGTACTACTGCATTTAATACTCAGAACACCCTGCAGACAGGAAAAAAATTAACACCAAAAGACTGAAAAACAACCCTAACTCTTTAAATTCTTATGTGAAAAATACTCCAACCCATTTCTGGATATGCCAGTCACTATCCAGCAGTAGACACAAAGTTGTAGAATGCTGGTATGCCTCTCCAGTGTGTTTCTTCATCCCTCTGCGCCTTGCCTTCAGCAGTAAGTCAGAGGTCCCCTCTTCCCTGTGACCCATGCAGCACCCACTAATCCTGACAGCTAGCACTCTCATGATTTTGTTCACTCCAGCTGATACACTTTGCTACCACATACTTACACATTCCTGCTCTTGAAGAATATCTGTACTTTGCTGCATTGTCCCTCACGCATTTCCCAATTTTTTTCTTCAAAACATTTAGAGTTTCCCATATGAACTACAACAAACTATTTCCAAGGGAAAAATCAATTAAGTTCCTTTTCCCTGTTAAAGCACTAGTGTAACTATGGCTTGAATTGGCTCATTTGGCCCCTAAGAGATCTGTGGTGGCTTTGCATAAATCACAAGATCATTCAGGTTGGAAAAGACTTTCAAGATCGAGTCCAACCCTAATGTATGCAATACTGTATTTTACATTCAATTGAGCTGGCATTTCCTTACCTTAGAGTCTTTCTTGTGGCCTCCTGCCAGCAGCTTCATGACAACAATATTGGGTTTTGCAACTTTCAGAATTCGATTGATCTAAATACAAAACAGCAAGAAGTCTTCAAGTGAAAGCCTATGACCTCAGAATCATTTCAAAAATAATACTGTAATGTTTACATAACTCTAACAATACAGCAGTTCTCTTACAAGATCAGCTTAACAGCTTATCAAAGTATTTTGAATTTGCTTTTAAGTACAAGAGCTGGAATAATTTAGATTTAATGAAGGATGCATCTATTTTAATAGTAACTTTTTTTTAAATTTAACAGACCATAGAAACCACTGCTTTAACAATTCCTGAAGATAAACATGGAAACTATGGCAAGTTCTGTGGCACTCTCACAAATAAAGGTATAGACAGAGACCAGACATCTATCTTCAACACTGCAACACAATGAGAAGGGGAAACTTAAGTATGAAACTGGTGACTTTTTGCATGGAAGTGCTCTCAACATGTTCAGAACTACCTCTTCACTATCTTGGTTAGCCTCAATTAGATAGATAGCTCATGTGTGAGTACCACCAGGATCCAGAGAACAAGAATTGATTCCTAAATTCTCAGAAGGACCTAATCCCGTAACTATTCTTGACCTGCTCAGATGTGCCAGAAAAAGCAATCTTCCTTGCTCCAAAACAAAGTCACTTAAGCTTTTAGGCTATGGACAAAGAGAGAAAAATTCCTGTCCATGTTTACAGCTCAGTGCTGAGAAACCTGCTTCAGGGAACACGTGCCAGACAACCCTCTTTTCATCCTGATGATACTCAGGCCTATTTTGAAAATCTCCCAGGAGTCCACCTGAATAAGTACATTTCAGATAAGTGACGCAGGCATGTATCACCTTCATGTTAACAGGGCTAGAAAGCAACATGCAAGAAGGAAATACATTGCTATCCAGCATCTAACACCCTCAGAAGGGAGAGATTTTGAAACACTGAGCACAACCTTGATTATGCTGTCTGGTGTATTGAAACAGACTGCTGTGCGAGGTGCACTCTCCTCTGTCCACTCTGTAATCAAAGCACTCAATTTTGTTCAGTGTTTAGATGAAGTACATTTTGGATCTCAAGCAGATCCAGCTGAAAACAAACACTTGCTCTATTTTGAGTGAACACTCCTTTTCCCAGTATTTCAGTCTTACCTCATTGTCTGGATTCGGAATATTCTCAAGAATCATTTTAGCTTGCTGGTAGTGTTTGCTAGCTGCCATGTAGAGATCTGATGACTGAGGAGGTGGGCTATACTTATTTAAATCAGACATTTCCTAGTGTATTACAGAAATATATAAATATATATTAAAATCAGTTGCCACCAAATTGTATTTTTATCACCTTAAATGAAACAAATTACTATATTCAAGACAAGAGTTATGTCAACTAAATACTATTTTAAAAATAGAAACTGAAGTTGAAAACATTTATATAAAATGGCAAAACCCAAGCAGCAACATGGTGCTCAGTGATTACTTTATAGTGCCACAAAATGCAATTAAATTCTCATATTCCTTATAAAACAATCCCTGTCTTGAACAACTCGCCATTCATTTGCTTTAATAGCGCCACGCAGCAGGCTGTGAAATCATAGGAAAAAAACAGGAGAAGTAGTAAGTATATTGTATTGTTTACCCAAATCTTAAGGTTGCAGCATGCAAAGTGCTGAAACTGTTCAAAACTTCATTTTATATAATTCTGATTCTTCCAACTTTTTGGTTTTTTGACTATGGATAAAAAAACCCCAAAACTTCAATAATGACGAAGAAGCCACAATAGTTTTAATTTTCACTACAGCTGTTCATAACATTAAACTGGGGGGGGGATCACTGGCATGCAAAATAGCACCATTTCAGTTCAGACTAACCCCACAAATAATAGAGGCCAATAACCAGCTGGGTGAGCAAGAGGGTTGTAACACCAATTTGAATATAAAAACTAACAAGGTGTTCTTACTACAAATCAGACCAACCTTTTATGGGAATATACAAGTAAGAATATGGCCAGCAGATCAAGGAAGGTTATAATCCTATACCCATTTGTGTTGTAACATCGAAATTATAATCCAGCATCCAGGGCTGGATCCAAGCAGTTCAACAAAGATATTGAGATGTGGAGGTGGCTGGGAGGTGAAAGTGTATGAGCCACAAGGGGAGGTCAATGGATCTTGACTTTTTCAGTTACACAAGGATGCTAATGGGTAATCTTAATAGCAGTCTACAACTACTTGAGAGACAAAGTTGTCAGAAAACAAGAGGCTCCAGAAGACAACATAATATGAGAGGCCCCAGGTTCTGACTTGGGTTATTCAGACTAGACATTAGGAAAAAAGGAGAATAGTGCAGCCCTCAATCTGATTATCCAAAGACTTAACGGACCAGAAAAACTTACTGGATGAGGTTTACCAAAAATGTTGGAAAATCTCCAACCTTGGATTTTTTCAGACTTGGCTAGACAAAGATACAGCTAACGTGATCTAAAATGCTACATACTTCAGGGAGTAGACTGGATAAAACAAGCGTCCCCTGATCCCTTCCAACCAACACAAAATTACTTTCAGTTTTCCCATTTGCTTGCTGCACTAATAAAAATATGCTGTTATAATTACCCACAGCCAAAAAGTTTGTCAATGGACTTCCAAGAGACTTTATTTTCATGCAAAACAACACAAGCATGGTCTGTCCCATCAGGCCAATTTTTAAACAGCTAAGCATCTTAGTAAGAATTCAAGGCAATTGATTGTCCTTGCATACAACTAAAGCTAGAACTCCCTGCCATTTTGACTTAGCTTCAGTACAAACTTTGAGACATTAAAGCTCTTATGACAATGTCTAAAGCAGGTGAGTAAATTACTTCTGTAAAAACACAGATGGCACCATGTTTTAAGATTACTCACTTTAAATTGTAGGTAGTGCACTGGGGGTGGTGTTATAACACTGTTGAATGGAGCAAACCTATGCTCATATCGAACTTGTTCACTATCCAGTTCAAACTTAGGTTTTCTTACTTTCCCATCCATGTCAAATGCTATCATTGTCTAAAAAAAAGACAACAATAAAAAGTGTTAGCTTTATGTCATATTTTTCTGAGCAAGGGCATTGCTTTCTGTGAGCAAGATCAATGTTATAATTTAGCTGCAACTGCAGAGACAGAAAAACAGTAGAGAATTTACCGTATCAGATTATAAACCTGAACTTAATTTCCAGTCCCACTAAAAACAAAGGCATGCAATGCATATATGATCCCTATTACAAAAAACCTCAAACAAACGGAACACAAATAAGTTACCTTGTACATCCCAGCGCACATATTTTGATACGCTTGACTCATAGTGATCTCTCTGCTGAGAGGGCGAACTGCAAATTTCACACAAAAATATATTTTTTAATTCTATGTAAGCACATATATATTAATTTCAGATGAAAACAGTTTTTCCAGATTTCCAGAAAGTGAGTTAACTCTCAACTATATTTTAAAATAACTGAAACATCTAAAAGCATGGACATGCATTTCTGCTTGCCTGGCTCTTGATTACACAAAATACCTCAAGACACACTTAACAGTCACATGAACACTATACTGCCGTCAACCAAATAAACTGGTCAGTTCTATTCCCATTACACTATACAACACTAAGCAACAGCCTCAAACTTACAGTCTGGAGCTGAGAGGTCTGTTTGCTTAGTTCATTGATTTCTTTTGACTTCTAAGACTAAATGGTTAAAGCATATTTTCATCATAAGAAGAAAGATTTTTGTTCTGATAATATTCTTGTAAGTTTCCCTTTAGCTTCCAGTGTTTTAACTAATTGTCAAATTCCCCAACATTTGGCACCTTAAGTATAAATTACAGTAGCAATTTTCTGAATTTCTAGAGAAAAGGGAATTTAGTTGATACGATCCTGAGCTGTTCATATGCAAGTGTTTGCTCCCCTTGGAAAGAAGGCAGGGAAAAGAATGGGTAACTCACCAATGTAAAATTAAGAAACAGTTTCAACTATTAAGAAATAGTTTAGGACCTTCTGAAGCCAAATAAAAATTACAAAAATATGCTCAAAATTCAAATTTCCTGTTCAAATCTAGCTACAGTCACAAAAAGCACAACACTGCAGGAATTACAAAAGGTAGAAAGGAAGTTTTTTTTCAAAGGTAATAGCTCTGGAACTGTTAACTACATTTCACAGGCTCCAACACATAGCACAACTGATGAAACTGTTAATATAAATGAGTTTTTTTTCTGAAAGACTTATTTAAAAGTAAAAATATAAATAGGAAATTCTTATGCAACAATTGGCTTGTTAGCTAAAGAAGTTTTACAGCCTTCAAACATTCTTTCTACTTGTATCAGTGCTTACTCTGTAAACTTTTGATTTTAATTCTGTATGGCAGAAGTTGGCCTGAGATTGCTGAAAACTTTGCAAATTATTTCTGGTTTGTTAGGAAAATATTGCCTAGCTGTATTTATTACTGATACATTATAACAATTATTATACAAGTGAAAGAATGTCCTGGGGGTGTGGAAAGATGAAGGGTACCTTTTAATCTTGTACACAACAGCAGGATGGGAATCCAAATTTCATTGAGTAGAGTTCTAATTAAGGAGACTTTCTGTTTTCTCAGACAGATCAGAGTAATAAGAATAATAAGGTAATGGAACAGTTCATATCGAGTGCTATCACGCAGCACTTACAGGATGGCCAGCATGGGTTTACAAAGGGTAGGTCGTGTCTGACCAACCTGATCTCCTTTTATGACCAGGTGAACCTGCCTGGTTGATGCGGGAAAGGTTGTGGGTGTTGTCTATCTGGATTTCAGCAAGGCCTTTGACACTGTCTCCCACAGCACACTTCTGGAAAAGCTGGTAGCCCACGGCTTGGATAGGAGCACTCTTTGCTGGGTCAGGAACTGGCTGGATGGTCGGGCCCAGAGAGTGATGGTGAATGGAGCTGCATCCAGCTGGCAGCCAGTCACCAGTGGTGTCCCTCAGGGGTCCGTGCTGGAACCAGTTCTGTTCAATATTTTTATTGATGACATGGATGAGGGTATTGAGTCTTTCATTAGTAAATTTGCAGACGACACTAAGCTGGGAGCTTGTGTCGATCTATTGGAAGGAAGAAGAGCTCTGCAGAGAGACCTGGATCAGTTGGATGGCTGGGCAGAGTCCAATAGGATGAAGTTTAATAAATCTAAGTGCTGAGTTCTGCATTTTGGCCACAAAAACCTCCTGCAACATTACAAGCTGGGGACAGCGTGGCTCAACAGTGCCCAGGCAGAAAGGGACCTGGTCGACAGCCGACTGAATATGAGCCAGCAGTGTGCCCTGGTGGCCAAGAAAGCCAACGGCGTCCTGGCCTGCATTAGGAATTGTATGGCCAGCAGGAGCAGGGAGGCCATTCTTCCCCTGTACTCCACTGGTGAGGCCACACCTTGAGTGCTGTGTCCAGTTCTGGGCCCCTCAGTTTAGGAAGGATGTTGAGATGCTTGAGCGCATCCAGAGGAGGACAACGAGGCTGGTGAGGGGCTTGGAACACAAGCCCTATGAGGAACAATTGAGGGAGCCGAAGTTGTTCAGCCTGGAGAAAAGGAGACTCAGAGGTGACCTTATCACTCTCTACAACTTCCTGAAAGGAGGTTGTAGTCAGGTGGGAGTTGGTCTCTTCCACCAGACAGCAACTGACAGAACAAGAGGACACTGTCTCAAGCTGCGCCAAGGAAGGTATAGGTTGGATATTAGGAAAAAGTTTTTCATGGAAAGAGTAATAAAATACTGGAACGGTCTGCCCGGGGAGGTGGTAGAGTCACCATCCCTGGATCTGTTTAAAAGAAGACTGGACATGACACTCAGTGCCATAGTCTAGTTGACGTGTTAGGGCATAGGTTGGACTCAATGATCTTGGAGGTCTCTTCCAACCTAGTTATTCTGTGATTCTGTGATTATGGCTGCATGAAAGCAAAAAAAAAAATTCTTGAGTTACACGCTACACCTGGGTACCTTTCTTCTTTTTCTTCGTTTTCTTACTACTACGGCCTTTCTGTTGCTCCTCCATTATCCTCTCCTCTGCCATTTGAGAGCTGTCAGCGCGGCTCAGTGTTGACATCAACCAGGCATAGAGGAACTCTGACAGATACCTACAGTGAAAATGGTGTGGAACTGTTACATACTTTAGTGCAGAACATACTCATAATGTGCACGTCCCTCCTGAATGCCAAGTCATTTACTCAAAGATGTAAAGGACAATTTTTATGGGCAGTTAAAACTCTTTTTGGCTGAAGTCAATAGATCAGTCTACGTTTTTGTTCTGGTTTGTGGTTTTCTCCATTTTAAACAAGACTCTTCACAGATTCAACCACAGACAGCTCAAGGAATGCAAGTTTCTTATACATTTACTAAGTGAGGTCTAACCTTATTATTTCAAAACCCATACAAGATCAATTTTTTCTTGAACTTTTCCTTCCCCCGGCAAATGACGTACTTTTAAAAAAAAATAATATGTTAATACCTTTTCTACCTTTGTTATGAATTGTTTTGAGAAACAAGATTATTACTGATTTTTTTAAAGCATTAAAAAGCCATGAATTTTTACATAAATGGTCCAAACCCATAGAAACGCAACAGCCACATGCAATTCTTTCAGACTTAAGAGACATTTTTTAAGAGCAAGAGTGAAAGCCAGTCCAATAAATACCATGACTGACTTAAAATCAAAATGAATAGGGGAAAAAAAAGAGTAAGCAAAAAATTACAGATTTGGAGCACAATGAAAAAGAAGTAACACTTCTTATGAAGTCACAATTCAGCAGAAAAATTACTGAGAAATTTGAGTTTCATTTGCACATTTCTCCTCAGAAATTTCTTCTACTTTCTGTTCTTTATTTACGGTAAGGAGATAAAGCAGGTGACATGACAATTCCAATTAAAAGGGATTTTATTAAAATGGTAGAAGGAAATTCAGGCAGGTAAAAAAATGTTGCCTCACAGAAAATTTGGCATTACTTATTGAGGTATTACTTAAAGAATACTGCCATCTTCCAATAACTATCTGGAGTATTAATTTTCTCACAATACTTATTCCACTACTGAAACAACATAGAAACATAATGAAATGCACTTAAGTTCATCGTTTGAACTATGATTCTAATCTCTCAATAAGAAGCCTTGCACCTTACAGTCTTTTAGTAACTTTACACAAGGGAATTAAAAAGAAACCCAAACAAATCACAGCAAAAACAAAATATGAAAGTATTGAAACACCTTAGCAGAGGAAGGTTCATCAGATTTTTAATGTTGATTCAAAAATGAAACATCTAAAAAGAAATTATATTTTGGACCAAGCCATCAACTGTAAAAAATATTTAATGTGAATGGAGGTGGAAAAATAAAAAGTATTTTGTGTCTATATACTGCAATCATTTTCACTAAGGGCAGATTTCTCTTCAAATATACTCACAGGATGTTAATTTAGCTAGTCAATTTTCAAATTAATCATAACTTAAAACTCTGGAGAACTTTTCAAAAATACTGGAGATCAGCAAGACTACTGATCTTGGTGTTACAAAGACAAAAAAGAATAAAGGAAATTGCTTTTGTCCTGCATGCTCTTGTCTGCCAAGATCGGCATATTTTTCATGCATTGTCTACAGAAGACACTGTTTTAAAAAACTAAATAGAGAGCGAATTACTATTTCAGGAAAAAAAAGGACACTATTTACTATGTCTAGAAAAGAGACTAACAGATTTTTTTCTCCATTTGTAAAATTATAAATAGGTAAACCAAATACAATGTTGAACAAGCTTGAGACTCTAAAATTGTATTTGCAGTCTCTCCTTAAAATATTTGCAATTACAGCACTGTGACAGCATCCCTCCTTGAACGCATGTTGATAAAGCATCTTCTTACCAATAGATGTAGTAATATTCATGCATACTGTAAAGTTCCAACTCAAAGCCACTGAGAAGATACTGTATCATAATACGAAGGTTATGATATAGGACCCAGGTGCCCAAGCAAGCCAAATGTTGCCTTTGTGGTTCCTGCTTCAGTAACATACTATGAAGCGCTGCATCTACTTTCTCTGCCTATTAATAAAAAGACAGAAAAGTAACAGATAGGGGAGGAACAACATTTGACTGAAACAGCATCCAAGTTCTGCCGGAAATAAAATCTTAAAATCTGAATACAACTTTGGCCAGTAAAGTCATGCTCCAGATTACAAGACTGAAATATATCTTTAGAGATATTGCCACTTCTATAGTCTAGAACTGTCAGAAAACTGCAAAGACATTCCCATAAATAAATTCTGCTGCACAGAATAAACTATTCAATACAGCAGCATAGCAAGAACATTACGTATTTTAAATTTACAATTTTTAAAAGTATTTGTATCTAGACTGTTAGCAGTCACAAGAGCACTGAAACTCAGAACCCATTACATACTGTTCATTTTTCTGTATTAGCAGTAATTCCCTTTTTTTTTAACCTAGATGCATTCAAACATTAGATTTATTTATAAACTTAAGACGTAAGACCAATTTTGTCCTAAGAAGTAATTGTATTGAAGACATGAAGTCTTCCACAGTTGAGTACTGTCAGTGGTCCTGAACGAAACAATCCATATAACTTCCTAAAAGATAAAAAAAGTGTCTCAGTTGCAGTACTGCAACAAACTCAGACTATCTTGAGAAGAGCTGGAGCACACAAAATCTCCCCCCCCCGCCATGTTTCTCAATTGTTCTCCTTACCATGCACATTTTGAGAAATTATTATTTTATGACTCTCACAGCTAAAGAAACAGATTTCCAGCAGGTGAAAATATATTTTTTTCCTCTCATCTCTCCCTCCCCATTCTCGAGAAACATGCAAAATCAGTTGGGGCATGTATTTTCAATAGTTATTTTTTACTACTTTTTAATTGTTATAAAATTTTGTAGTTTACATTTTACATAGATATAAGGTAGAATTTTTTAAGGTGCATTGTCAGCATGCTTTGTCTATATCCCCCTGGTTACATCTTGCAGACTGACAGTCACAAGCAGGACAGAGACCAAAAGCAGTTGAGTCACCATTAAATTACATCAAACAGGCTTCCCTGAAGGCTACTTATTTGACAAAGTTAATCTTAAAAAATGTAGTATGTTTTTGTTCAGATCTAACAGAAAGTCTTCAGATGCATCCCAGTGATTTCTTGGGCTAAATTCTAGGAAGCCTTGTCCTAAAGGTTTTTGGACAAACAGAGGAGTTGCTTCGTTCATCTACGATCTAATACCACATGCTTCACTCTGGTAGGAATATACCTGGGAAGAAACTTTGCTGGCCTAGGACATTACCTCATCCTGTAGAGTAGCAAATTCCTCAAGAATATGACCCAGTTTATCTCTCTGACGAGCTCTATTGTGTCCGTGGATTTGAATCAGACTACAGAATGGCTGAAAGAAGCAAAGTGTCATTTTAAATTATCAACATAACTTTGAAACTACAGGAGTACTATGATGTCTATTTTGACACCTGTTCTATACATCTATATTAGGAGGTGTGTTCCTTAATGCTCCCTAGAGAGTGCAAGCTAGCAGGAAAGCAAACTCAAAAAGGGACACAAGAGCCCATTTCTCTGTACACAAGCCAATGTGAGATTGAGTGAGCACCCTTCAGGCATGTGACCACAACAAAATTCTTGGTGCAAAAGATATTTCTTATGCCTAAATCCACGTGGACAGCAGGACTAGAGAAGGGATCATGTCACTGTACTCAGCACTGGTGAGGCTGCACCTCAAATCCTGTGTTCATTCCGGGGCCTCTCACAACAGGAAGGAGACTGAGGTGCTGGAGCGTGTTCAGGGAAGGGCAATGAAGCTAGTGAAGGGTCTGGAGCACAGGTCCAGTGAGGAGCACCTGAGCGAGCTGGGGTTGTTTAGCCTGGAAAAGAGGAGGCTCAGGCGAGACCTTATTGCTCTCTACAATGCTCTGAAAGGAGGCTGTAGCCAGGTGGGACTTGGTCTCTTCTCTCAAGTGACAGAACAAGAGGAAATGGCCTCAAGTTGTGCCAGGGGAGGTTTAGATTGAATATTAAGAAAAATTTCTTCAAGAAAAAGCAATGGAACCAGCTTCTCAAGAAAGTGGTCAAGTCACCATCCCTGTAAGTATTTAAGAGATGTCTTGTTATGGCTCTTAGGGACATGTTTTAGTGGTGGACTTGGCAGTGCTGGGTTGGACTTCCAAGATCTCAGAGGTCTTTTCCAACCTAAATAATTATATGATTTTCTTAAGATTTTCTTACGATTTTCATTCACCACATTCAACAAGTGAATCTTTTAAAGCAATTTTTAAAAAATTTAAACTGGAGCAAGGGTAAAAATAATTTTGTTTTTACTAGTGCTATGCATTTGTTTTGTGACATGAAACTGCCCTGTAAAGAGGTAGTAGCTACAGATATCCAATGAAGTGAAATGTTAAATAAAAATCTGGAAGCAGACCACAGGAAGCAAACAGCAATAATTATACTGGCTTTTTAAAGAGTGTTACCATTGTAAGATGGCCAAATTCTGCTATTTTGCCTTCGTGTCAGGTGGCTAAAATAACTGGTCTCATGTTCAAGTGTATGCAAAAAAGTGCTCAAATACACATAAACGTGCTGTAGCTGGAATGAACACTTACCCGAACACAATGTGTCACAAAGGAATCAATGTAGTCCTTCGCCTGGTGATTATTATAAAGACAACATCTAAAAGGGAAATACCCATGTACATACATATTTTATAAAAGTCACCAGTCTATTTAGCACTAAATTAAAAAAGAGACATGAATGCAACAACAACAACTGACTCCTTCAAGCATAAACACTAAGTACAAAATCTGCATTTTTTTGTGCATTTGTTCTTGCTCTTGTAAGCAGAAATATTTTTCATCACACATGTAAACACATGCAAGTAAACTCAAGATCCACTTACTTTGGAGAAAGTACTGGAGGACTAACAAAAGACCTTAACGCATCTTTTACCATATCTTGCATGAGGTGAGTACCAAACACCTTCTTGTTATCTACTAGGAAAGTTGTCTGAAAGTAAAAATGTGCTTTTAGAAACATGTTTTATGTTAAAACTAGTGCTCTAAGAATTACTAATAGAAAGCTCTTACAATACATATTCTACAAGAAATTCCTAAGATTTAAGAAGTGAAACAACTCAACTAGGTCCAAGGTTACAGACTCAGAAATGAAGGCGTATTGAGATCCAACACTTCTATGATATTCCCAGGACACAAAATACAACTCTACTACTAGCACAAGACAATGCATGCAAAATTATTTTATTGGTTGGACTTTGAAGATCATAAATCAAACATATTTCTGAAGAATGGCATGATATAGATTATATGCCTTCTCTGGAAGCAGATGAAGATAAATCTTCAGACTACTGGACACTTTTTTCTACCTCTATGGATACTACCACTTTCACAGGTCATGTCTGATGCTCATTTAACTTCCCTCCACAACTGCTGTGTTCCTTTCTTACATGGTTCTTCAGCAGTTGGAAAAAAACCTCTGCTGTCAAGCAGCCACACGGATTGCACAACCATGTAGTGGAAAGTCAGAACACACACACCATGAACACATTTTACTTGCCAATAGTTGTATTCCATTGGCTCTATACATAACTTAATAGGGATCAAATGTAAAAAAGTTCTAGCATTCAGGGACATCCTATTAAAATCAAAACCTCCTCTAACAAATTATTTACTCAGAATTGAGGAATGTATAATGTGCTTTCAAGGTAAGTGAAGCAGTGAGAAGTAATAGTCTGTTCTGCACTAACCACCAGTTCTACTGTTGTAGCATAGAGGCAGTCTATACATTAAATTCTGTTCAAACAGGGTGATGAACACAAACACCAGTCCCAAACTGAGACAGCATATGGAGCACAGCATAAAAATAGAAATGTTTGAAAATATTAGATCAAAACATAAGCCTCCATATATAGAATCAGAGACTGGTTGTGTTAGAAGGGACCTTAAAGATCATCTAGTTTTGACTCCCCTGCCATGGGCAGGAACACCTTCCCGGCCTCGAACACCTGATGGGGCATCCACAACTTCTCTGGGCAACCTGTTCCAATGGTTCATCATCCTCACAGCAAATTATTTCCTTCCATAATACCTAATAACTTAAATATCACCAGAAAAAATCCATATTTGTAATGAATGCAGAAGTATTTTATTCCAACACATAAATTATGACTTGCCTGTAAGAGAGATCTTGAAAGAACACATGGTGATTGCTCACTAAACTCACAGAAAAAATCCTAATTTATATTAGGGAAAAAAAAGACAATTCAGGTTAATATGCCAATTTATATATGCATATATATATACATATAGACACATTTTTATATACACACATTTGAATCTTTTATAAACACATATATAACTGTGTAAATACACCTGTATTTTGTATAAAGCCATACACATAAACAGAGCATACAACCTGTTTATACAACCTGTAAGAAAATGACCATGAATAGTGAGGACAGATTAGGAAGATAAAATCCATTTTTTTCTGCAATTACTTGTTACTTAATAGAACAAAAAGGTTTCTGAATTTTCAAATGCAACAACTAGAAGGATGGCTATACTCCAGAAAAAATACTGTGAGACTATAACCAAACCAGGTATTGAACAAAACTGTAATGTTTAACTGATACCAGATGTTTCACGCAAGCAATCCTTTAACAGGAAAGACGGAGACAAAAAATTTTTGCTTTAGTGTCTTCTCATAACTGCAGGCAGCAACTGAGAGTAACAACACTTATTCAGGAAAGAACATAAGCAGGTGCTTAACTTTATGCCTATTTAGGAAATTGCATGCATAAACAAACGTGTGTTAAGTGCTCCCTTGTGTTACGAGCACATATACAGAATACTTCTTAACGAATCTGAAAAAATTAGGCATCTAGCAAAGAATTATGTTCTTATGCTACAGATGCAGCTCTTCAACCAAAGAAACTTCCTTTGCCTCTGCCACTAACATACATAATTATTTCACAAATTACAGGAAAAGTGGCAGGTTTGAGAGGAGAAAAGGTCTTCGTCCAACAAAAAAGAAAAATATTAAGTATCAGGAAAGACAACAAACTTTGAAATTGTACACAGCAAGAAACACCAAATACATACATAATGCTCAGTTGTATCTCCAGTGAGCCATAACATGCATATATGGAATAACTTTTTGCAAGCTACATTTTCAGATCTTATTTTTGGCAATAAGTAAGAAATATTCATGCTTACCAGTATACAGTGCAAATTAGTTAAGTTGACAACTTCACATACAGTTTTTATTCGGTCTATTAGTTTAGAAAAATAATTGACCATTTCTTCCCTTTTAATTATTTTTGCGTATCGAGGGAAAGTTGGTGGCAGCAATCTCTGATTAACAAGAGGCTCAAAGCCCATCATAATAGGATGATCTAATGAAGGAGAAAGGGAGAGACAGACAGAGAAAAGCAGCATATAAACCATGTCTTCAGAACTTACTTAAAATTTGCAAGTATAATACAAATTATTCAATTGGCCAAAATAATTTTTTAATCAACAGTTAGCTTCCAGAGACTCTAACTACCCAATTAAGACAATGGCTACTATTTAAAAAAACCCAGCCCTCAAAACATACCTGTAGAGTGAGGTGCTGTTCACTATTTTAAAATGTCATATACACTGATTCAAAGTACAATTCACTTAATCAAAAGTTCACATTGTCTCTGGCTTTGAACTGACAGTATTGCCTTAAGAACCATCATTTAGTGAAATAAAATTAAAATCAAACAATGCAAATCTGTAACAACTTACATAACGAGTATTATTAGTTCAAAGAAAAAAATATTAAATACAATCTATCTTTTAAATACACAAAGATATTTAGATTTATGAAGAGAGTATATTTAAGAAACGAAAAAATGGGGTAATTTGACACATACCTCCTTTCGTGGTACCATTCCGTGCCTGCATACCATGATGCAATGAATTGTGGATAGCAGAAAGCAAGTCAGCTGCCTGAGTCATTAGTTTCTGAGCTTCTGCAACTGCACTCATCTGAAAGGCAGGAAATAACTATTCACATTATGAACATATTTTCACTATATAATTAATGCTAGTATAAGAAAAAAGAATATTGGGATTCTGATGTTCTTACACAACCAATTCTGAAAAAACACCCCAACATTTTTGTGTAATAGCATCTATACATACATTCAATACTGTAGATTTTGCTCTATAAAACTTTGCAACAATTACAACTGGAAATCTTGTATATACTGCGTGAAAGACTACTCTGGGGAGCATGTGATTCTTCTACCCTTTTGCCTTAAAACATAAAGTTCCCTCCCTTTTCAGCAATTAGGAAATCCTATATTCAAAAAACCAGGCAAATTGCTTGGAATGCTTTATATTCCTCTTCCCAGACCAAAGATGCCTAGATAGAAATTCAGAACCGCATGGAAGGAAACGTTAATGGTTCTTTAGAGATGAACAAAACACTGCCCTATGGCAGGTTACTCCACAGGAGGGGACTGAACTTGAGCTAAAGTTTTGCTCATGTGTGTGAAAACAGTAATTTGAAATCCATAAATATTTTTAAGTGTTTTATAACAAATATTCTGTTTCTCTGCAACGTCATAATGCCAGCTACTAATCCTCCCTGTGTTTGAACAAAAATTTAATGTTTGCCACTGTAAGGCCTTTTTCAACACTTAACCTGCTGCCACATCAATTCAAATCTCCTCAACCTACAGAATAATGGCCTGATCTTAATAGAAAATGAGCATTTCACAGGATCACAATATGAACACAAAACACCAAAAGAACATACCTCTTTCTTCGTAAATGCTATTAGAACAGTCAGTAGTACTCGGGTAAACTTGACTCTGCTGAACACAGCTAAACATTGTTGATGCTGTAATAAAATTATACTGCTAAATAGACATTAAATCATAGATTCGTATAATATCTGTAGTGGGAAGGGACTCACAGCGATTACCCAGCCCAACTCCTGGCCCTACAGGATTGCCCCAAAAATTACACCATGTGCCCAAGAGTATCATCCAAACACCTCTTCAGCTCTGTCAGGCTTGGTGCTGTGACCACTTCCCTAAGGAGCCTGTTCCAGTGCCCAACTACCCTGTGCATGAAAAGTCTTTTCCTAACAGCCAGCCTAAACCTCCCTTTCACAACTTCCTGCCATTCCTTCAGCTCCTGTCACTGGTGACCACAGAGATCAGTGCCTGCTCCTCTTCTTCCCCTCACAAGGAAGTTGTAACTGCAATGAGGTCTCCCCTCAGTCTCTTCTCCAGGCTGAACAGGTCAAGTGACCTCAACCACTCCTCATATGGCTTCCCCTCAAGGCCCTTCACCACGTTCATGGCTCTCCTTTGGAAACTCTCTAATAGCTTAATGATTTCATTATATTGTGGTGACCAAAACTGCCCACAGGACTCCTGCTCTCCCTGCGCAACCTACCACATAAACTGCCTCAGCGTGCCCCAGCTGACATGCCCTTCTCTGTTTGCCAGCTCTTCACTGTGCTCCTGTTTGATCACACTCCCCAGGCTGCTTTTTATATGAATGGATGTGGTTATACCACATTTTAATTTCCCATTTACATCCATGAAATTCAGGGAAAAAAGCAAACAATTCATTACTTCAAGTTCAACTTCTGGATCTCTCTCTTCTCCTTGTCGACTTCGAGTGCTCTAGAAGGTAAAGAAATGTCAAATAATTTATTAAATGGCAAAGGGAAGCTACTGCTAAAATCCCTTTACCCTCTGCAGAACAATCATCTGTTAAGTAAGTCCAAAAATCAATTCTCAAGTTCAAGACCTCTTAATATATAATTCAGGTACTTGAATGACTCTCCTATAGTAATGAGATGTATCTCAGCAAACTCTGCAAATAAGCAAAGGGAAGTGCATGAACATTTTATATTGTAAAAAGGAAAATTAAGTAACTTCTTTAACATTACATAGTGTATATTTCTAAAACCCAGAAGCTAAATACATGCTTTCTGTGCTCCAGCTCAGTGTTACCTTCTACATCATGATTCCATCTGCTACTGTTGAAGCAACTACTAAGAATAGAAAAGTCTGAAGACTCCATCAGAATGCAAACTAAAAGTCATTACAAAAACCCCATTTAATGACATAAATCTCCTGCATTCCTCACAATCTAACTCCCTCCCCCAAACTACGTTAAATACACTTGAAATGCAATTTACAAGGCAAATGTGAAAACAATACCTTCACTCGTCTTTGCATGTCATCTTCTACATCTTTCAGCATACCTGGAAAAAAAAAATCACTGCACAATTAAAAGATGAGAAGTATTCCCAGGTACACCCTTTTTTGAGGGGAGTTTAGAAGTGCTTTACATTAGCCAGAGACTAGACAAAGAATATTCTTGTGAAGGATGATAGGGATGTCATGCAACAACTGAAAAATCAGAGTATAGACTGACTGATCCACAGCTGAAGTGTTCACAAACTTTTAAAAATTGTATCAATGGAAAGCTGAAGTATGCATAAAAAAATAGTGCATCAGAAGACTAGCATATATACTTATGTATGTACCTAATAACATGTATTCATAGCTGTAGAACCACTAGATTACATTTTCTTCTAAAGCAACCTGTTTTGAAGACAACAAATTAAGGCAAAAGAGTAGAATTCAAGCAGTGCACTTTCCAGTCATCTGCATCTCATTATGAATTCATACCCCGTCACTTTGTTGGCACATCTAAAAGCACTTCTGTTTCTCATAACAACCAGACAGCTGAACCTTTTCTTCAAAGAATAATAATTTGATGTCTCTTTTTATCAAGTCAGCAACCTCCACAAGACTAATACAAAACCCTAACAGCTGAGACTCATACCAATTCATCAGGTGTGGTTTCAAGTAACCACATACTCAAAAGAGAGAGACAGATGGACAGATAGAAAGCACAAACTGTACCTGTAACTCTAAGATCTGTCACACTGTTGGCCATTTTAAATCCGTAGGTCATTGACTGAAAATCTTCCTAAAAAAAAAAAAAATTCAAGCAAAATAGGTCATGAAATATAAAATGCTGGATTTACATTTTCAGGTTGAGGGGGTTTTTTTGTTTGTTCTGGGTTCTGGGGAGTTGTTTTCTTGTTGAATTTTGGGTCTTTTTGTTTGTTTTTCTTTTTTCTGGGGGGGGGGGGGGGGGGGGGGGGGGGGGGGGGGGAGGGGGTGTTTTTTCGTCTGG
>WEIV01002546.1:753-14460 GCA_013390005.1 Calyptomena viridis
TTAGTCCCAGAAAATTCAAGAGACTGACTGTCCATGTTATACACTGTTCCTTAGTTTCTACGGCAAGCAAGATATCATCATACTGTGTCACCTATATACTGTAACACTGTCCCTGTTTCAGATGGATGCTCCCACAGCTTCAAGTCCTTTGCTGATTTCCAAAAAGGATAGGGCTGTTCTTGAATCCCGGTGGTAAGACAGTCCAAGCAAGCTATGTCCTTTTCCCACTTCCTGATTTCTCCCATTCAAATGCAAATATTGGTTGACTTTCAGCTCTTAAGGGCCGGCAGTGAACCAGATCCAGGAGAGTGAACCAAGCCAATTTAGGCACCAATTTAGTCAGCAAGGTGTAAGGGTTAACAACAACAGGATATAAATCCTCTGTTGTTTTATTTATCCCTCTCAATTCCTGCACTATTCTTCTTCAGTCCTGCTGAAGACAGAAAAACAATAGCCTGACTGTAAACAGCTTGATTTCCTCACACTCCTGTCAAACCCTAGGCAAGCACTTACATCTCTCTTTAGCCTTGAAGCCCATAAAACACACCACTAATGTAAATCTAAGCTGTGCATAAGCATTTTCAGGACTGACACATGGATGTTTAAATTCAGCAAATACATGTATTTTAGGCAAGTTTTTGAGCATTATGGTTCAAATATTGCAAAATTTCTGATTCTCACTCAGAAATTGTCTTTGGGATTTGCAGTGTTTGAGGGAAAAAGTGGAATTTCAATTTTTTAAAAGTTTTGTTCACTTGTTTTTCCTTTTTTTTTTTTAATTTACCCACATAAGATGTAGCGACATTAGATTATTTGGAAATCTAGGTCAGGAAAACTTATAGGACAGCTTAGCCACATTCTAAATTGCACTTCTTCAGATTCTGTTTTCTTTTTTTTTTTTTTTTTTTTAATTAAATGAGCTGCTCTAGGCAATTAGACAAACTGGAAACTTCACAAGTTAGTTTTCAAATATTCTCAAGAGAACAGGTGGCATCATGGAAGATTTTTATCCTGGAAATGAAAATTATACTGATTGAATGTAACTCACTGTAATGCCATTAATATGACAGAAAACTTTGCCTGATAAACTAAATTATAGGCTTTAAAGAAGACAATGATTTTTATAACACCTACCTAAATTTTTACTGCTGCTCACAAAAACTCCCCCTATGTGCCTTACCGACAAATAGAAACAAATCTCTTTGTAACAGAATGGGGCTTGATTTAACTCTGCCGGCAGCTAAGTTGTTACATCTTCCTACCAGCAGTCTTCATTCTCTTACTTGCTATCTGCATGAAAAGTAACAATATTATTATTTCTCTCCTATCTGCTTTCAGAAGAGCACAGCCTATTATTAATTTCAACACCATGTATTCCTGCAGACAGTGACTTCCCCACTCCAGTCTCAGCCAGTACCAAGTTGTGCCTGAATCACTTTACCTACAAAGAGCTCCAAATACTTACAGTGTATAATAAGCACCATCCCCAACTGAAATTTTCACAACAGACAGGCCAGAAATTGAGTTTTGCCCACTGCTCAATGCTTAATCAGTTCCATTATCACTCACACATTATGACTCAGAAGTGTATTCCACTAAGAACTAAAATTCCTTTAAAAGAAATCAAGGAAAACAAGCATGGCGTAAACAGATCTGAATAAATATCTCTCTGCATGTATTAGGCAAAACCATTACGAAAATTTATTTCACACTTCCATGTGCAAGCTGAGCAAAATATATTCTAGGAAAACTTCTAGCATGGATTCATAACATATCCTAGGGATCCTTTTCATCTCAATAAAACAGATTGACTTTGCAGGTAATGTTTTCAGTTGGCATTTTTAGCACTCAGGATGTAAAAAAGGTTCTGTTATTTTGTGGCTGTCAACCTCAGAAGATTTTCACACTTCTGTTTTGAATTCTTCAAAATTTTTGAATACTTCTAGGAACAGTGCAGGACCCCTTTCTTTTAAGCTATAATCTGTTTCTGAAATAGGCCTTCTCATGGATTTTTGTTGATATATTGATAATGATGTAACAGCTTCACAGGTCAGTATAATCAGTTTACATGGATTACATGGATTACATGGATTAGTTTAAACTGAATTTTCCCCACTGCCATTGTTGGTCCAGTAATATTCTTGGGAAATGATTCTTTATATTAGACTGGTTTCAGGCTAGACAATATGCTGACCACTGTGGCTAGATAACCAGAGCCACGACTTTAAGTTGTCTGGAGTTTGGGCAGCAGATCCACTTTCTAATTTTACTTTGAAATCAAAATATAAAACTATTTCACTTTGTACTAAATAACATCTATTCCCTCAGTCAGCATCAAGCAGTGTCAGAAAACCTTGGAAGCTCTGTATTTTGTCCTTTAAAGTCAATCAGCATTAAGTTTGTAAAAAAAGGATAAATTAATTTCAAAGAATGAAAGAGTGCATCTTATTCTAAATTGAGGCAATTGCCTGCAAAGGGGTAATTTTATGTCTGCAGCACAACAACATCCAAGGGTTTGAAGAGAAACACACACCTTCACCAAAACACTTAATTTCATTAGTTTGTACTGATTCACAAAACAAAAGGAATTTCAGGGCTCATATATGACTACTTCCTGTCTAGATTACTACTACTGTGGGCCATAAACTTTAATGACAAGTGTGGACATGTCATCATTTTGAAAGACTAACAAGTCTGAACATAAAACAGTCTAAAAAGATTATCAGATTTTGAACAATCAAAAGAGTCACCAGAAGGTGTGATCACAGCAGTCTTTATAAATATCCACTGGAAACAGGCTCAGTGCCATGGTTGAGACTAAACATGCAAGATCACTCCGCTTGAACTGGACTTCCTTGTGAAGTGACATGATGTTACAGGATAATTTAAGTGTTAAAATTGTTTTTTAATTTACCTGCTAAGGAGGAGTGGGAGGGGGGAAGGGGGTAAGGGGATGTTCCCTTTTCCCCCTCTACCACTGCTCCAGGTGCCTGCCCCCTTTTCTTCCCTCCCAGGGGCTTGCTCCACAGGGGAAGCGTCAGCTCGGCTGGCCTCACACCGATTCCCAGTGGGGGGCCTTTCATTCACACCGCTGTGCCACAGAGTGTTTTCCCAGTGCGAGCAGCACTGGGCAGAGAGGGGACACCATGGCACCAGCACGCTGGCTGATCCTAGCACTGGGGAAAATGGGGAAGCAGCAGACTTCCAGAAGACATCGGGGATGGGATGGGCCAGGCACAGGCAATATTTGCACAGGAATGGGGTGGAAGATTTTCTGGGAACATTTTGTCTCACATAGAATGCTGGGAGAAGGGATATAAGGGGCAGGAAGAACCTTCATCTCTCTCTCGTGGTGTGGATGCCGAACAGGGGAGATGTGGTCTCGCCACAGCTCCTGAGAACTAGCGAAAGCTGGCCCCAGTGTCTCAGCGGTTCATCCATTTCTTCTCCTTCAGTTTCCCCGACACACACTTGTTTTCTCCTGCTGTTCCTGATTGGAGGATCCAGGATGGTAAGTTCCTGCATCTTCTACCAACTCCACCGTGGTAACCAGGAGCGGCCCACCAGCTATGTGGATTTAACTCCCCAGACCCCTTCGTACCTGCGTCCAGCCTGAGCAGGGCCCATTTGTAGGTGTAAGCTGCTGATTTTCAGTCCATTCAGCTCTGGTTGTCCCTCCCTGATCTGCAGCAGCACATGGGCGCCCCTGTTGGTCAATGGAGAACACCGCAGCCCTTGCTACTTCAGTGCCCTCTGCTGTTTAAAAGCTGTGAATATATCCAGGACACACGGGCGAAGGACAGTTAACATTTAAACCATGATGATTCAGAATTTTGTGAGCTTTTGTTCTGTTTCACTGGTTTCAATTCTGAATACACAGTTGCACAATCACCTATATAGTCACATGCACACATATATATATGTATATAATCATAATAAATATAAATTTATATTCAATAAAGTTCTTGTCTCTCTATACATTTTTCCATCTCATATTTCTAAATTTAAAGTAGTCAACTGTACAGATAAAACCAGGACACATAATTAGAGGGCCAACTTCCATTTGTGCTTTTGCTTGAATCTCTTAAAGCAGGCTATGCTGGAGATCTTTAGTCCATGAATGGAGCACAGTACACCAGGCAGATGTCTAGCCATGCCAGTTTCATCACGGTCCCATGCTCATGTAGTTCTACTGAGTTGTGAGTTAGTGTGTTTGCAGTATGCTTATCCATCTTGAAGAAACTACATGATGGAGAAGCACAGTCTAGACAATTGGATGTACTGTAGAAGTATGCTTCTGCCAAGGGATCACCTCTTATGTCAAAAAGTATAGAACACTTCAAGTGACCACAGTTTCACCCTCCAATGCTCTTTATAGGAGACAGACTATAGAAAGACAGGAAGATGTGGATTGCAAGGGACCTTAAAGATCACCTACTTCCAATCTCCCTTGCCATGGGCCGGGACACTTTCCACTAAAGCAAGTTGCTCAGTTTTTATTCCATTCTCTGCCAAAACAGTTTGATCAAAGCACAGACTAATTTCTACTAAACTTTATCATGAAGAACAGAATTATTAGCATCAAGTTTGTGCAGAAACAGGTGGAAAGCAGTGCTTTGTTTGAAGAGTGTAAAAGGAAATGATTAATCAACATAGCTATTTAATGTAAGAGGAGATGCAGGAAAGAAGACACTGATTGGCATAATGAAGGTGAACAATTTTGCCCTCAAGAACTCTACAAACAGTGAGCAGCTTGGACTGCGTTTCCTGCCCCTAGATTCAACATAACCACGATTGCAGACACGAGAGTTCTCTTGCTTAATGCCTTTTAAAGTTCAAGTTAGTCTCATTTTTTCAAGATTTCCTGCTCATGATTTTTCCACCACTAAGATACACCTCTGATCTAATAAAACAGCATTGTTATTGCAAAGATATTTAAAAAAATATATAGTTCTTTCTTTTCAGGTTCAGACTGATTGTTAAAAATGTCACTAAACAAAATGTAAATTTACCCTGTAGTCTTGGTCAGGACATTTGGTTCTGTTTTGTAAAATGCAATCAGATAATTTTTGCCCTGTTAGGTGTGGATCACCTGCCTTCTCTCTGCAAAAATCTCAGTTCATGTTAGGAGCTAGGATTTGTTCCCCTCCCTGTGGACACTTATACATACTGCACATATTATTTTTGCAGGGCTTTTGATGAACAAGAATCTGGAAAAGAATCCAATCTGGACAGCAGGATGCTCCTTCTTAGCCTCCTCTTCTTCTCCTCCCTTTGTGCCAAGAGCTGCCTAGTGCCAAAGAAAGAAGTTCAAGAATTCAACCTGGTCCTTTGATGCCATCTCAGCTCTGAAAATGTAAAAGAAGGCCCAAATGTAAGTGTCTTATTATATGTAGCATATATATTGCCAAGGAAACAGTCAAGTCCCATGTCAGTAACTAAGAACAAGAAGAGTGTGGCCCAGTTTCAGTGTCAGTCTGTGCATGAATGCTTTGTTCCAAGAATAACAAGAGTCAGACAACAAATCTCTTGACCAGTTACATCAATTCCCTGCAATAATCTGAAGGTCCGAATGCTATGCTTACAACACAAAAACACAACATCAAGCTGCTAGACCACCCCCCCGCAATGGTACAGGCTCTCCCGACATCTATAGATTTCTCTGGGACAAGATAAAATACGACAGCACTTTTAATTCACCAGATCAACTATCCCCTTGGAAACACTAGGACACAGTACTATCACAGAGAGAAGACACCCTGCAAATGCAGGATGAAGACATATGTTATGGTTTTATTTTATGGAAAACTTTTTCCTCTTTTATTACAAGCAGGGTTTCACACGGTGGGGCAGGGGGTGCAGGCCCAGCCCCCCCTTCTCCCACTGTCATCACCTGGCCTCTCCCTGGCGCTGCCAGGAAGTGGAGCCACTGGCCTTTCACAGCCCCTGACATGTGGGGCTCCGCAGCCATCCCAGGCTGGGTGGTGTTCATCAGTGCCCGCACTGTGGGGCTCAGTGCTGCTCACCACGCCTGTAGCTCCATGCCGCCACCGACCATTGCCACCTGCACTCACCATCCCTCACGCGGGGCGGGCTGTTCTGTTCCACCTGCCACAGAGTGCGGCATGGTGCTGGCTCATGGCAGGTCACTCGCCACCCCCCCTCACAGCACTCAGGAGTGCCATAGCTGTGGTGCGGGTCCCACGGCCACGATCCCCCAGGCCGCTGTGTTGGTGGGGCGGTGTGGGGTGCCCAGGTTGAAGGAGGGCAGTTGCCATGTTTGGACCAGAGCACATGGCGAAAGACAAAGAAAATTCCTGTAGTTTGAGACCAGATGTAGGTGGGGGAGAAGATAGACCAATGGGATGCAGGGCTACGCCCTCCTGGGGTGAGAAACAGAGTGGGAAAAAGGACATAAATGCATGTGTGGCATGCAAGGAATTCTGGGCCAGGACAAAGGGTATAAAAAACAGCAAAGCCCAGACGCCATGCTCTTTTTGGCTGTGCTAAGCTGCTGGGAGGATTGCTGCTGCTCAAGAACCTGATGGGGCCATTTTGGACCATGCAGTAGCTGAAGCCAGGATACCAGGGACTTCTTCCTAACAGTGGACAGCCTCAGGAGCCAACCTGGGTCCTTTTTCCTGCATCACAGGCTTCTGGTTTGGCCAAAGAAACTCACCCTATCCTTTTGTTTTTCCCTGCCTACCCCACTACCCACTACCTCCACCCTCCCTCCTTTTACCCACTGGTTTTGGGTACTGCATTGGCTCACAAAATCCCTGGAGTAGTGAGGCTTGGAGAAGGACAATTTTTTGTTGTGTGCTGGCTATTGGTATTTTTTCTTACATCCGATACTTAGTTTAATTTTTGAGTTTTTATATTGTTTGATAAGGGTGCTTTTAACATAAGGGTGTTCTTAACATATAACATATATTTTCATTTTCTGTTATAATAGAAGTTTTTTCTATCTTTATACTCAGATGAGTCTCAAAAGTTTGATATTGAATTCATTTTAATTCAATTCCAGTGTCCCCTTTAAATGGCAACAACATAGTTGCTCCCTGCTGCTGCATGTGTATGAGCTCAATTCCATGAAAACCTTTATCACTACTAAGAGAGGTAGTCTCATGTCATGCTGCAGCCCATTATAATTCAGTAGGCTTTCCTCGTGCTAGGTGAAGAATACATGCAATTTTACAATAGCTTAAGTCTGGCTGGTTTAAAGTATTTTTTAAGGATTTTTTTTTTAAAGGATGTTTCAGCTGATCTTAGCTGATCTTCTGTTGCATAAATATTTATGCCAGTAGAAGCAGAAGAGTGGGAACTGGACTGCTAGGGTGGGGAGAGATTGGGGCCTTCCCTTTGAGCACCATGGTAGGCATACAAAAACAGAAAACCCCAGGGATTTTTATAGAAAGCAATATGTAGAAAAGAAAACATCTTATTAATATATATAAATTTCAAAATCAGACCAAGTCTCTGAAGTTCCAAAATGTAAGCTAAATTCTTCAGAAAACCACTTCCTTTTCCTTTCCCTTTTTCTTCTCTCTAGTAAACTTAGCAACAGGAAAAAGGAAGATCAAAGTCGAGTCCTTGACAGTTCAATGATGTTACAACAGAACACAAAACTGAATACAAATTAGAGCTTTGTAGCCTTTATGACTCTGGTCCATGATTGTGGCTTAAGCATCTGGATGCCAAATTTCTGAGGTCTTTAAAGATAAATGATGAAGTACAGCAGAGAAGTAAACATGCAACAACAGAGCTGTTATGAGAGAAAGCTTATTATGAGAGAAAGCTTACTAAGGAGTTAGCATAATCAAGAAAACTTAGTCTTACCCCTCCTGAAAATATGTTTATGCAAGTAGATATTCATTCTGCACTGCTCCCTGTCAAAGACTGAGAGAATAAGACTGTTGGGATGTGCCTGTCTAAGGGAAAGAAATTTTACTTTTAGTAAAATTTTACTTCTAGTAAAAATTTTACTTTTAGTGTCATTTGGGGTCCCATAATTCTTTTACTGTAAGAAACAGCAATTCCCTTAAATGCTTTTTCCATTCCTCTCAGGATAGACCTGTATCATATTCCTGTTGGTCAACTCTCTGCTTAAACAATCCTGCTCTGCGCCTCACCATCAAAATCTCAGTGTTATGTACATACAAAACCACCACAGGATCCTACTACTAATTAGAGACTCTAAAAGCTACTGCGGCACAAATAAAACAGATAGAAAAACTGTCAAAATCAAATCTAACATTGTCTTAAAATAATTTTACAAATAACTGGAGGAAGCAAAAACTATGAGAGTATCCACTTCTACAGCCTTCCTTCAATGCAAGGCAAAAATCATGCAATTTCCCTTTGCTTTTCAAAAGGCTTACTTTCAGAGAAATATGTGGGCAGGGCTGCAAATCAGAGAATCACTAATGTTTTGTTACTTTACCAAAACCTCTGGTCGTGTCAAAAAATGTACAGCTAAAATGTAAGCTATGTACAGCTAAGCATCAGCAGAACAGCTAATGTTCTGAATGTGTGTTCTGAACACACATTCTAGTGTGTCTTAACTGTCCCACTTTTTCCTCTGGAAAACTATGTCTGTGGTATTTAAAGCACCTTGGAACCAGCAAAAATTGAATATCATTAATCATAAAATCCTCTTATGACCGGACTGATAACTATTGTGAGAAATATCAGCTTTAAGTGACACAGAGAAGCTTGTAATGGAAAAACTGCCTGATCTGTAACTAGAACATCATGAATTAGAGGCAATAATTGGCCTCTAATGTCATCATTACTCTTACTACATGTCATTTTAAATCTTGCTATTAGGTGGTGGCTTCAAGATGTTCACAGCTAAAAATTTCTGGCTTCAGTCCATGTGAACACATTCCCTGTCTTTTTGAAGTGGAAACTGCAAACAGCCTCCTTTATCTGGAGGATAGGACCACTACCTGGAGTGCAATTTCACTGTGAGAAACTGGCATGCTCTGACTATAGATAGGCTTACTATGAAGTCAACAAGGATTTCTGTGCACTACAAGTTTTTGATCTTTAAAAGGATGATGACCTTCATTTTCAGTTTGATTTTTATCTACTGAGAATAGACTGTATTGTGTGGAAGAACAGAAAATCTGCTACCAAATCATATAAAAGTTTCTTTGTATAAGACCAGCATTTCAAATAGCTCACATTTTTAAGATGAAAAAAGGAAAAGTGAGGAAGTGTTTCAGTCAAAGTTCATTAGCATCTCCAGGATTTCTGCTGTGTGAAGGCTTCTAAATCTGTTGCAACTGACCTACTCCAAACTCTGTAACTTGAAAAAGCTAATGTTACCTTTAGTTGAAAGTTAGAAGTTCTTAAAGGGAAGCAGTTAGCCACTGAGACAGGGATACATGGCATGATATGACACAACACCATATTGCATTTCTAATAGTATTTTTTTCTTTTCATTAGAATACGCAGATTTGATTCAGGAACTGCTGAATGACATATTACATGAGCATACATTTCATCTTGCCTAGAGCTCTACACTCTGATTTTGTGCAATGAAGACTTCAGCATAAATAGGAAACATCAAAAAATGTCTACTTTGGGCAGATGTACAGAGTAAATGGCAAGACCTTTAGAGTCAACATCACTCATTTCTGCAGAAAATTACATCAGTTCCTGATAATAACAAAGAATTACATACAGAAATCACTCAGATATTGGCCTTTTGTCCATTCCTGTGCAGCACAAACAAGGCAGAGAGCATATTCTCCAGGTTATGGATTTCCATTGTTTTTGAAGTTCTGGTTGCAACCCACATAGACGCAGGTCTGGACAGAGCTTCATGGACCATTTTTCTGTGGGCGCACTAGCTCAGAGAACCATAGTAATGGCCAACAAGGGAGAAACGATGCCTTAAGTCTGCCCGCAACCCAAAAAATAGCTAGAGCACGGCCAGCAAGTCAGGGAGTGCTGTAGGCAAATATTTCAAGTCTTCAAGACCTGTGGGGATTTCATATGACCAGGAACAAGGAGACCAAATCTGTGAGCTAGAAGTGTTTTGCAACATGGATGAGGGCTCTGTGGAAAGAAAACTCTCATGGTGGCCAAGCCTCCCTGTTGACTGTAAGTCAGGCAGTGTAGACTTCCTCTCAGCTTTCAACCCGGACCTCACTGGATTTTTTTAATCTTGTTTCAATGGCCTTTTCTACTTTTGGAGATGAAAGGGCAAGGAAGAATCAGATGCATGTGACACTTTAGGGTAATCTAAATTAACTTGAAAAGAACTGCACAGAATTTAAATTTTTCCAGTTTGGACAAAACACTTAACAACCTAAGACTGTTTTTTGGCGGTCTGTGGAAAGGAATCAAGCTCTTCAAAGTTCTTGGAGAAGCTGGAGTCAGTTAATGTGTGCTCAGAATTTTTCAGGTTTATGGGTTCACTTATGGTTGTTTGCCTTTTTTTTCTGGTACTGATTCTGTATGCTGCATGCATTCTGAGCATGGTGTGCCTCGAATTGAATCAGACAGTTTTACTTCTATGGTAAAGATTGCATTAGAAATAGAAAGCATTCTAGAAAACCTTTCTCATATGATGAGGCTAAAACATGCAGACTTCGTTGTCTTCCTAAAAGCTCCTTCAAACTACTGTGGTTATTTTTCAATTTCTGATTTTCTCCAGAAGCATAAGTGAGTTTTGATTATTAAGATTTCAGAAGTCCTCACAGAGACGTTCTTTGGTATCGAAAAGTATAAAAACGTAATAATTACCAGGAATGAATGGAAGTGCTTGAATTAACGCAAATATTCAAACTGGCTTTCTTAACATGTGAGCAAATCTGCAGGCATGAGGAGACCTCCTGCTTTGTCTTTGTAAATTTTGGTATAGAAAGATATAGCTGAGAGTGTAATTAACAGAGTTCTACAGGTAAAATCAGAGTTGCTGCTGTAGATAAAGAACACTCAAGATTTTATTAGCTAGAATACAAAAGATGAACAAAAAAAGAGACAGAGAGAGGTTCCATTAGAGAAAATACCAAAGGCTACGCAGTCTGCATTTAAAATATCAAAGATAGATCTTTATGAATAATTTTTGGAATTTCTTTACAAACAATTAAGCAGTTGCATGAAAGAAACTACAATAAATATAAATGATAAATATTCTGCATTTTTCCATATTTGCTTTAATAATCAAGCAATTTTATGGCCTTGTTGGTATTGCCAAACATTGTTACAGTTAAACAGTTTCCTTAACACTGTCGAGACACTGCTGAATTAAGAGCAAGTTTGTTAGTACTATCCTTATGTAAATACAGAGTATGTTTTCATTATCAGAGTAGAGTGATTTCTTTGAGCTGTACGGTAACAGTACAATACATTCAGCATTAGAAAAATGTATAAGAAAGAGATTGTGGGGCTTGTCTGAAGCTAAGAAAATATCTGCCAAGGAAAGGTGGGAACTTTCCCAGAATGGAAAGAAACTCCTCCACCACTTAACTATATCCTTCAAATCAAGAGGCTTTCAGTCAAAAATGTAGAAAAAGGAAGCAACAATTATTTACTAAAATATAGAGAGAGAGAATAAAATAAAAGGAACAAGCAGTAACACAACAGCAACAAGAAAAAGTCACCCCAACAAAGCCTACTCCCTCACCCCACCGTGGATTTTTTTCGGTGTAGTCACAGCTGTGGGGAGATAAGGAAGTCCTGCAGGCTCACCACACACACGGAAGGTTCGCCCAGTTTTGCTGCTGAGACGGGAGAGAGTCACTTGTCCGATACAGGATAGCAGGAGATAGGGAGGGACAGACCAGCTAGCTCTGAGCAACAACTGGTGCAGGTAGGGCTCTCTCTCTCCAGGGTTGTTGCAGAGCTCACCTGGACATGGGAGCTGGGCTAGCGAGGCAGAGGTGGCTGTAGAGGCGATCTGGTCACGGGGAGGCAGTCAGGACCTCTCCACGGTGTGCTTCTGAACACCAGAGCACTGGTCTGGTCACTCACCGACATTTTATTGTCCAAAGTGAGGGGGGAGAAAAGGCAGGCACACTCTACTCTGCAGCCCTCTTGTCTTGGCCACTCATTGGTGTTGCCCACCTCTCCCCTGCACAGCCATCTTAGAGCAGGAATCTCCCTTTTACCCAAACATCAGGGTCATCAGCTCTCAGGCTGAAAACAAAGTCTTCCACCCCACCTCCCGCAAGGAATTCTGTTCTCAGTTTAGTGGGTTACCTTTTCCCTTCCTCTGTTTGCCAGCATCATGGTAGTAATGGGACGATTTCGCCAAAAGGAACAGGGCTTTTTGCAAAATATCCTTTTACAAAGCTGGGTCAAATTTTACATTACCTTTGCCTAGTGTCTGAGCTTATAGAGCTACAAAAACTACAGAGTACTTAGACCAATATCAGAGGCCCGTAATTTGACCTTCAGCATGTTGCTATGTAGTTTTTCGAGATTGTGAGAAAACACTGCTCACCATAAAATGCAAATTGTTTTATTGGGACAAATTCAGGAAGCAAAGGATTAACACGGCCAGGTGCATCCTAGAGCAAAAGCACACCAAACTATAAAATGTAATACATTTTATACAATTTTTCACACAGAGAGTGTATGAATAAAAAAAAATAAATAGAAAAACTTTCTAAAAGCATTCCTAACTTTCCTTATGTCTAAACAGAAAATTACATTTCAATGTTGATGGTTGATATAGGGCTACGAATTTTATTACCCCTTGTCCAATAGGTGTCTGGCAAGCATCTTCTTAAACAAAGGTCTTTAGAGTAAATATTTGTTTCTCTAAATACTCTTATCCCTAACTACTCATCATAAATTCTTAACACACAGACAATGCTATGTTGGTCTGCTTCTAATCTAACTTAATAAAATAGTTATTTAACTACGTTTAACTAATTTTAACAAAAGTATGAGATAAGCAAAATACAACTTTATAATTTTCAACACATGCATCTTTTACTTTCAATATTACGTTTTTTTGAGCTTATTAATATCCAGCTTTTCTCATTTTTTTCAGTTTCTTCTACTATGAGTTTAGCTTTTTCAGTGGTTTTTTAGTGGTTCTTTTTGCCTTTAATACCATTATTTTGTGACTGTCAGCAGATGTTGCCATTTCAGGGTTTGTAGGCATAGTTGCTATTTGCATTCCTTCAACAACATGGGATATTAACCGTATGAGACAAGGTATTAGACATGGTAGGAATAATATACCAGTAACACTACAAAGAAAGAAGAATCCAATGTTTGTCCACCACGAATTCCCAAATAGTTCATCCCACCATTTTGAGTCTACCATAGAATTTCATTTTTGTACTGGGACATGAGCTAGTTTATGTATATTTGTTGCTATTTCTAGGACTGCTTTTTCATTGTCATCAATTTGTAAACAGCAATTGGACACATTAAATTTCCCGCATACACCCCCTTCTTCTGCCAAAAAATAGTCTACGGCCAATCTGTTTTGATATACTGCTGCTCTGATTGGTTTGTGTGGTTTAGTTATAAATTCTAGGGCCTTAGCAGTTCAAGATTAATTCTACTACAGCTTGTAATTGAATTATTTGATTTAACATGTAGATAGGAGTTCGGTATCCCCAGCTACCATCCTGAAGCCCATGTAGCAGGTCCATATGTTTCAATAATTTGTTCAGGGGTCCATTCATCATCCCCCCACTTTTGACTTCCACCTATCTCCATTGACCGTTTTTG
>WEIV01002547.1:4474-27565 GCA_013390005.1 Calyptomena viridis
ATCATATTTTCTCAGAAAAATATTTCTAAATTCAGTAATTAATAATTGGTGCTTTGCTATAATCAATTGACTGACTCAGTTTATAGCCAAGGAAGCTTTTCTCTTTGTTCTACTTCACACACTGTAACAGAAAGAGTCCCTCTCTGAAATGGCTTCAAGGCAATCCAAATAAAAATGTCTGCTACTTTTTAGCTGTGTTAATATTTATCAGCAGCTCATCCCTCCCAGTGACATCTGTGGTCCTACTAGAGCTGAAGGAATAAACTTTACAGTGGTTCATAACCTTTGGTGCCACACACAGCCTACGGAATAAAAATTCAAAGGAACAAGCAGTGCTTTGTTTTGCTCCTTTCAGCCCTCAGCCTGTCCTTGGCAATGATGCCTTTAGCCAGACTGTAACTTTTTAAATGCTCCTAATTTCTCCAGTCAGTTATATCTCCCAAGGCTTTTATTTAATCTTGTTTATGACTTTATATTGTTATTAGCAATAAACAGCCATTGCTGTCCTCAAACCATTTAAATTACAAAAACACTTGAGATATTTCATAAATTTGTCTCTAAGCTAAAGAGAGCTGAGTGAGGAGACATGGATCAGCCCTTAGAAATAAACCCAAGAGATGTTTTGGAAAATATCCTTGATCCACACCAGGCTGAACCCAAGGCCTTACAAAGACCAAAGATTTTACCCTGTACAGAACAACCTGTTACTACAGGTCAGGAATTCACCAAGATGAGATCTAAATTCAGAACTCCTCCAAGACTGATTTCAAGCAGAGTTGCTCCAAGTTGGTGGTGGTATCCAGTCCAGAATACTCACAAAAGCTGGGGAGTTATCCAAAAAGGTGACTCATTAAACTGTAGGCCTCTATCAGACATTTTAAACATATACACCAAAGGGGAAACACCTATTACTGCATCTCCTGTCTGCCAGTGCCTTAGGGAAATGCCACCCAAGCAACAACAGCCTTGTCAACTTCAACAAAGACCCTCACAAACCTCAGAGTGCTTTTCAAGAGTGATTTCAAGACAGTGTTTTAGCAAAAGGCAAATTAACAGCATCAGTGAAAGTATATCACCTTTGCTTTGATGATGGTCCAGCTTTTTCTGAACAAAATAAATACAGTTAAGTGAATCTGGACCATAGCAAATCACCCAGTGATTTAGTGCTTCACTGAAAAGAGAGGCAGTATAAAAAACCCTTGTTGTCTTAATCTAATCCCTCTTCTATTTCACCATTTCTGTAACTGTGATAAGCTGAAGATGAAATACTCAAACCAAAGCGTTTCTCTGCCAACCTTCAAGCAGAAAGGCTACAAGAAATACAAGTACCCTGGTATTTCCTGAAGACAAAATAGAAAGTCCTGTCAGTGCAGAGGACTGCAAGAATATCACAGCACAAGACAAAAACGTTGAAAATAGTGTAGATCTGATGAAAGTAACTGGCATAAAATAGCAGGTCACGCTCTTAGGAACCAATGAAATGGTTAATTATAGGGGTACACACTCATACCAGAGGAGGAAAAGTGTTCATTTGGATGCTTTCATATCCTTGAGCATTTCATATCCTTGAAAATTTTTGTTTGTAGAAGAAACGTGTCTGTTCTTTCAACCTTCTCCTATGGGTCATGCTTTTTAAACTTCCAATCACTCACACAGCCATCCCTCCAGGAATTTTTCCTAAAGCTACAGAGGTGGAGCTCTCAGAGCTCTCTCCTTTCCAGGACTGAAAAAAAGCAGAACTACTACTTGTAAGACCACATTTCTGTGATGCATCTTGTACAATATTTACTTCTGTGCTTTAGAAGAGCACAATATCAGTGAGTTATGTTCTGTTAGAGATTCACTGTGAGCACCAGGTCCTTTTCTGAGAACTCCCTCATCAAATACCAGCCCTCCACTACAGAAACAGTTCTTATCCCAAATACCTTCCTACTTTGGGAGCACTTCTGTTCTTTTGCAAACAGTTTGAATTGAAATTCCACCCTCCAGTATCTTTCATATTCTCATTGTGTTTGCCAAACACAAATTTAATAAACACACTCTATTTTGTCATTCTATCAGTAATACAAAATACTGGACTTGACCTGAAGGGACATCCCTTCCACTCTGTGAACAGAGATCTGTGCAGCGATCTTATAAGGGTTTTTTATAAATCATGTTTCCCAAGACTGTTATTATGTTTTTTAAAAATCAAGATAATTTAAAAACCCTTACTGTACCCAAGATAAGATGCCTACCACGCCTTAATTTACAAGTCTGCTACCCAGTAATAAAAAATATATTGCACTGACAGTTATCTCCATTGATGAGTTTGTGTTGGCTGCTATTCATGCCAAATACCTCTCAGACTGTTAGTTCATAACTAATTACAGACTTCTTTTTCCTAAAAGTGAACTTTGATTGACTCTTCTACAACTTTTTTTATTATCTTTTTAAAAATGGACAAATATAGAGCCATTTTCCATTCTTTCAGTAAAGGGATTCCATGTTTCCTGATGTCACTGAGCATCAATCTGGGATCAAGGAAACAAAAGCTTCCAGGCAAAACCACTAACCAATCTAAATTGTTTTTATAAATATTTCATTTTTTGTTAGAGGGTTGTTTTTGCCACCAGATGGCAATAGAAGATGACTATACTTAAGGAGTAGTCTTGCAACAAATGAAATTTTCATTAAAGCTCAACATCTTCAAGAAAAGAGAGCACTAGCAAGACTTTAGAAAAAAATCTTTTGAACCTTATGATTTACTTTCCACTTAATATTCTAATTATCAGAACTCAAACAAGTGTATTGTACATGACTCATTCATCTAAAAATGTTCACCTCAATAATGATTTACAAAAACTGTTAATCTGCTGAAGCAAGAAGAAAATCTGAAATTCCTCCAAAAATTTATCAAAATTATGAAAATACTAGAAGTCAATATATTAAGATGTAAATAACAAATAACAGGATTTATATAGCAGGCAATGTACTTTTAACAAACAGAAGACCTACAACAAAGGCTTCATCCAAAACCCAAGAGCAATTTTTGTTGCCACTGCTGTTTGAAAAACATACTACAAAGTCTCAAGAAATGTACTGATTATTTCACCTGCACAGGCAGGAGAAAGCATAGCAAGAGGAAGAACAGACTGCCAAAGGTTATACAGAATGTGTGGCAGCAGGAAAAAACACCCAAACAAAACCAAAAAACCTAGTACATTACTCAAGATCTTCTCAGGCATTTTAAGTCCTTACCTTCTAAAAGCCTGTGCAGCAGCACCATTTACAAGTACCTATTAACTGCTACCAAAAGGTATTTAATCTTACTGATGTATTAAATCAAAGAATCACCAAACTAGGAAGTATACTGAAAGTTGTGGAACAAAAACATCGAATGTTTAACAAATAGGTTTTAACATATAAATTAAGGAGTATCAACTCAAAGGAAGAAAAACCCACCAGCCCTCCTTTAAAAGTTACAGTAACATTGGCCGAATCAGCAGAGAGAAGATTAAGAGTTGAAATGGAAGTCACACACCCAATGCAGAACCCAGTTATGTTGCTCCAAGACCACTGAACACTGACAGAGCCTTACAATTCCTATCCCAGCTGTGTGCCAACACTTGCATCTTAAAGGCACACAGGGAAAAATCCATCTCAAAGTCCAGCCACAGGACCACATAATGCATTCACTTCTGCTCCTGAAAAGCAATCATGAGCAAGAAAGCGACAGACCAGCACTCTACACTCACTGGGAACTGCTGAAATACCAGAACACTGCAGAATTTAAACAAATGCTGTCTGGTGAGAAAGCACGAGCTCCCTGACCTTACACAGCAGCAGGCATACACTGAAAGAACCCACATGTCTTCTGCCTGAACTTAGACAACAGACTCTCACAAAATAAACTGCCCTCACTTCCAGCCTCTCAGCCAGGAAAAGAGCAGGTGGAATCACTCCCAAGCACATCTTTTGACTGGCTGATTTATCACCGCTGTCTCACCCAACCCGAGGTAACAGGCTGCCAGCTAACAGCTCCCTGCCCACACCTGGGCCTTCTAAAATTCACTGAATTGCACCTTCCCATGTGGGACCTTCTCCAAACACATTCCCTACTCTGAGCTCCCCTTCAGACACTGGCAACAACAGAGAATAAGCCACAGCCTTCCACAGGACTTTAAATTCTTTTTAACATCCGTATTTTGACTTATTCTATGTTACTAGGTATCTCTCACATTATCATCATAGAAAAATATGCAAAACTCCTAAAGAATGACTTGTCAGTCACAGTATTTAATTAAAACCTTTGCATTTGCCTCCAGTATTTCAGCAGAGTACAGTATTTGCCCAGATGTGGAGTGAAAATGCCATAAAACCATTTAGGAATTATGGTGTTGCCACCAAAATATGTTAGTGATTAAAGGAGTTCAACAGGTCACCACAAAATACCTGTGTACTAATGACACAATTTTTTTTCAAAAGAGGAAGTAAACAAAACTATAAAACAAAAATAGTCCATATTCTCATGAGATGCATTTCTTAGCATTGACTTGTTCCATGTTACCCTTTGCAGAAGTATCCAGATGTGTCAGATATTTCAGGTGTTGGAAGGTCCAATTCCTGCTGTACCTTCCCATGACATATCCAACCCTAATGGTCAAAGTGTCCTCTTACTTTGAAATGCACAAATGCCTCCACTGCCAATCTTCATCCCTTAGTGCAGCCACTCAAAGCTAAACAAAGCTTTAAGCTCCTCTGTCAATCAAATTCACATTGCAAATTATTCTCAGCCAGTTCCAAAACACTGCTAAAGTACCTTGTAGCCATCTCTGAATGCCTACACAGGAAGTGCCCCCTCTCTCCCTTTCTCCCCAAGGAATAGTGTAAGATTAAGAATAGTTACTTTTAAGAGCATCAAGAAAGATCCTTGGATTAAAAATAAATTAAGCTTGCTACGGCATCAAGGACCTGATACAGCCCTCTAATTATTCTGCAACATTTTAGATAATTATGGACTTGATAGAAATCAGTCCAGCATCAGCTTCCTGTAAAAGAACACTGTGCTTCTCTAAGCAGTTTTCTTTATTTTCTTGTCTTAAAATTAGTTCGCAAAGATAAAGGTGGCTTAAAAGATAAAGTTATTTGGAATTTCACCACCAAAAACAGCAACAGTGGAACAAAGTTTAAAGAAAGTAACAAAATAATTAAAGCTTGCATTTTAAAGGTCTTGGCATATAATGCCAAACAAAAAATACACAGCATTTCCCAAAGGGAGAAGCACGTCTTGACATCCAGGAAACACAAAATTAGGCTGAAGCTCAGTTCTCCAGAATTTTTAAAAGTTCTTGTTTCATTATTTAAGTTATAATGAAGAGTTAATTTTCAGCAGAGAAGGTACCTATACAAAACCTAGAGGCCACCTAAAGCCAGTAATACTTTGTGAATATATTAATGGGGAAAATGCCAGAAGGAGAGAAGCCCTTTAAGTGTCCCCAAGGACAATGATGACTTTACAAAACAGGGCACCACAGACCAGTCGGGGTAACTCAAAACACATATTGAAGAATCACTCTTTAACTTGAGGTCAGAGCGTGTTTACTTACTAATGCATCTGTTCCCAGAGTTCAGTAATTTTGTTAGGAATGCCAGCACAGAGCTTGATGCTTTCCTTTCTTCTGCTCTTAAATGGTGCTGGGGAAATTAGATGAAGAGTCCAGAGCTGGGCCTTATTCATGCATTTCTGCATGCTCTGGGAGACATCAAAAGCCAGACATGCAGAAATGGCAAATATTCACATCTCCACCTAAAACAAACTTCATATTTAATATATATAAAGCACTATAAGCATATTACACACTTGAAAATCCTAAAGTTTCTAAGCTGAGCATACAGAAATACTGAATTTCACTATATGGAAAATTTCATAGAGGCATTGAAAGTATGAATGTGTTTTAAAAGTCATAATTCAGAAAAACCCTGAAACCCAGGCACACTGCAGCAGGCAGACTGCATTGTTCCTGCACAACAATGCAAGGACCTTCAGGAAAAAAATACACAGAAAAACTTAATTAAAATTCACATAAGGACAGACTAAAGTTTCACAGGCAGCTTCAATTTTGTTTCTTCCCGAGTTTCATCACAGCCCATAATTTAAAGACCTTTTTATTTTTTTAAATGATTGTTTGAATGTTATTATTGATATTAATTTCTTTTTATTATTTTAATTAGAGGCCAATAGTAAACCAGTGATTTGTGTTGCTTACATTGGTTTATAAGCAATAACAACAAAAAATTGGAATGATGGAAAACCATGGCTGCATTTATATGTGCTGGAGAACTGAGCTATACCACAGCAAATCAAGCACCCCTTGAAAGAGGACAAAGCAGTGAATTCTGATGAAAGATCGACACATCACACAGCTTAGTGGTATACACAAAAATATTTGTATTTTTGACCAGACAAATACGCAGTAGCCTTGTTTTCCCCCCAATTTACCTTCTGCTCTACTTAGTGCAGTAAGCCCAACCAAAAAAGACAAGTTATGAAAACAAGCTGTGTGGAATCAAATCTGTGTGCACTGGAGCAAGAGTTAAAGGTAGAAGTGCAGCAGCTTTGGTGTGTTAACTGATACCAATTCAAAGCTCATCAAGGAATGAATAAATCAAAGCTAATTTCTAAAACACGTTGTATGTAATGATGTTTCTCCACTGCTTTGAGAATGACCTTGGATTAAATTTGCTCTGTGCTCTAGGATTTAGATGTAACCATTTTCCCAGACAGGACACTGAGATCACGTGGCCCTGAGTGCACCATTTTGAAGGCCTTTGTTCCAGGTGCCACTAGACCATCTTTCTCCACATTGCTTATGTCTTCCCTCCTGCTGAAATACATCAGCATTTTGTCCAGATGTTGACCCAAAAAGAGAAAGAAATTACCTGTTTTGGCAGTGATGAGTTGCAGAACCAATGGTCGTCTTGTTACAATTCCAGAACCTCGTGGAAGAAAATCCCTAGAAACATTAAAAAAAGAGTTACCACCCAGAAAGTACTGTCCAGTTACATAAGATATTGGAGTAATTTGGAACCTCCTCTATACCTTCAGCTGCAATGAAAATGGAAAGCTGGTGGGGACAGATTTATATCAAACACTCCTATAAAGGAGAGCTGTTAATTTTAGTTTGAGATAGCAGTAGGTCATTAGACAGATATATATATTAAAACTAAATTACTGTCTCAGGACATTACCAAGCCTCTTCAAGGCCACCACATAGAACATCTAAAAATTCACCTTGCATAGTCAGAGTATCTAAATACACTTGATTTGAAGAGGATTTGGGCATATGCATATACTCACACACCACACCAAAGCTCTGGCCAAATGAAACTGCCAGCAGTCTGCACCTCCTCTTTCACATACTTAACTCCTGCCAGTTCAAATTCCCAAATAACCTTTTGAGCAACACATCTACCCAGATGTTTCTGAGTGAAAGCCTCCCCCTGTGTGGGAGGGAGTGTCCTTGGACCAGAAAGTAAAAAATGAAGCAAAGACACCAACTCTGTCAGATCATTATGCATCCCCATGATCATTTCCATGCCTCCAAAAGACAGGGAGACTCCCTATGCAACTGAAACCCTAGAAGAACTTTGAACCAGTTATTAGTTGGAAAACTAATGATTACAAAACTCAAAGCAAAATAACAGACACTTTTCTGAGGGTCTCTCCCAGCTGCCATACCTATTAAACTCTTACAAATGTTAAGATGATGTTCAGTGACAGGCTTTAAAGAGCACTCTCTTCAAAGAAGTATCTCCAGAGGAATAAAATTCAAGGGTAAGCACCGAGTTGCACAATCAGTAAAAGCCCAAAATCCCCTCATTTCCCCTGCCTTACCAGGGATGTTGAAGCACTCTTGATGCCTCAGCAGCACTGCTAACTCACTGCTCTGGCTCAGATAACAAGCAGTTCATGTGGTTAGGGCACGAATTTTCAGTCAAATGGCAGAGGGGAGCTGGGTCACTGTGCTGTCACATGTTTAAGTGCCTATATGAAGGGTGAGGCAGAAATGTGCAGCGTCTTTGGGAGGGGTGGGAAGAAGGACAAGAGTCAAAGGAACAAAGATACAGCCTTGTCAGCCCTTTAGTCAGAACTGCTGAGCTGTGTCTGCTCAAGGCACTTGAGATACAACCTCTTACCTATAACCACTATGGATCTTCATACTGACCTTGTGCTACTTAATGGATGCCTGATTTTAGCAGCTCCTTTAAAGGCAGCACACAAACCTGTGCAGTTTAAAACAAGTCTAGAGGGTAGATCTATGAAAAAATACAACACGCAAATGTTCAGGATCTTATTTGTACAAATTAGAGGACATTGGGTCTGAGGAATCCCTGGTCAAGACTGGTTCAGGAAAGCAACAGTGAACCTCTTTCCAAAAGCACTAACAAAGTAAAAGCTTTGACACTCTGTAGAAGTGAAATACAGCAATTCTACCTGTGATACAGGCTCTCAAGATTTCCTTCCCAACCTAAAATCTAGACATAAAAAAACCTAAAAAAATAATCACATGTGCAAGCAGTTCTAAGGCTCTGAGGAACAAGACCAGCTGTCAGCTTTGCCTGGCAAGACTTTAGACCTCCCCAGCATTTTGAATGAAATGTTAATTTCTAGCTAAATGAAGTGCTTCCCTTTCTCAGTACCTGTTCATGAATCTTACAGTGTGATTACTCTGCAAACCAAAGCACATGGTGAAAGGGGAGGCTGTTCAAACACAAGCTAGCTCATTAATTTCTGTACTCTAACACAGACCTTCAGGCAAAAGTACAATTAATCAGTAATTTAAATAATCTTTAAAACAATGATACTGCAAAAGCATCAGGTGTACTGATTTAAATCTGTTGTAATGTTTTACAACACTTGAGATAACAACAGAATACAGGAATTAGCTTAAAGAGATGCCAAAGGCCTTCAAATAGGTCCATTGTAATTTCAGTATCTACTAATGGAGGGAAACCTGTCTCTCAGTGAAGTGCCATCTACTTATAATTTCGCATGGGGAAACAGAAAATAGTAAAAGGAATATACTCTTACTTCTGTATGCACTGAAACGACAGCAGCCCAGGATGTAGCAAACACCTATTGAGATTACAGTTTCACACATTGATTTTCAAGCATTTAATATCCAACTTGATTTCTTTTTTTCATAATTACTTTCCCATCAAGAAGACAAAAAGAATTGCCATTCGGGAAAAACTGATCACCCAAAACAGTGTCCTGTACAGCACCACATGAGGCAGAGAAATCCTTTAGCAAGTCAAAGGCTGAGAAGACTTATTGATTTTCTGCTTCAGAATAAGCACATTCAGCGATAAAGAACACTGCATTAATGTCGTGTACAACACCCACCTTTCCTCAGCAGCAAAATTACAGGGAAAGACAATTTTCCTTCAGAGTGTCCTCTTAACATGTCCAAAGCTGATGGCACTCTTTAACCCTCTCTAATAAGTGGAACTACTGTGTGTTCAAGCACCAGCAGAGAGAGGTTCCTGCTTGGTGAGAGGAGAGCTGTGTTGATCACATAACCAACTAAGTGTGCAGCAGCAGGACATAATGTTTCTGCTTCAAATGCACGGTATCAAGAAGAAAAAAGGAAAAGAATGAGGGTAAAGAAGGGTTCACAGGGAGAGTTCAAGAAAAAACTCCCCTTCCCCTCAGCTGCTGAATGGGTATTTTGCCTCTATGAAAGAGACATTGACCTCGATCAATAAATCTGCCCATAGGGATAGGGAATTTTATTTTTTTAAAACATCTGAAATTTCAGCTTCAGACACAAGGCAACAGCACCTATGTGCATTCCCTGCACAGCTTAAATAAGAGATTACAAATAAATATAAAAACTCTACTTCTGGAAAACAGTAATTCTTTAAACACACACAGAAATGTAAGTCAAATCTGAGAAACAGCTTGCACTGCTTTAGGAAAAGCAACACAGTACCACATTACAACTCTGTCAGCAGAGGAATCAGATTAAACCCTGTACTTCTGCTTCTGCAGAAATGCCTACTCTGACATCCACAAGATAGGAGGCAGGCACTCTCCTGTCCCCTTGGAATGGAAAGCTTTGTACAAAGGGTTTGTTAGTGGTCCTAAAAAAAAGACCCTCTGTATCAGAGCTGGCCCCACATCTTGCAGAAGTAACAGCAGCAAGAAATACAACAGGACTGAACAGAGCCAAGTCTCAAAGGTTCTTTCTGACCAGACTCTGGTGATGCACTTAACATTCTTCTAAGGATGGGTTTGAGACAGCTGCTTTTGCACACCTTTTGGTCAGCAGGTACAGGGATGTTTAGTTAGAGTTGGAGAAAAATCACATCGGAGCTGAAACAGCTGCAAAGAAATCAATCCATCTAGGAAAAAGTACATGCCTGGGAATTTGTGTTCAAATACACCAACAAAGGAGAGAAAAGGCTCCCTTCTGTGGTGGGGGGAGTGAGCCTGGGAGCACCTGTGTGCACAACTGCAGGAACACTTAATGATGAGGTGCAGGAAACAAGAAACAAACACATTGTACAAGAATAAAGCTGGGAATGAAAGTCGTGCTCCTTTAAAAGACATTCACCCCACCTTAAGAATCAAACTAGTTTAACATCCTTATTCTGGGAGCATTTTCAGCACAAAGCACTCTGCTGACAGCAGCTGCAGCAGCTCGGCAGCAACGCCGCGGTGACAGGACAGTTTGGAGACCGTCAGCAAGGCCTGGCCAGTGCTGAACGTATCAAATGCAAATAAGAGGCAAACAGCCAGGTCTGCCAGAACATCACTTCAGTAACTCTTCAATCTTAGAATGCACTCAGCTGTTAAATACCATTAAATACTTTCAAGAGCAAAATATTTTCAGGGCCAAATAATTTTTACTCTAAAAGCTATGAAATTATTCATGTCTTCCTGCACAATATAAACTGTGCTGCCTCCACTTTCTAGTACTCTCATTTCCAATACCAGAGATCTGGACAAATGTGTCTACTAACATGTTTATTTAATGCATAATGGCAACAGATTATAGTTTGATTTTGACTTGATAAAACCCAGGTCTCAAACTAAAGAGACAGGACAATGAAACAAATTATGAATGGCCACATCAACACTTGAGCAGTTTACAATAACAAGCCAGTTTGGGCTTTAAGGTGAAAAAGTAACTACACAAGCCATTAATTGAAGAGTCTCATGGAAGAGATGGGAATGTCCTTTAAACTTCCAGGAAGGGCAGAAACCACAGTGAAATGCTGAAAAGCAAACTAGACAGGGGCTCCTTCAGTGAGGTTGTCTCATTAAAATGCAGGACTAAGCTTATGAAGAAAAGAACGCAGATCAAACAAATAAAATATAAACACAATGTTCCAGGGGAATTTCCAGGTAGGGGAAATCATTTAGGAGATCTCTAGCACAGTATGTATTATGTAAAAAAAAAGACAAAAGAGAAGAATCCCCAATTTATGTGAAGAGTGATGATGCATCACCACTTAAAACCTAATTGTGGTTTCAAAAAAATATCCTAAATCTACCTTAAGTTGCCAGTATAGGGCTGAGAGATGTTCTGCACCTTTGACAGTTACCAAGTCAGCATCACACAGGATAAATAGCAACTAATTTACAGCAATACCAATATAATTAATTCATACAAAACATAGGGGGAATCCAGGAAATCAAATAAGGAAGGTAAATGTCAATGATTACACAGTAACTGCATTAATTAAAGAGCTACAAACAATTAAAATTGATAGTGATGAATTGGCAAAAAAAACCAGAATTTCCTCCAAAGCAAAAGCCTCCACGTTTTTCACAAAGGGTAGAAACAAGTGAGGCTCAAGACAAGAGCCATAGTTTTCTTTCAGAAGGGCACAAATGACCCATCTATTTCATTTTGCCAACCAACATTGGTAATGTTGCTTATAAAAGTTTTTCCACTAACCCCAAGTTCATTCCAAGACCCTAACCTTCCCTCAAATGCAGAAAGAGCAACTGATATGAACAGCAGTGCCATGGTAGCATTCCCCACAGCCTTTTATCTCCAGGATTTGCCAAGGAATGCAACACAGCTTTAATTGCAATAGGAAGCAATTATGCCCAAAGTCAACAGTTTTCCTGGGCTTTTTTCCAACAGTGTTTATTGTTTTACACAACTCCAGCCTGGCACACTAGGAGCACTTGTGGCTCATCCTGGCAGCTGAATGGCCATGTCTTGTGCAAAAGACCACACAGTTTTACAGGAACACTTACACATGCCTACATAGACAAGCATGTCCCAGTTCTGTGGAAAACATACATAAGTACTCATGGCTTTCATTTTTCTTGCATTTTTATCATCTTCTTCTTGCTTTTAGCATATTTATCCTCTAAGCAAAAAGCTAAAACAAACCCTCAAAAACAGAAAAAGCATGGTTCAGTGTAAATCTGAGGAAGAGAGACAAGAATAATTTCTAACTTCTTTCCTTGGGTTCACTTTTTAAAACCCATAAACAAAATTCAGTCAACTTACAACCAAAGAACTCTTAATTCTATAAATATACGTATCTATAAATACCGATCTTGTCTGTTTTGCAGACAAGCTCATTCCATCTCACCCACCCCAGTGCTCACCAACCCCACAGAGGACCCAGCAGCAGATCCTTCACTCACTTCTGTTCACTACAAAGCAAAGTACATCCAAGGGATGGGAAATGTACTTTGCCTATTTGCAGAGGCCTGCTTAGGAATTAAGTCCATAACGTTCAGTACTTTATCTGAGAAGATTTGTTATCACTGACACTAGACACCACTTTATTTATTCTCAGTGTCTGTGGAAGCACAATTCCTCTACCCTCCAGTGACAGTACAAAGATAACACCAGGATGCATTTTTTTAAGTAGTCTCAAAAGCCTTAAGGCATTACCCCTGTTGTGCTTTGATGTTCTCAACCACATACCCTTTTTCCCTTCAGCAGTACAGTAGTGTACATTCCTTTCTACACCCAACTGACACTTGGCTATATATGTTGTTCCTCATTAGCTCCAAGTACAGAGATCAATTTTTATTATCAGTCACCACTTGATCCCTCACCTCCTTTCATTAGTTATAGCAGAGTAAATGCTTTTTGTTTTGGCACAATGTCTGTCAATCAAGAGTCTGTCACAGCTTTGTTGAATGGCTGAAAAACCTCTGCCTAACATAACAGACTTTATATGAAGAAGTACAAGATAATTAATTCTCTTCACTAATGACCAATGATACCTATCTTAATTAGGCCCACTAGGCAAGCCAAATGCATTAAGAGGCTGTGGATTTTTAGTGATCTCAGAGATATTAGTTCCTAAAGCTCTGTATCAATCTTCCTGGTGTTTTTTTGGAAAACACACAGCATAGATGGCTGGCATCATTATGAGAGCACTTTGGTGCTTAGTTCATGTTTGGTGTCATTTTGCAGCAACCATTCTTTCAAAGTCAATCTTCCTTCAACCGAGAGATCATTTTAATTAACCTGCTCAATCAAGCACAGTCCAATACACAGGAGCAGTAACTACACATTGCAGCCCATGCAGTGTGGGCATGTCTTTAGGGGTGAAAATCCAGACAGTCAAGGGCTGTTAACTATCTCTTCCTCTCAAGGAGGAGAGACAAACTTGGTGTCTTTGAGAAGCTATTTTCCAACCCCTCAATGTCCTCCATCACCATTGCACAACTACTGGACCTGAACAGCAAAGCAGGGACACCTCAATCATCCTACCCATCACTTTCAAGTAAGCACACAAGTTGAATCAAGATACATAAAAAAATAAAGTCTCAAAACTCTTACACAGCATTACAATATAGCAGCCTAAAATGTCTCTTTGGGTCTCCTTTCCCCAACTCCTTTATAGAGTTCAGATCATCTATACAAAAATCCAGAGGGCAATGGTAAAAAAAATCTATCCAACCAGACATAACTATGGGAATATATGAGCATCGATTCTAAACACATGAAAAAAATATCTTTTTGAAAAGCCCTTAAAGAACTTCAAATAAAATAACATGCGATTCCAGTCACACGAGCTGGGCACCTGCACAACAAATATGTTCAGTGACAATGTTTAAGCACCATTAACATGAGAAACCAAAACAGCCTTAAAACTCACTGTGATTATACTTCTCTTAGATCTGGAAGATGCTTTCTGTAATTGGCAGCAGCATTTCTGCTCAACAAGCATTAGCCAGAAATTACTACATCTTCCTCACTAAACATTATAGGGCTATGAGAAAAATTAGGGCCAAAACTTGCCCTAGTCCCAATGGTAAAGCCTTCCATTAAACATGACTGGAGTCCACAGGTTCTTCCAAGTAGAGGACACTTGAACAGAAGTTTAAGGCAGCACAAACCTTCTTAGACCGAGTCTAGTGCCTTGACAGTACAGAAAAAGGCAAGTCTGCTCACTGACTCAAGGAGAGAAAATGTACTTATTAGTATTAGAAAATTGTCTTTTACACGATAGAAAGTTTTCAAGTCTCAGTAATGCATATAGAACTGCAAATTTGTCATACACAGCTGTGAAAACCTGCCAGGCAAAGCCCAGGAGTGGCGAGATGAACAGTGCTCTGTTTGCAGAGGTTGTACTCCCAGAGCGGGGAGCTGCCAATTGCAGGCTCGTGGGCAAGGCACTGTATGCACGGTGCATCTGTCCTCCCTGGCAGGCAGCCAGCACTTTGCTGCATCATCCTAATTCCATTTGTGAAAATGCCCTTTTTCCTCTTTCTCTTTTAAGATTTTACAAAAGCTTCTGCTATTTCCTGCCCCACGGTGCTCTCCATCAATTCCAAGCGGGGGTGGAAGGAGGGGGGGCGGGGAAGGAAGCACGAAACGCACAGAAACCCAAACAATTCTCAGAATTTTTTCGTCAAAAAGAATAAAGCAGACTTTGCAGGACAACTGTGTCCTCCCTAATCAGATATGTTTGCTTGTAGGAAAGGATTAATTTGCATAGGATGTTAGTGCATAAAAGCCCATCCACTCTCAGGATGAATACTAATGCAGCAAGATTCTGTATCTCTATACAAGAAATGAACAACAAAAATTCTTTACTCACTTTAAATTGTTGTCAGTGCTCTAAATAGACCTTGGCTCTTGGCGTTTTTTTAGATCACTTCCAGCTGCCAAATACTATTAACAATGTTTCTTCAGAAAAGATTTGAGGAAAAAGTTTTCCTCCGTAATATAATCAGAGATAAACAAAAATCTGACTGCAAGGATCAGAAAGAACACATGTCCCAACAATCCAGGCATATCAGCTACATGAAGCTACTATATAAATAGCATTTAGCAAATTATTCACCTCTGGATATTCTATCATGACAAATCTTTTAGATACTGTGAATTTCAGTCCTGTTATCAAAATCCCAATTGTTTTTGATAAAATAAGGTGCTGCCCTTCTAAATCACACTATCCTGAACTCAGATTCATCCATAAAGACTTCTGAAGTGGTGGCAGAGCATATATTCAGCAGTGACACTGACCAGTTAAATCCAAAATAAAATTTGATTTTACTGAACCCAAAAGGCTTCACCTCTTCAGAAGCACTGTGAAAATACATCTCTCTCCTTTGTGGAGAACAAAGTATAAAACTGTACATGTATCATTCTTGGTACAATACAAGCCATTTAAAATAATTTTGCAGAGCTGGAATGTAACTGGATTCACTTCCTGTACTCTCTCCACAAAGTACATTTAATGGGAACTGCAGCACAGAGAGCAGGAATTTACAGACAGGAAGACAACTACAGAAGGAAGGGGAAAAAGAGATCAGTTGTTTTGGAAACAACCAAGTGTCTCAAACATCTTCTCTAGCCATTTTATGCCTTTTTACGTGCCCATTTACCTTATTTGAGCCTGTAGTGTGTACAAGTTAATATATTGTCCATGACAACATAAAATCTGTTTAACTCAATAGTGAAATTTAATATTAGCCATGAGAAAAATTTGTATTACAAGTCTGCCAAAAATAGTGTTTTGTACTGCTACTTTCCAGAACACTAAAAAAGTTATAATGCTTGAGGTCTCAGCCCAGACTCCTGAGGCCTTCCAGTCTATTTCCCAGGTCTGACAGACATTGAGGATCTTCTGTCAACATTTGTTTAGCACCTGAACAAACTAACAGGTCAGCACACAAGGGCACAATACTGCCTCTGATGGATTATGCTAAAATTTCTTCAGCAGTTTCCAGCTTGGCTGCTGAACAGCCCTGGATCAGAGCCCATGTCAGCACTGTCACACAGCAGAGACTGGAGATGTCACTCTTGTTCCCATGCTTGCCACTCAGAGCCTGTCTGTCCTCTGCAGCAGAGTTACACACACAGAGCTTCAGAGCATCCTCTGGAGCTGAGCACCACTGAATACACCAGCACATCTTTAGGCATCTGCAGTGTACCTGGTAAACAACATACAAGTGTCTAAGGTTCATCTGGCTTTGATGATATCACCCATGAGGGTAGAAATCTACCTGCATTACAGCAGACAGTACATCTCCTGTATACCTGAAGAATGAAATCTTAGTGATTTTGCACAGGACTTAAGAAGCAGAAATACCACACCAGGTTCTGAATTAAAAGCGTAACTTCCGCACACAAATTATAAAAGCTGACATTATCACTAGACACTTGGGTTGAAAACCTCTCTTATCTACTGCTACACTTCTCCTTTACATCACAGAGGCTATCACAGACAACAGTGCCTGGCAGTACATCAAAGCCCAGCATGCAGTTAAATGGGATTTGGCTCCTCTCTAGTTCAATAATGCTGCCTTGTTCATCTTGATGCAACTTGCTGAAGAAAAAGATGCAAGGCCACAGTTAAACAATGCTTGTTTCCTGTTCTCAGCATATTTACACTACAGGCTTTACCCTGCAGACACACATTAAAAGGATTCCCAGTAACCCCCTACACACAACCAGAACATACAAGGTGCGTTCACAGGCTTCTATTTACTGGAAGGCCTTATTATGAAACGCACTGTTTAAAAAAAAAAAAAAAACACAAACAAAAAATCAAACCAGGAAAAGCATAAAAGGCCCCTGCCCCTCTGTACTTGCAATCTAGGCAGACACTGTTTAAGAAACCCAGGGACACTTAGAGGAGTATCATCAATTTGCTCAGTGATCAACTGATGGATGGCAAACCACAAACACGATCTCTCTCAATGACTAAGCTGTTAGAAGCACAAACTAAACACCAGCAAGAGTCCCTTTTTGGGAAACACTGCTACATCTCAGTTGTTCCAAGCAGAACCCAAGAATCAGCTCTAGTGTCACAGAGAAATCTAAATCAGCCATCACACAAGGCACAGAAATACATAACAGCAAGTTTCAGACTACAATCACAGTTATCCCACTTTGATTTTAAGATGATATGTTAACATCTTCCTTTGCAGATGGATTTTTATTCCTTTATTTTTAAGTTGCTTCTAAAACCTACATACACTTAAGACCGAGTACAGATTCAAGGCATGTGTGGATACATATGCAGGCAATATTTAAAAAGCAGCTTGAGGTCATATAGTCAATGAGTGGCAGAGAACAGTGTCCACATTCCTATGTTCCTGCTGCAATCCAAAGCATCACTCCCAACAATCACATTGCTAACATCTATTTATCTAAACTGGAACTCCTTGTTTGCTATTTCATTTACAAAGGAAGGTGACATAAGCTTGAAAGTTTAGCAGCAGCAACATCCATCGAGAAACAGCAAGACAAAGGTGTTGGTTATTTTTTTATTTCAACACTACAAAAATCCCAAGTGTGGGCTCCTTCCTGAAGGCAGTAAATATCAGGACTTGTAACACTATGTGAGAGCCTAGAGAGTCAGACCAACTGTCAAACTTTCAGAAGTGCCTCTGTATTAAGAATCAGGAAAGTTTAGATAAGGTTAAGTAGACACCTATGGTCTGAAAAAGAAGAAGAAAAAAAAAGATAAGAAAAGAAACCCACAAACCTCTCAGGAGATGACTGTTCTTGAAAAACCATCAGAGGAGTGCAGTCACCTTTAATACCTTGATGTATTGAACTGTAACAGCTGCCACTGAATTCACAGCACTGATTTCTCAGAAGGCACTTGAAACCAGACTGGGCTTTCTTTGAACATTGCTTTTTGCAGGGTTTTGAGGTTTTTCTGAAGTCTAGGTCTTGGACTTCAAAAACTGTGCTCGTGTTCACTAAATACTACAATACCTTAATCAGACACAGTAGGCTGAAGTTATATTAAGACTATGTATTCTCACAGGTACACTTTACAAAAGTGTTAAGTGTTACTTAGTGATTTGGCAACTCTGTAAACTGCTTGATACACTGAACTTAAATGCCAGAATATAGGTCAGAGCTCCTTACACTATGTCTCATGACAGAGCACAGCTTTTCTTAAAAGAAATGTTTTAATTGGAAAAATTGAAATGCTAGAGAGATGGATCCTCAAGGTAGCTTTAGAGGAAAAAATTTACTTCACATGTGGGTGGACAAAAATCAGCATATTCGTTTGCATTTCTGTTAAGTACTCCATTGCTTTACTTTGTAGGTATCAATTCTCAAGACTTGACCAAAAAAAAGAACTTTAAGTCCACAATGGAGTTACATTTTAGAACAAAACTAGGCCATCTGTACCACATCTAAACAGCCAGTTTGTTCTGCAATGTGTAAATTTAAAAACTTATTCAGGGAAGAAACCCAAATGAACCACTGTCTCATTTGCTGCTGTTCCTAATTAATGAAATACCCAGAAACAATTCTTGATTTTGCTGCAGCACAGTATTTTGATAACTAGGCTAATACACTCAATACTGTACTCAAAGCTGTACAAGGGTTTAATTAGTCAGGAAAAGGAGTGGCTGATTCTCATTTCCAGAAGATCTTTAAGATTAAAAAAAGATACACAGCTTTTTATGCCTGTTTCACAAAAGAGGAGAATTTTCTGTAAAAAAGTTTTTCTGTCAATGCTAAAAAAATAAAATATCTGCACCAATTTTAACTACATCTCCCCCAGGAGGCATCCAATCTAAGTATTTACCTACATTCTTTGGAAAAATTCTCTGCTTTAAGAGCCAGATTTAAAGTCCTTTCTTTCTCTAATGACTCAACGCAGTCTTTTCACAACCGCCATCTCAAGCAAAAAGGAGTGAGCTGAGCACACAAGGAACAGTAACTTGAAAAAGAAACAATGAGTACATACGTCATAATAAATAGCTATACAACATGCAATGGCCCCAAGATTATCAAAAGCATCTCAGATCAAAAAGCCGTAAAGCTCAATTACACAATCAGGCCTCAGGCTCTTAAAACGAAAGTGCTTTTTTGATTATGACTGACAGGCTTACAATCAGGAGTTCACATCTCTTATAAAACAATTATTTGGCCACATGTAGTTTATATTATATTAAGCAAGGAAGAAAGTGAAGTGCTTTCAGTTGCAAACCTAATTATTAATTTCTCACTACTTGTAGGAATAAAACAAGGTTCTGATTTCTGGAGAAGGAGGCCCTGACAAGGTAGCTTGCTGTCTGTGCCTTCAGTTGTCTTAAAAACCCATTTGGATATATGAAATAATAGAAACTGTTTTCTCTCCAAATTTAGTTTCCAGGGATTGCTTCCTGCCACTGCTTTTCTTTCAAGTAACCCAATTATTATCAAAAGCAAGATGTTTAAAAAGCACAAACAACATACAAGGTCATGGCCCTGCCCTGTTCGGTAGCACAGGAGTAAGAGCAGGCCAAGTGCCTGTCTCCCACTGGCATCTGCTGGGATTTGTTGTTTGACCCCCGTTTGCACTTTTGTATCTCTCTCCCAACAAATTCTACCAGAAGATTGCACTGCATCCTTTGCTTCAAACACTGCCTCAGCATTTTACAGGCACATTTACTTCTGTTACAAAGAGAAGCAGGTAGGAAGAACATTTACTCTTCAGACAATTCCATTGCCTGAAACAAGTACCGTGAGCTCCAGTTACGAAGACATGAAGGTCTAACGTATAAATGGAAATGACTGCTGTCCTCGGGTGCTCTCCAGAATCTCTGTTTCCATCTAAATATAACCAGAATCCTGAGAGGAAAACCCTCCAACACAGTCCTTGACTACCAAAAGAAACTGCCTCCTTACACACATGGAAACAGTAAGTAAAGAGGAAACTCTCCAAATACTTTAGAGGATGCTAATCCAAATAGCAGCAATACTGGACACATTGGGAGATTTGACACTGCCCCACCCCAGCTTTGTTTGAGGCCAACCTACAATGACACAAGTAGTTCCTGGAGCAGGCAAACACAGAACTCATCCTCATTCACCACCACTGCCAATGCAGATCACACATGGGAACTAACCCCAATGCATTCCCTGGCTGCTGCGAGTCACTCAGGATGCTGTTTGCACCTAAACAAGCCTTGATGCTTCCCTGGGGACAGTGATGGATAAATGTCACTCAGCACCTTCAGGAAGAACAGGACCTGGATCCCACTTCCAGACCACCTGCCAGTCCACAGGACTGTGCCAGAGACACACTCACCACAAGCCTTCTGAAAAATTATGGCAGTGCATAAACTAGATGGTGGGTAATGCAGTATCACCCATGTTTCCTGCACTCCATAAAGAAGTTCCAACTCTAATGCCACTTGGAAGCCAGAAAATAGGTTTTTGCTCTCCAAGTGGAGAAAAGTAATCTTTGCATAACCAGATCCTACAGAGGACTGAAACAGGCAAAGGTCTAGTGGCTACAGGCAGCAGGGAAAAACAACCTGATCCTAGAGTTAAGAACGCTTTACCAGCCTCGCTAAAGCTCCGCTAACAAACACTGACATTATCAACCAGCAGCATGTTTGTAGCAAGACCCTGCCCCCCACATGAAGGGTATCATGTCTTCCTCGTATCAATTATAGCTGTTCCTGAAGGGAGCAGATCTTGGAGGAGATCTTGAATGTCTCTCTGAGGGCCAAGAGTCCAAAATCTACTAATGATAACGACTCATGTGGTAAAAAAAATAAACCCAACACAATAATGAAAAAACACAATCACAAAGAAACCAAACTCTCCAAAAATCAAACAAAACCCATAAGAATTAATGCTCAAACTTCAGAGCAATGCAAGGACTACTTTATTTTGATGTCCATTTCAAAGCTGCATCACTGTTAAAGTTCACTGTGTGGTTAATCACAGGTCATGCAATGTACCACTGACAAAGAGAAGTGAGTCCAGCACATTCTACGAGACTTGTTACCTCTACGAACCATATTAAGACAGATGTGGATAAAACAAACTCCTTTGCAGAAAGCAGCTGCATTATCCCATAAAAACAGGAATACCCTATGGCTTACTATAAAGAGACACAGACCATTTGCCTGCTGATCTGACAAGCAAAATCCTCTTCCAATCATGTGGATATTTATTAATCTGGTTCTGAGGATTCACAACCAAGTTCCCACAGCTTAGCAAGTGCACATCTGCTGACCACACATATTCACTCAGTCTGGAGGAAAGGCACAAGTAAAACATAGTTGCTTAAGTCTCAATGGAATAGGCTTGAAGCAATGCATTCTAACATCATTTTTGCAATAGGCTTCAAGGTTGTAAGTAGCAAGGTACTACAGATCAGCTCTTGCTGAAGCTCAAGAAGTTACTGCAGAAAATAATGATGTGGAACTCTGAAGCTGGGTTGAAAGAATCCAAATTCCAGATCCCATGCCACACAAACACTCTGGTGTTCCACAGCAGCCTGCCTGTAAGCTCTTCTCTGAAGAGAATCTCTTGCAGTGTCTGCAGGCTGCTCAAGCAATAATTACGTGACTGAAAAAAGTCATTGCCCTTAGCTTTCCTTCAGTTATTCCCAGAAATGCCCACACCTCACTTGTGCAGCTGGTTTCAGCCTCTTGTCCGAACGGGTCAGATCAGCACAAACTGCTCCTTTCCACCTTCTGCTCCAGCCACTCGCATCCAGGAGGTGGGCGGGGGTGCACTGCACTCAAATGAACAGCTCCACCTGCGGATCAGATGGAGCAGATCCCTCTGGCAGCGGAGCAATAACAAACATCTGGGAGCAGTTAAGATCAGCACAGCTGGATCCAGAGACCAACATCAGCCCACAGCCCATCACATTCAGCCCTTATCCCAGGTGCGTGCCACCCTCGACAAGGCTTTGCCACAAGACCAAAATACCCTCACTGGCAAGAAAGATGAGGATGCCTTTTGTCCTCAGCACGTGTGCTTTGCACAGCTTCATGGACACACTAATCAACGAGTCAAAAGGTTATCAAAACACTTATTAAGGACTTGTTTAAAGAAAACGGTAATAATTTGACGGTAAATCGTGCTGAGGATCTCATTTATGCTTTCCAAACTCGACAGACTGGCCGTACTGTCAACACCAGGAGTTAGCTACAGTCTTCAAGGATAACAAAGAGGAACAACTGACATTTAATACGGTACTTTATGAAGCAGAGATAAAGAACAAACGTACAGTATTTTTATACTATCGAGAGCTACCGCAGCCTGACACATAGCCAGGTTGTGAAGCGACACCGCATTTAGTATCACCTTCAGTGAAGATCTCCACACATGAAACTTCCCCGATCACCGACACAGACCAGTATTTTGACCCTACAATCCAGGCTGGGCTCGCAGCTCTGCTCCGGGAGCACCACCGTCCTCCCTCCCACCGGGAGCCCTCAGCTATTTGTGGCAAACGCAGCAGGAACTTTATCAAACAGCACGTGAAGCTCCTGTTTACCTCGGGCCATCTCCAGAGGCACCGCCTGCCCGTCGAAAAGCACCACCGAACCGCCAGGCTCCCCCTTTTTCTGTCAGTAATTTGTTAGAAACGATGCTAATGCTGGACTTGACGATCTCGGAATACCCACAGGCGCGCTAGGACGGTGCGCATTACAAGCGATGGGATGGGCGGAATGAACTGCGCCCAGAGCGATCCAGCCACCGAAATTAAGGCTTGGGGCTTTAAACACCGTGTTTCTACCGGACAGCCATCACCCCCCTCACACACACACCGGGCACACGAACGCGCTCGCACCGGAGCCGCGGCGGCTTCTCCGCAGCGCGCACATCGCACCGCGGGCACTGCCGG
>WEIV01002547.1:27676-40204 GCA_013390005.1 Calyptomena viridis
CGGGCGGCGCACTGCGCATGCGCCCCTCCCGCGAGCCTGGGGGCGGGGCCTTCCGGGGTGGTCCCGCCCCCTCCCGGTGCGGGTCCCGGTGCGGGTCCCGAAACCGGTTGTTTTCCCCGGTGTGCACGAGGGCGATCTGCGCACGGGGGCGAGGTGTTTGATTTATTTACAGTGCAGAAACGGGGACTGGGTGGCGAATATACAAAGCCCGAACGACCACTACCAAAACTTTCCACGTTTTAGCAAACAAAGGCGTTAGTGTTCCTTGGGCACAGGTTGCCTAGCTCTCCTGTTAATTAGTGGTCTATCTTCTACTGATTAGTTATTCCCTCGTTTCTCATGCTAATTAGTCTGGATGCTCTGTCCTTCTCTTCTTTTGAGCCGGTGAGTTTCTTGCGGTCGGTGGTTGTGGGTCAGTGTCATGATCTCCCCTCAACTGTTACCAGCTGGAGCTGATTTCAGCACAGTTGCTGTGTTGTCTTTATTAATTTCCTCCTTATCTTGATGGTTCTGCCAAATGTCCTTGCAATTCATAAATTCTGCATTCTTCATGTCTACTATCAGTGGCACATCCTTCTTCCTAAGCTTTGGTATCCTTCCCCTAGGTCTGATACCACTGAAACAAGTTGAGCCCTAAACCTTAACAAGGCAATTTTACCAATAAGTAATTTGGTACCATCTGGACATCACTTAGAGCTTGTTAGCTCCTATTTGTTTCATGGATTAAATCTCCTTTCTTCTTGATTAGGCTTGGAAGTATACAAAGATTAATCATCAAAGAACATATTTTCTTAAGAAGATTTTTCATATTCCGCATTTTTCAACACCACAAGGTAGAGCTGAGCTGCTGGAGCCAATGGTGATGGGGTTCCCTCTGCTCCTTCTGCAATACTGGCTGAGCAAGGAGGTCGGACCACAGGACCCACTGTGGTCCCTTCCAACCTTATCCTTTCTGTGATGTTGACCCAACCTTAGTGCTGGAACCCTCAGGCATGAGGAGCACAGTTCACCTGGATCCACACAACAACCATGAGACCATCACGCTGCCTCTCTCCCCTGAGAGCCCTGATCCCAGATGACCACTCCATCCCACTGGTGGCTGTGGGTTCCCCCATGAGACCCCCACACAGGGCTGTGCCACCCTCCAGCACCCTGGAGAGGTTTGTGTGCCCTCTTCCTCAACGACCTTTGTCACCAAACTGGGAACAAGGCCGAACTGGGAACACACGGAGGAGCCAGGTCCTGCTCATGCTGGCATGGGACCTGGCAGACAGCTGGCTTCAGCACTTCCTAATCTGTGGAGCAGGGAATTTTGAAGCGGTCCCAGTGCCTGAATTCCTCTGGGCTCCCACCTGCAATGGGAACAGGAGCAGCAGGAAGCACAATCCATCCCCACAGCACATGAGGGACCTTGGCAAAGCTCACAGACACTGGCTGGGAGTGCTGCCAGGTCAGACACATTCACCATGTCAGGGCAGGCTCAGGGAGCCAGGTCCCGCAGGGCTGGCAGCAGGTTGGTGGCTCAGGAACGTGCTGGGAAGAAACAATAAAGTCCAAGCTGGGTCGTTGCAGTGGGTTCAGTTAAAAACACATACTGAGGCTGAGCTAAAAGCTCAGGCAAAAAACAGAGATGAGATGAGATTTATGGGTGATTACTAGCAGCAGTCACAACATGAAAATATCCAAAACACGGGCTTTGGAGTCCTGCAGTGATAAAAGTTATCCTCTGTATCAAACCAGACACTGGCCTCGCTCAGCGTGAAAAGCAAAACAAAAGGGAACTGTGAACAACCCACAGACTGACAGAGACTAATGAGCTGGAGGATTATCAAAACTTCTTGGCCAGAACTCTCAATAAGTATAAAAAATTACTCCCTACAACAGACTAACTTATAACTCTGGAAACAAATGAACAGTTTTTAATCGGCACAAGGCAGAGATGGCTTCTCTAGCAGGAGTTTTGCTGCTGCACTAAATCAGAGCCTCTGGGAAAAGCCTTGCCATCATTTCTGTCTACAGAGGGCCTGGGAGTTATTGACATAATTATGCCAATTAGCAGCATGATTATTTCTTTCCCCACTCCTGAGCAAGCAGGCTATGCCAGGAGGCACTAGAGAAGCTGTCTGGTCTTCCTCCAGTTCATGGGTTTCCACGGAAGCTGGAAGTCAGGAAGAACAGTATCACATTCTGGCCAAATCTGCCTTGTCTGAGCATCAGAGCAACCTGGCAATAAGATTGCAACTCCACAGGAGACAAATGAAGATAGAAAAAGGCACGATGCCTGGGGAGCAACACTGCACACCTTCAAATTGAGAACCTCGGGAACTGTCCTTTCCCTTCCAGTCTTTAGATTACATCTTTGTTTTCTTCCATGATTAAAATAAAGTAAATTAAGAAAACATCTAAGATTAGGAAAAGTTTGAGTTATTCCCCCAAGTCTGGGAAGTTTCCAAACCACACTTTTTTTGTCTGGTGAAGCAGAGTTAAAGCTGTCAAGTGACCACACTCACCCTGCAATTCCATCACTTAAAAACCTCCACTTTCCCTCCAGAAAAAAAACAAAACAACAAACACAAGCAGCCAAGTATAGATTTCCCTCCTTCTGGAAAGAGCACAAACATTTTCATTACACATGTCTGTGTTATCATGAAGGTGCTTATTTTCCTGACAGCTTCAAGAGAGCAGTGAAGATTGAAAGGAAGGACACCTGAGTGTATCTTCAGGTCTCTGTTTTTCCTAACTGACTTTTCTGGGCATCTTGTTCCAAACCCCTGTGCAGTGCCCAGCCTGGGTTTCTGAATTTGCCAAGATTCAGAGTGACAAAATTAAAGGAAACAGGGGTACTACTGTCAAAGACCACTGCAAAGCTTTTTTCAAAGAATAACCTTGAAAAAGAAGACTCAAACCAGTGGCAGGGGGCCATGCAAGAAACTGTTTTCTGTGGGAGCACCAGGTGTGATCCCCAGGAGCAGAGAGCTGTGCTGCTCACTGGTTAACAAGCTAAACACACTCTATTTTTATTTACCCTGTGCCCAGTTGTAGCCCACAATGTTTATCATTTCCTTTTGCCACACACCAGTCTCAGCAAGGAGAGAAAAGCTTTGCTGGCCACCTCTCCTGGCCTGGCAGGAAGGGTGCCCTGCTCCCCAGGGTGATGTGCCAACTCCCACCAATGTGGTCTGATGTCAGATGTCACCAGCTCCAGCACAGCCTGTCAGGGGCTCCAGGCCCTGGTGAAGCCTCCAGTGCATCTCAGATCAAGCTTACAGACAGCAAGTTTGCCCTGCCATGACTTTCTGAAAAATATATGGCAAAAATAGCCTGGCTTCAGGGTGCAGCTGTAGCATTCAAGCCCACAAACTTACCCACAGACTTCTCCCTAACCAGGCAGCATGACGTTAGAACTGAGGACATTTGGATCAGGTCCCCAGGCTGCTTTACAAACACACGCCAGTGCAATTCCCTTCATGAAAAATGGGTTATATATAAACTATCAGAGCAGAGACTTGCAGATGCCTGCAGTGAAGAGCCAGGCAGGCTCCCCTGCCAGGAGAGCAGGCAGGACCCTGCAGGGAGCAGAGCACAGACGAGGGAGGCTGCATCCTCTCTCCAGGATGCATTAAGAAGAGGCGAGCTCCTTCACACTCGCTCTTCTTCTCTCCAAGGACCTTCCTCACCTCCTTTTTGCTTCGGATACAAACCCAGAGTTTTGCAGAGGTTTTCAGGCAGCTGATCAGCACAGAGCACAAGGAGGTGTGGGCAAGGAGCCCGTGCAGGGGGAGCTCCCAGGTTCTCAGCAGCACCTGGCTCTGCAGAAGAGCTGCCTGAAGGTGCCAGTCAGCATTATGCCTGTGTATCTGCCAGGAGGAGAGCTCAGACCTTGAAGCTGCAAAAGACAGTTCGAGTCAGTGAAACAAAGCCAGAGTGGCCACAGAGCTGTGATGAGAAGCAGTGGCTGCAGCATTTCTCCCTGTAAAAAGGATGCGCTTTCTGCCTTCCCCCCACAGCCTGGGGCACTGCTGACTCACTGATCGCAGGACAGTGACAACCCAATCTCTGTCCCGTCTCTCCTCTCTCCTGCCCTGTGACCTCCATCTGCATTCTTTAGTCGGGTGCATCCAGTTGCAGGGTAGAAAAAGGGCACTGTGCTGCATTGCAGCCTGCAGAGATGTTTCCCTGCAACCCTGAGAACCCCAGGGAAGAGCAGTGGTCCCTCGCTGCAGCCTGGCAGCACGCCTGCTTCCTTGGTCACAAAGTCAAGCAAGTCGAGTGCTTCCCCAAGGGAAGATTTCATGGAAAAAACACTTCCCATGTGCTTCCACCCTCCAGGAGGTGACTGTTGCAGCCCTTGCTGTGCTGTGACCCTCCCATGCCTGGGCAATAGCAGCAGCATCCTCAGGCAGTGGGACCAGGCTCTTTCCAACTGAAGGGAATCAGCCCCATTCCTCAGTCCCTGCAGCTTTTATTACTGCAAATCTCTCCGAGCTAGTTGATGTGCCTTCAGCTGGCGACAGTATGTCCCCTACTCACCTCTACCCTCTTCCTGAGAGCCCAGTCCCTCTACAGGGCAGGGACATGGGCTGTGACACCATACAGGGTGTATATGTGGCACTTCACCACTGTCTGTCTCACAGCATCACCATCCTGCCAGCTGCCTGCCCACAGAGCCACCCTGGAGCCAAAGAGCCTCTGGAGCAGGGCATGGCTAGCTGCATCCCTCCACCCAGGATCAGGAATCTCAGGGCTGACCCATCAACTCCCAGAGTCTCATTCACTGGAGTGGCAGCAGGACACAGATAAAATGCTCCAAGAGGGGTTTGGGCTGAACCAGATTGGATCATCCTCAGCTGCTACAGGCTCACACCTGAGCCATGCAATGAGTTACACACCCATCTTCTTCTTGTGCTGCGAAATCCAGAAAGGAAAAAGTCAGCATCTCAGTGCCAGTGGAGGTTGCTAAGTGACAACAGAGCTTGTTTTCATCCCACCACTTACAGCGTGCCTACGCTGCAAAGGAAGGAAGTGAGGAGTAAGGGATGTAAACATGAATATATTGCCAAAACACTCAACAGAACACAGTTGTGAAACATATATATTAGCTACGTGTTTTGGCTGCTAGCAGAGAAATATTTACTACATGTCAATTTTCCAGCCTCAGAGCATTTTACCTGCAGAAGATTTTGGATATTTGAATTTGCTAGTTTTCCAGCTGAAATTTATTTCCAGACCAAACTTGTCAGGCTGTCAGTAGCTGCAAGGACAGCTGCAATGAACTGAGAAACAATGTACAGATGAAATCTAATAGATGGCTTTTGTTTTTCCACCAGGATGTGGCGTTATGTAGCATTTGGGAAGCACAAGAGAAAGGCAGGACTGGAAAAGGGAGGGATGAAGGCAGCCTTTGTATGAGCTTCTCGGGAAGAAAGGAGATGGTTTCAGTAAAATAAGGGGCACATACACAAACCTATGTCGTTGGAATTATGTGGAGAATTGCAAACTACGTTAAAAATAGACTAAATGCAGTACTGCTGCTGAAGTTGAGAAATTTGCCATTGCTAAGCTGGGTGGATAATAGGTATTTCAAGCAAGTGCTCATCACAGAGGAGCTTTAGAAACTAACTGCATGGGAGCAGGCAGACTTCCACCCAGCTCCAGCTCCAGCCTTGTCTCTCCATCGACTGTGCATTGCCCCACAGTACAGGAGGAGCACAGTGGGAGGAAGAGTGACTGGGTAGTAACGTACAGAAGGCACATACCCACACTGCCAGCCTTTATCTAAGGCAGGGAGCAGGCCAGCCCTGTTCTCCTGTGTCTGGGAACCATCAAAAGCACTTACTAAAAAAAAAGCATCTGCTCATCTGCTCCCTCTGCACAGCAGTAGTGGGTAAGCCCAGGGAGAATGTAGGGCACCAATTTGTCCCTTTGTGTGTAGGGGAATAAGGCCATCCGCATGGGAGAAGAGATCTGAAGAGTGGTTCCCAAAGTAGAACCTGCTGGCAAATTAAAATTAAAATATAGGCACAGTTGCTGATCAGGGGGATGTGCTTGCTGTTGGCACAGCTGCCACAGTGCCTCCTGGCACCAGTGGGTCAGCTGCCCTGTAACCAGCCAGAACACACAGGTCTGCTCTTCAGCTTAACTTCTCAGGGAGGGACCAGGTTCTAAAACCCTCAGGAGAGACAAAATGACCCATCTGGGCAGGAATGGGGTGCCGTAGGAACATCCCAATGGATATTTTCCTGCTGCCCTTTCATCCTGCAGGAAGGCTGACATGCACCATCTAGGTGAGTAGGTTGGAACCTGCTGGACCAGGGGGGAGAAGGGTTGGGGGCCCAAGGGTTTGCAGGTCTCAGTTCAGTGGTGATGGCTGGAGAGATGCAGAAGAGTGAAAATATACTGGAGTCGTTTGGGGAAGGTGAGTGGCAAGTTCAAGAGGCAGCTGCCTGCCCCCAGGACATGTCCTTGAGGTGCAGAGGTGACCATACCTTTTCCAGGGCTGTGGGTGCTTCAGAAATAAGCTTCAGCAAAGCACTGCAGGCCTCAGAGCAGCCCTGAGCATTTTATTCTCATAGCTTGCAGCCCACCCACACACATCCACAGTCAGGCTTGGAGCAGGGCTGGAGCCCTGCAAGGACACCAGGAATGCTGGAGTTGCTGGGAGGCACAGCATCAGAGGGAAGCAGCTGTGCTGGAGGAGAAGGAGATGGTCAGAGGGATATTTTCTCCACAGTGGGAAAGCAACGGGAACAGACCTAAACCCACAGTCCTGTCAGTCCCACAGCACCTTTCTCCCCTCACCAGTTCAACACTGTCCCTTGGGCTGCACAGCCCTGGACATCTTCCTGGTGCAGAACGCTGCAGGAAGCACGTTCCTGTGCCAGACCCATCCCTCAGGCAGATCCAGGCCAGCACCAGCCCCCCAAAGGTGGCAGTCGCAGCCACAGGCACCTCTCTGCTGTGGGGCCACAGCACCCACACGAGGACCACTCTCTTGAGCAGCATCTCAGCCCACCCTGAGGAGCCCCTGTCAGAGGATCCTGACGGCCTGCAGCATGTCTGCCAGCACGTACGAGCTGTCCCAGGGGCGCCCAGGCTGCCGCAGGGCCCCTTCCAGTGCCCGGGCACGTGCTCCCAGCTCCGTGGGGTCCTGCCGGCCCTCGGGGCTGGGCTGGCAGAACAGGATCTCGTTGACCTCCCCTTCAATGCGGCGTGTGTAGAGCAGTGGGAAGACTTCCCTGAGGGTGGCCAGGACAGACTCCTTCAGCCGGGCATCACGGCACACCAGGTTGAGCACGAAGACTCCTGCAGCAGGGGGAGAGGGGTGGGAGTTCAGCCTGTGTACACCACCCTGCTCCCTGCAGGAACACAGCTTAATCTGTGCCACCCGGGTGCAAATGTCTCCCTCAAGGCAGCACAAGGAATACCAGCATCCCTTCAGTGCCCTTGGATCAGCTCCATGTCCCCGCTGCCACAGAGGTCGTGGGTGGCCACACAATCTGTTCTCAGGTACCGCCTACAAGCTCTGCTTCCAGAAACCCTTCTTGGTCCCCTGGAATGTCTGAGCCTGCCTGACCCAGCAGTCACCTGCTCCACCCTGCTCCCTTCTGTCACAACACCCACTGAAACACCCAGATCCGGGAGCCATCAAAAGAAGCAGATGCCATGCAGCAATCCTGACTGTGGACACTATCCTCCGGGATGAGAAACAGTGGCACAGCCCCAACTCCACACAGGACCAGCCAGCCTGGCCATAGGGACACAGCCAGATCTCCCCTCCTACCTTCTGGCTTGAGGATGGTTTTAACTTTCTGCAGGAAGGGCTTTTCCACAAAGGCTGGGGGTGGGCAGCTCATCCCCACCGTGAGGTCTTTGCTGTCCACATCAAACATGATGGCATCGTACTGGGCTGGGGCTGCAGGAGGAGAAACCTGTTATCCCATGGGACAGAGACAAGCCACACACAGTGAGGAGGCAACAAATGGAATGGTCAACACACCCCCTCTGCCATGTTAAGGGTGTCTTCTCTCTCCTGGGGTTTCTCTTTCCAAGTGAAACCCATGGCAGCAGCCCTCAGTGCTGAGGGAGGCTGCAATACTATGGTTCCTTGCACACTTGGCAAGGACAGGCTGTGAGCTGCAGAAACCTGGCAAGGCTGGAGATTGTGACACATGGCAGGAGATGGGCAGGGATGGGAAGCAATGGGTGAAAACAGTCCAGGACTCCAGCCCCCAGCATATCACCCACTGGACTTGATAGGGTACCCACAATGTTCTGCAAGAAGATACCTTCAGCTGCCAGCTTGGCCACATAGTCCAGGCCATCAGAGATGTGCACTTGCATCCGGTCGCCCTGAGAAAAGCCAAACCACCGTGTGGCCACCTCCAGCATGGAAGGGTCGATCTCCACCACGGCCACACGGGCCTGCGAGAAGTAGTCATGGATGAAGAGGGGCAGGCTGCCCCCGCCAAGCCCCACCACCAGCACTGCCAGTAAGGCTCCTGCCAATGGAGAACACCCAGTGAGCTGCCAGGATGCCATGCCCCCACTGCTCATCTCACACACCATCCCCAAACTGCTTTGGGAAGGGTGCATGGGGAACCTTGGGAAGAAAAGCCTTTCCCCCAGAGAGCAGGGCCATGGGGATACACCTGCATCTGCCCCCAGCACAGCCTCCCACTGCCAGCCTCATCACCTGGGAGGGGGTCAGGGCCCCCCAGCAGGCAGAGCCCTGCAACCATGGCCTTGTGGTGCTCACAGCACAGGTAGCTCCTGTCAATGGCTGCAGGTGGCTCGGAGGAGCTGGGTTTCTTCTTCTCCTTCCTCCGCTTCTTCTGGCCTGAACAAGAGGAAATATAGGCTGGTAAGACAAGGTGGGAGACTGGGGTGCTTTCTGGGGACTAGCCACCCCCAGACCTGTCCCACCCACAGTGCAAAAACACTCCCAGAGCTGCCCTGGGATGAAACAGGCAGGTCCTGGCAGAACTTTTACCTTCCTCCTGTATCGATCGCACTTTGAGTCACACTAAAATATCAGCCTTGGCCTCTACCCCTCCCTGGCTGTCCCACGTACCTGGGAGAGCTGTGGGGGACAGGAGCCGAGCCTCCGACTGCACCACATTCCTGTTGCAGAGGAAGATGAGGCGGCGGAAGTAGCAGGTGCCATCTCCCTTCACGTCCTCCACCACGTACTCCCCGCTCAGGGCACTGGTGTCACGGTGCCGCACCGTCCGCACCCCGATGTCCCCCCCCACAGACAGGAAGGGCACCTGCAGGAAGGACATGGACTGGTGTGAGGAAGGAAAGACTACAGGAACAGAGCCTGGCATTCCTGCTGTCCTGACTATAGAGCCACAATGCAGGAGCAGTGTGGATGCCATAGGAGAGCTTGGGACCCGCAGTGGCTTCACTCCCACGCATGCATTAGGGTACAGGGAGCAAACACCTCAGGAGTTCTTGCAAGAGCTCAGGTTTGGAGAGTTGGGGCAGGACGGAGAAGACAGAAGAAACAGGAGAGGTTAAAGCCAGGATTAAGAAGTGGCTGGATGCTCTCAGGGTTTTGGGATGCCTGGTTTTCTTGGGATGCTAGGATTTTGAGGGGAAGGATTTCACACTGAATCCTGCCACACAAACACCTCAAATCCTTCCTCCAAGCAAATGCACACAGCTGGAGGGAAAACTGAGAGGAGCTGCACCTGAGGCCAGTTCCCTGCCCACCAGAGCAACCAGCTAATGTGGCAGCTTGGTCTCCCCTGGAGAAGGGGGATTCACCGCTGGCAAACAGTCATCCTGGCACGGGTTTTGGGAAGCCAAGCCAGGGGGTCGGGCACTGGGGGCTCACCTGCTGCCGTGCAGGGAGACCTGGTGGAGCCAGCTCCATCACCTTTCCTGACAGCTCCACCTGGATACCAGCCATGCCCTCGTAGTGCTGCTCCCTGTGCAGGGCCACGGTGACCAGGCGCCCGAAGCCCGCGCTGGTGGCCAGCTGCCTCCTCCCTTCCTCTGTGCCAAAGAGCCACTCCGTTTCTCTGCCCTGTGGAACTGCAGAAGGGGCTGCCATCAGCCTGGGCTGCTCCTCCTCCCCACAAAACCACCCCGGCCTCCAAGGGAGGAACCACAGGGAATGACAAGACATCTCAAGTGACTAGAGCTGTGCAGTGCAACCATCAAGAGGACCACCCCACTGTTATGGGCAGGCTCATGAAGGAGGCTGGAAAAGCCAAGTCTCAGGGGGTGTCCAACAGGCTCATGACCTGTGTCTCCAGGCTGTGCTAAGCCCCAGCTTTGCAGATGTACAGGGAAGGAACAATGCTGCTGCCAGAGCACAACACATCTCTGTGAAGTGCAATTGCAGAAGCCAAGTGCAGCCCCAGCAGCCCAGCCCTGCAAGTCAGGACAACCTCACAGACCAGTGACACCTCTCTGGCTGTGTCGCTGCACTCTGGCTTTATGCAGTGACGTGCTATGGTGGTTGTCACCAGCATCAAGGCAGGAATCACCCACTTGGAGGCAGGGCATGCAGTGTCCCTCTGCTGCAAGATGCAGCCAGCGAGCACTGTGCTGGATGTCTGCTTGCACCACCAGGCAAATACATGTCCCACTGCAAAGCCAAAGGTCTAAAACATCAAATGAATCCTGCACAGGTGGGTTATTTCCCTCTTCGGCCCCAATTTCAGCAGGGCCAAACACCACTGGCTGTTTTGCAGCTCCTGGCCAGAGCACCATCTCACTGCAGGCAGGGCAGGCTGTACTCACTGATGAAGATGGCGAAGTGATTGTCCCGAGAAGGTTTCACTGAGGGGCTGTCAACCACATGCAGTGTGTAGCGAGGCTTCCCACTCTCTTTGTCACACAGATCCAGGGAAACCTGTTCCTTGCAGGGGGTTTTGCTCAGCTGGCTGCAGAGCAGGGCATAATGCTGCCTGTCCTTCACTGCTGCCACCAGCCTCTCCACACTCTCCATCCGCATCGGCTTGTCCTGCTCCTCGGGGCAGATCTCCAGAATCTGTGGTGCTGAGCCAGAGATCTTCCTGAACTTTGTCATGACATAGACAAAGACTGGTAGGACAAACTGCTGCTTGTCCCCGCTGCTGGCAACCTGATGGACACGTACGACCCAGCCTTCCTGGGAGAAGTACTCCACTGCTTTCTTCAGCACATGGGCTTGTGCCAAGGAGACGCAGAGGTAGCGCCCGCCTACCTGCAGGACCCGGCTGATCTCGGCAAACATCTGGTCCACCTTGGCCAGAGTGGCTTCCTCTTCATCAGTGAGGAGGGCATCCAGCGTGCCTTTGTCCAGGACCACCTGGAAGTGGGCATCAGGGAAGTCCATCTGAAGCATGTCCATGAGCAGGTAGCTCATCTTTGGCCTCTTGCTCCCGCTCCGCTCCTGCATCTGACGGATCACCGCGTCGCTGATGTCGATGTTCACAATGTCCTCACACATCCCCACATCGTACATCTGCTCACTCAGCTCCGAGTTCCCACAGCCCACCACGAGAACCTGGGGAGAGGCACAAGAGCAGAGTGACGGTGAGAACCTCCTGCAGCCCCCAAAGCAAATATCAGCCATGGCTACAAGCCCTCTCTGAAAACCACTCTCACATGGCCTGCAAACCCACACTTTGAGCCCTGTGACAATGTTTCCATATAGAAAGTCACACAGGCACAGAATTTTGGGGATTGATCTCGTGTTAGCCCCCAGAGCCCCCCCTACCACAGCAACATAGGTGTCTCTCCTGTCCTCTTGCTATGGCACACTGGGGACATCACATCATCTGTGTCAGCACATGATGGCAGTTTATGGCAGGACACGGCAGTACAGAACTCACACACAGAATCAATTAGGTTGGAAAAGACGTCTGAGATCATCAAGGCCAACCTATGACCCACCACCATCATGTCAATCAGACCAAGTGCCATGTCTAGTCTTTCCTTAAACACCTCCTGTGACGGTAACTCCACAACCCCCCTGGGGGGTCCACTCCAATGTCTAAGCACCCTTTGTGTGAAGAAGTTCTTCCTAAGGTCCAACTTAAACCTCTCACGGCGCAGCTTAAAATGATGTCCTCTCGTCCTGTCGCTGGCTGCCTGGGAGAAGAGCCCGATCTCCACGTGGCTACAGCCTCCTTTCAGGGAGTAATGGAGTCATAACGTCGCCCCTGAGCCTCCTCTTTTCCCGGCTAAACCACCCCAGAGCTCGCCGCGCAGGAGGAGCCTGTCCCGAGGAGTCTCGGCCCGGGCACACGGCGCTGGGTACGGCACGGGGCTCACCTTGTCGCGGGGCCGCACATACTTGTGCAGGACGGGGCAGAGCTCCGGGAAGGCCCCGTACCACTCGAAGGGCCGCTTCCCGCGCTGCCGGAAGAAGCGATCCCAGTAGCGGGCGGAGCCGAACTCCCCGGGGCTCCGGGGCAGCAGCTCCATGGCCGGGCGGGAATCAGGATCGGGATCAGCCCCGCTCCCGCCCCGGCCCCACGTGTCCCGCGCGCTGACCGCTTCCGGGTGCGCGGCGCGCGTGCGGGTGGCGGA